>JALMQS010000099.1:26091791-26261498 GCA_024734495.1 Forficula auricularia
CTATTTTTGGACTTTTTAAAGATAACAATTTTCTACGTTTTATTATTTATATACTAGAGCTCGAGAATATTTTAATTCCTTTAATTAAAATATAGTAAGGTAAACGCTCCAGTAGTGGGCCTGTACCAGTAGTGGGCCAGATGCAAGTAAAGTGCAAAAATTAGCTTATCCAACTTTGAAAAATTGCGCTATATATAGCTCATGCCATGAGCTATACTTACCGGGTGAGTTTTTTATCTTGAGACAGTCTTATAACTCAAAAACAGTGCATTATATGGAAAAAAGTTTCAAATAAAAGTTTGTTTATATCGAGGGGGAAACTAAACTACGCTATTGTTTGTCGACCTAGAACAAGCTTTCAAGGGCATTTCAATGTCAAGGTCTGTTTTTTAAATGGAACCCTATATTTTTCTATACGTCTACTTAATCTACAAAAAAAACTGAACAACTTTCATAAGAACTATTTTTATACGACATCAAATAAACAAAATACATGAATCAATTAGATCTCAAAAAAATTCTTAATAATTATTTTTAACAATTATTTAACTTAATTATCAAATAATTAATTATTAAATAAATAATTTAATAATAATTAATAATTTAATAATTTTTCGACACTGTTCTGAGACATTCCAGAGTGTATTGCAAGTCTTCTGGATGAATTCCAGTTCCAATTTCCTTATTTTGGCCTGTTCCAGTTTCTTCGTAGCCTTTACATTTCCTGTTTTTTTTTTAAACAGATTTTACAACACAATAAAATGAAGCTTGTGAGGGTGTATTCCTATCAGGAAAACGCTCGGCATCCATTTCAATGGCAGCCCCATAACACTTCTTCCACATTCACCGCATAAATTAAGACCATTTTAATTCTGTCTTCAACAAAAAATGCTCCATTTATATTATGGTAATACAATATTTAACTATCTACTGGATTGACACGAGAAATAAACTTTTTTAAACTGAAGAATTTTAACTAGTTCTATTAAGTAGAAAATAATCTCTTAAATCTGAGTATAACGAAGTTTTAAGATCATTATAAACACTTCTTTTCATTGTTGTGACTTTTCGATTCAATAATTATTTATTTAATAATTAATTATTTAATCATTATTATTTGATAATTAAGTTAAATAATTGTTAAAACTAATTTTTAAGATTTTTTCGGAGATCTAATTGATTCATGTATTTTGTTTATTTGATGTCGATATAAAAAAATAGTTCTTATAAAAGTTATTCAGTTTTTTTTGTAGATTAAGAAGTATAGAAAAATATAGGGTTCCATTTCCAACTTGACATTGAAATACCCTCGAAAGCCTGTTCTACATCAACAAACAATAGCGTAGTTTAGTTTCCCCTCGATATAAACAAACTTTTATTTGAAACTTTTTTCCATATAATGCACTGTTTTTGAGTTATAAGACTGTCTCAAGATAAAAACTCACCCGGTAAGTATAGCGCAATTTTTCAAAGTTGGATAATAAAGATAAGAGTAAATAAATATTATATTTAATATTGATTTACTATGAGTTAAGGATACTAGGTCACCCATTTCACATTAAAATTAAAAAATTAAAAGATATAAAATTTTTTTCTTTTTCAATATATATATTTCGGGGTATCAACCCATCTTCAGGAAGTACAGAAACTTTCTGTACTTCCTGAAGATGGGTTGATAGCCCGAAATATATATATTAAAAAGAAGAAATTTTTTTATATCTTTTAATTTTTTTAATTTTAATGTGAAATAAGTGACCTAGTATCACTTAACTCATAGTAAATCAATATTAAATACAATATTTATTCACTCTTATCTTTATTAAAGATGTTTCACCTTGCACCAACACCACAATCTCTACTAATTAAAGTTGGATAAGCTAATTTTTGCACTTTACTTGCATCTGGCCCACTACTGGAGCGTTTACCTTATCTTAAATTTAAATAAAATAGCAAAAAGTTTAAAGATTAGTACTTTGTTTTCATAAAATTAAAAAGGAAAAAAATAATAGCGTTTTTTATTGAGCTAAAACTCCATCCATTGACGAGTTATTTTGATTTCAAATTCAATCGATGTAGTACAGCGCGTATTATTAGATCCCAAACAGAAAACGCTATAAAAATTTTTGAGGATTTGGTGGTGATTTATTATAATTTGCAAGGTTTTACCCACACCCTCAATGGGGAAAATAGAAAATTAATAATATAAAATTTCCTTTTACAAGATTTGGGCATTATTATTTACCGAGCATTTTTCAACGCTTGAAATCACTTTCAGGGGTAGGACTAGGTTAGACCCTTCAAGGGAGACTATTCTTTACGCCCCACATTTATCTCAAAAAATTACTTATGAAATCTATTCATAGCTACTTATTAGAATCTATTAACAATGTAAGGAGATAGAAAAATAGAAAAAACATTTAGTTTTTTAAAAAATCTTGGTCAAAACCTGAATGAAAATATTCTAAGTTACTATTATATAATTATATACAACGTTTCGATTAATTTTATTAACTTTTGAAAGCAGCTCGAGAAATATAGACTTTCTTAAGCCCATTTAAACTCAATATCTAAATAGCAAACATTTTAAATGATAAATTCCAAAGCTGATTAAATACTTAAAGACTGATTCTATAAATTGGCCCAAAATATCAAGACGCTTAGAGAAAGTAAAACTTATTATTTTCCAAATTTCAATGCCGAGAAAACTTGAGCCGAAATTAAAAATATTCCTGAATTTATGTTGATTGGAAATTTTGAAGAATTTACTGAAGAAATTCAAATTCCAAGGGCTAAAATTGATAAGAATAGGTTACAAGGTAGTTTTCACAAATAATTTTTTTCTTTTGTATAAGGTACCTAGTAATCTATTTTTAATTTTATTAAATATGTTTCCCCTTGAACCTAGTCCATTTTCCCTGAACAAAATCTAAAATTAACATAGAAAAGTGAAATTTTGCACATAGGTAGCGAAGCCCATTTCCATCAGAGCTCTACTAATGAGATGAAGGTTTTAAATAAAAATTTATTATACAATTAAACAATATCCTAACACCTCCCAATCGATCGCAGACCCCAAAGGTCGAAAATAATTTTCTCTTCACCCGGGGCGCGATCACAACGAGGCCGTGTATATACAATTATAAACTAAGTTAAATTTAGGGAACGAAGAAAAGATTATTTTTATTATACACAAAAGGATCAGCAGGGGTTCAAACCCCGGGATCTTCGCATGTGCGCTGCGATGCTTTATCATAAGAGCCTTAGCTCCTCTTAGCCACTGATCCCCGAACTCAAGCTAATACCTAAAACTCTTATGATAAAGCATCGCAGAGCGCACATGCGAAGATCCCGGGTTCGAAGCCCCGGCTGATCCTTTTATCTATAATAAAAATAATGTTTTCTTCGTTCCCTAAATTTAACTTTATTTATTATTAAATTAGGGAACGAAAAAAAGATTTTTATATTATAGACAAAAGGATCAGCCGGGATTCGAACCCGAGATCTTCGCATGTGCGCTGCGATGCCTTTATAATAAATAGCCTTAGCTCTTATCGTCTCGGCCACTGATCCCCGAATCCAAGCAGATACCTAATGTCTATATGAATTTGGAATTTCATTTTTATTTAATCTTTTAATCTCTTCCACGTTAATTTTTCGCAGTTATGTAGTTGGCTTGACTAATTAAACTATATCCAAACGCCTCCTCTAGATCGCGAACCCAAAGATCGAAAATAATTCTCTTCTTCACTCTAGGGCGCAACCACAATGAGGCCGCGTCGAAGGACAATTATAAATTAAATTAAATTAGGGAACGAAGAAAAGATTTTTATATTATAGACAAAAGGATCAGCCAGGATTCGAACCTGGGATCCTCGCATGTGCGCTGCGATGCCTTTATAAGAGCCTTAGCTCTTATCCTCTCGGCCACTGATCTTCTCGGCTTGGGTTCGGGGATCAGTGGCCGAGAGGATAAGAGCTAAGGCTCTTATAAAGGTGTCGCAGCGCACATGCGAAGATCCCGGGTTCGAATCCCGGCTGATCCTTTTGTCTATATATATAAAAATCTTTTCTTCGTTCCCTAATTTAATTTATAATTGTCTTTCGACGCGGCCCCATTATGGTTGCGCCCTGGAGTGAAGAAGAAAATCATTTTCGACCCTTGGGCTCGCGATCGAGTAGGAGGCATTTGGATATAGTATATTTATAATTTTTAACGCCGGTCGCCTTTCTAAACCATAGTCGACTGCCTAATAGGAAATTTTAATCAATTTTCTTTTTGCCCCAAAAGGTAGTTTTAATAAAGGAAGACGGGTATTTATTAAATTTAAAAGAGCAAGAAATTTCAACTCTATTAATTCAGAAGATTTTATCAAATATAAAAACAAAAATTTATGTGATAACATGTAAAGATAAATTTTCTAAATTTTTACCTATTATCTATTAAAATATATATTATGTATATCTAGTACTTATTTAGAATATAATCCTACTATTTCTGTGAATATTTTCTTAATATTATCATTTCGAATTTTTCAGAAATAGATTTAAATCTTTATAAATTAATCCCAATAATTTCACGTTTTTTTATCATGTGCAAGTTCCATTAGAGATGCATATATTGCTTCGGTGATTTCTTCTTTACCCGGAATTTCTGATATTACCCACGTGTCATCTGTACTTGATAATTCTTCTCGACATATAGGACAAGTTTTATTATTAACATTCCTAAAATAGAAACAAATATATTTAATTTTCAAGTCAGTGAATCCTTGAAAAAAATGAAGAAAGTGATAAGATCTGATCTGAAAGTGATCTGATGATAAGTGATCCCCCCTTATCATCAGATTTCACATTTTTTTAGAAAATATATATTTGAATTTCGAGGGGATTATACTTAATTCTAGAAGAGTATTTTATAGAGATACAAGCTGCACTCCGGCACGCCCTCTTCACCTTAGGCCTCCGGGCGGGTGGTCCTGGCGGACAGCGTCTCGAGATGGCCAAAAGTTTGTTTGAATATGGTTTCGATACGTTCAGTGGTTTAGGCGTGTGGTCCGATCACGCACATACACACTAAGGATTATATATATATATATATAATCATAATACTTCTTCAAGGCCTTTGAGAACAATGAATTAACCCAAACCCATTGTCTGCCTGGGTACAAAAGAAAAGAGAAACCTTTTTTAAAACCCCAAGATTGGCATTCTTCTACCTGAGAATAATTAATTTATTTACGTGAAATCGTATGAAATCAAATCAAACCGATTTGGCCCAAAATTTAGATAAACCATCCGGAGCACTAAACAAACATATGGTGTGAATATGGTTTCGATACGTTCAATGGTTTAGGCGTGGGTCGATCACGCACATACACACTAAGGATTATATATATATATAGATATAGATAGATAGATAGGATAGGAAATTATAATTTCATCAAAGAAACTGGAAAAAACATTCTTTTTATACCCTTGAAAAAATGAAGAATGTGATAAGGGTCCCCCATATTCTCGTTAAATTAAATGCTAATAAGAACTTCAATTCAATTCTCATTGTAGTAGACTTTTCGGTTCTTGTTGTATTTTTTATATCAGTAATTTTTTCAGGAAATAATTTAAAATATTTCGAGAGTATCAGGGTTGTTGATTCATAATGATAAATCAACGAGGTTGTCCTATGCTTGAAGCAAATAAATAATAGTGGCCCTTTTTGCCCTGGCGGACAATTTTAGGGGTTTTTGGAAGCGAGCCGCCGTGCAACCCCTAAGGTGACCCATTAGGCCTATTCTGGCTTTGCAATATCTTGTGCAGCCAGGACAAAGAAAGATAGAAGATTCATTTGGAGGAGCCGAGAGTTTTTCGTGGCGTCTCCTTCTTTTCTCTTCGTGAATAATTAGTCTGTGCTCATCTGCTTTAGACATAGCGAGCCATTTCTGCCGATCTCCACCAAAAGATTCCCAGGTTGGGATCGATGCTCTCCGAGGGCCAATGTCACTGAGACAGACATCTTTGAATCTCAAGAGGGGACGGCCGCGGGGACGAGTGCCAGAGGCGATTTCGCTGTATAGCAGATCTTTGGGAATGCGTCCATCGCATGCGCCCATTCGTCGGAGGTGACCAAGCCACCTCAGCCGTTGTTGAGTCAAGAGGGCCTGAAGAGTCGGCATGTTAGCTCTTTTAATAATATATATATATATATATAGTTTATTTGTTTGAGAGTATAGTTTCGAAGGTTCGACCTTCATCTTCTGTCTTTTTAATTAAAATATATCTCATGGGTTCGATTCCAGATTGGATATAGAAAAATTCGTTTTGTTGTTTATAGCAAGCTAACCATACAAACGTGAAATAACAGACACAATATTTCTAATTAAAAAACACTGATGATGAAGGTCAAACCTTTGAAACTATAGACTCAAACAAATAAATTATATATACACATATTTATATTTGGTATGTATATATTTTTATTTTTTTGCAACGAAATTTTCTCTGAGAGAGACGGACTGGTAGAAATTTTAATTGAATGTAATGGAAGGCAGCCCAGAGGTAGTGAGGAAAGCCACCTTAGGGGTTGCACGGCGGCTCGCTTCCAAAAACCCCTAAAATTGTCCGCTAGGGCAAAAAGGGCCACTATTATTTATTTGCTTCAAGCATAAGACAACCTCGTTGATTTATCATTATTATAATACTAGCTGAGAAGCTGTCGGCGGGCGTCTCCACTAGCCAGGAAGCTAAGCCCCCTGGAGCCGCACCCCACTTCGCACCCTTCCCCCCATTCCATCCCAACACCCACTCCGGGCCCCCTGCATTCAAGCCCCGAACCCGTCCCCACCTCCGCACCCATCCTGTACCCCAATACTCACCCTTTCCACCCCTACACCCACCCGGGCCCCCTGCACCCCCCCCCACACACACCCAGTTTTTGCATTTCTATCTCCCTAGTGGCCCACAGATTATGTATACAAAATTTGGTTGCGTTTGGTCCAAGGCCAAGAATTTTCATATTTTGACCCTTCCCTACATTTTTGGTAACCCATAAATCGTTGAAAGAATATACACTCCAAATTTCAGGATTCAAATTTCAAAAAAATAAAAAAAAACTTCCCGAGATTTCGCATTAATAAACCAATGTACCAAATTTGAATGCTAAAACTTAAAATCTCGAGGAGATAGAGCACTTTAAAAATTTCAAAAATTTACCCCAAAATGACTATATCTCCCTTCTGGGGACAAAAAGAGCAAAATACTCAAATGTGTTTTTTTGTGTATTTTAATGCTTCACCTTTCTAAACTAAACCCATATCGATATCTTTTCTGGTTTAAGAGATCTTGAAAAACTCTAAAAACACATTTTGGGGCTCTTTCTCCCCTTTAGGGTTCGAATTTCAAAAAATCCCTTCTTAGCACACCCATAAATCGTTAAAAGAATATACACTCCAAATTTCATCTAACTAGGTCAAGCGGTTTAGGCTGTGCGTTGATTATGAATGAAACATCACCTTCTCTTTTTATATATATTATAAGATAAGATTAAGATTAATAATAATCACCATTGTTCAATGCAAGGTAGACAAAAACAATGAGTACAAGGCAATGACGTTTCAGGCTTTCTTTCCAAACAAATACAACATTCATTAATAGAATCCCCTGGTTTAAGCAAATTATCAAATTCAAGAGAATCAAAAAAAGACTTTTTTGATGAACTAGTCGACGAACATTGGCTCTCTTCTATTGTATTCATATGAGCTTGAAAATTTTTGAAAACCTAAAATAAAAAAATAAAGTGAAAAAATTAGAATTTATATATTTTATATATTTATTTATTTTATAAATAGAATACTAATTACTTTAATAAATTCATTAAGACTTAAAAGTCGATAGTCGGTAATATTATTTATATCCGTGTATTTTACACAAGCAATTTTAATAGTTCCTTTCCAAAGTATTGTCGAATCGCTCTTACTTTTTGTTGCAAATAAAATTTTATTGCCAGCAGCATCTTGACAAAGTTGTGTTCTGCGAATATAAAGACTGTTTTGATATAAATTAATCATTTTTAATTTAAATTTGATTTTATTTTTAAATAATTTCTCCAAAGACTATCCAAGCATTCATTCTGTTGTCACACTAACATAGATATTTTATAGTTTAAATACAAATCATTGGCGACTTTAGCGGGTAGGCAAAGTAGGCATTTGGATACTCAAAATTTTTGCAAAAAATATTACTAGTTTAATTTTTTTAAATATATCTTTTTGATAGTTTTACAATATTGACTGTAGCATACCTAAATAGGAAAAAATAAAGGAAAATCAATGAGGTTGTCCTAAGCTTGATGCAAATAAACATATACCAAATGGTACATATATATTCTAAATTATAACGAATATAAATATAAGTACCTGGCCACCCACCGAGCGATGCTTCAGTTAAAAGTTATATATTAATCCCCGAACCCCCGCCCCTCGCCCCCGGACCCCACCACTTCACCCTACCTCCTGCACCCCTCCAGCCCACATCCACCCCAATTCTGGCCCACCCCCGAAACCACTTCCCTCGCCCCCTTTCGTACCCATCCACCACCGCACCCCCCACATCTCCCCCACCGTCACCTCCGCCCCCTCACCCAGTTTTTGCATTTCAAGCCTTGTAGTGGCCCACAGATCGAATTAAGTGTGTATATGTATAGGTATATAAATAAACACCGTAATAATTTTTTTAATTAAATAACAATTTTTGAGTTTTTTTTTTTTTTTTTTATAAATTTTATTAAACCAATTATTTTACATTAATTAATGTATACATTGTATTTTGCTTCGATTCCGGAGATAACTTCTCCACCATCGAGTGTCCTTATTTATCTTTAGTCCTTGTTTTTAATAAGAGGAAAAATCTAATTAGATAAAAAAACCTCTTTTCCGATAATTATTTCAATTCCATTATTCCCCAATCAAGTCGATTGGATTCATCTCTTTCTCCTTCCCATCAATCCCAACAATTTTTGAGTTCATCAATTAAATTGCCAAATTCTAATTTAGAAAAAATACGTTTGTAGGATTTAAAACTCGATTTTTAATCCAATTGAACCAATTATTTTTACATGAATTAATATATACATTGTATTTGGGCTTCGACTTCGGAGATTACTTCTCCACCACCGACTGTCTCTTTTTAGTCCTTGTTTTTAAAAAGAGGAAAAAACTAATTAAATAAAAAAACCTCTTTTCCGATAATTATTCCAATTCCATTATTCTCCCCGTCCCCCTCCCTCGTTTTTTAATCTTTTTTTTTTTATAAATTTTATTAAACCAATTATTTTACATTAATTAATGTATACATTGTATTTTTTGCTTCGATTCCGGAGATTACTTCTCCACCATCGAGTGTCCTTATTCATCTTTAGTCCTTGTTTTTAATAAGAGGAAAAATCTAATTAGATAAAAAAACCTCTTTTCCGATAATTATTTCAATTCCATTATTCCCCAATCAAGTCGATTGGTTTCTATCGTCATTCATCACCTCTTCTCGTTTTTTAATCAATTAACTTTTAATATATATAATAATATTTGTAATAATCTATTAGTGGAATTTAAAATTAAAAAACCAATTAATAATTAAAAGGAAATTGAATAAAATGTAAATATAGCCATCAGCGCCTTCATGAATATGAATATGTTTACTATTTATTTGTTAGAGAGCATAGTTTCAAAGAAAAAGAAAAAATTAAATAAATAGTTTCGAAGGTTTGACCTTCCTTTCAGCCTGTCTAAATATAAATATTTTATATATTATTTCTCATGAGTACAATTACCCGATTAACTAGAGATATATTCGTTTTGTTGTAGCAAGCTGGCCTAAATCACTCGTTTATTATGTGGCCAGATTACTATAACAATATATTAGATAATTTTCCTCAGAGACTGATAGATATAAAACTGAGGATTGAATGGAAAGCAGTCCAGGGATAAATAAAAAGATGATTTCTAACAAAAGAATATGTTTGGGAAAGTTTTATTTTTACAACTTTTGAACCGACGTAACGAGGATCTTTTTCCTCCTTCTTCAGTGTAGAAAGGACTTCATTGACTCTTTGAGCCCAGTAGGAGGAAAGATCCTTCGAAACGTCGGTTCAAAAGTTGTAAAATCTTCCCATAAATATTCTTTTGTTAGGAATCATCTTTTTACTTATCCCTGGACTGCCTTCCCTTGAATCCTCAGTGTTTACATATTTATATTTGATAAAAATATGTAAGTATAGGTTTATTTGCATCAAGAAGAAGACATCGTCCTAGATTTCTCCTTATAAATGAACAACTCTGCTCGGGGAAAATGAAATCTTTTCACGAAATTTTCTCTGGAAAGAGACGAACTGGTAGAACTTTTAATTGAAAGTAATGGAAAGCAGCCCAGGGGTAAAGAGGAAAGATAAAATTAACACATATCCAAATAAGGTGTAATTTATTGATTCCTTCCTCCTTTATTAATTAAGAAAAAGGAAAAAAATGTTTTTCTATGCTTCTGCTAAGGAAGAGGAAAAAGTTTTAAACACTACTGTGGAGAGAGGAAGGAAGCATTTTATTTGTTTCCTTCATTGACCCCTTGAAAACCTGAAGAAGGAGGGAAGAATCCTCAGAAACGTCGGTGTTTTTTGTTTTGTTTTTTTAATGAAAATGATGAGAAAGGAGTTACACCAAAAAGGTGCATCCCCTAAAGACCTGGGTTGGCCCCTCCATCGTGAAAAGAAGAAGAAGGGTTTTTATGGGCTGGGTAGGGGTCGAAGGTATCTGTGGATACGGGTCTTAAACAGCTGAAGGTTATAAGTCGCGGGGAAGACGGTGGCTGGGAGAGAGTTACAGTCTCTGGGGGTCATAGCAATAAAAGAGTTGGCGAAAAGGCTTGTTCGATTTTTATCCAATTTGACAGCGAAGGGTTGCTGAGCTTTCGAAAACCACGTGTTTCTTTTAAAGAGGTAAAATATTAATTCTTAGAACAACTTCCCTTCTTACCCCTACTTTTCCATCACCACACACATTTCAAAAAATATTAAAAAAAAATTGTTATTTGTAAAATTATTTTTCCATTGTATAATCAGTTTACTTTGACTCCTGATGATGGGCTCACCCCCAAAATATATCGAATTCAAAACTCAATTTTTTTTTATTTCTTTTTTGTGAAACCTACCTTGCATCTTGCTCAAGTTTTATTATTATATTAAAATGTTTCACCTAGAACCAAAAACTAACTCCTAAAAAGTTATCTTAAACAGGGCTTTAGGGGGATAATTGATTTCAGCTCGAATGGACAGACACCATGATAGTATCTATAGTACAGGGAAAGAGCAGAAACGTTTCTTCGGTGAGCCAGGGAGTCGATTGAGTTATTTAGGGCCGGATCTCCTATTAGTTTAATTGCTCGCTTCTGAATTCCATCCAGTGTGGCAAGAGAATGCTTCGAGGCCCCTCTCGACAGATGAGAGCCATATTCGAGACAGGGACGAATTTGAGCCTTATACAGTGTAAGAAGTTGACTTGGAGTATAATAGCGTCTAGGCCTAAATGGGAGACCAAGCTTGCGCGCTGCAGCTTTAACAGTGATTGTGATATGGTCATTCCAAGAAAGGTCCGACCCTAGTGTGACGCCTAGCATTGAAATTTTATCCCCGAATTCCAGTGAGTTTGAATCGAATGATATGTCTGGGAGGTTTCTGTCGACGTGCCTAGAAATAAGGCAACACTGAGTTTTCACTATATTGAAGTTAACTAAGTTTTGGGATCCCCAGTTTTTAAGTTTGCATAAGTCTAAATTAATTGAGGAGGCAATGTCTGCACGGGTTTTATGCGATACAGGGGTGTTATGTAGGGTGCTGTCATCTGCGTAACAATGTACCGGATTGTAAGGCAAGTTTAGAAGGTCGTTGATATAGATAAGAAAAAGCGTAAGGGGAGATAACAGATCCCTGAGGAACTCCAGCGTTGGTATGATATTCCATCGATGACAACCTTAATTCTACGGTCTGAAAGAAAATTTTCGAACAACTTACAGAGTTTCGGTGCAAGGCCGAAGGAGGTCAATTTGGCAAGAAGATTTTTGTGCCAGGCCATATCGAAGGCTTTTGAAATGTCTAAAGCTACCGCGAGGGTCTCATTCCCAGCCTCCAGGTTGGGATTGAGACACTCGCGTTCCAGATATGAGTTACAAATGAGTTTTAAAGGAGGAAGGAATCCAATAAATTACACCTTATTTGGATATGTGTTAATTTTTTCTTTCCTCACTACCCCTGGGCTGCCTTTCATTACTTTCAATTAAAATCTTTTCATTTAGCTATGTTATGAAGAATACTGTCATGGTTTGGTTAGGCATATCTTATTTAAACAGTTAAAGTAAAAAGAACAGGGATTATTCTATTAAAAATAATAAAAAAAAAAAGCATTGAAATAATCATATAAAAACATTCCTTTTTTATACTTACAATTGATTCAGTTCTCTAATACTATTTTGGAGATCTTCATAGGATAAAGCAGCATTTTCAGTTAAAACTCTGGCTTGTCTTTTTACAGAATCCTGCCAACTTTCAATTAACTCGCTACTTATGTTCAGACCCATTATTCCTCTTTAGTTCATTTACAAGATAACACTATTTATCAAATATATATTGGATAAGCTAGTAATTTCTAAAATAAAAAAGTTGAAATTATTTCATTCTATTATATTGTTTGGTTTTCAATAAACTAACACTTTGAGAATAAAGAAAATTAAATAAATGAAACATTTATAAAAATAAGAATTAAACTTAATACCTACCTCTTAGTAAAATAAAATAAGTATATTTTATTTATTTATGTCGTATGAATTTCAAATGAACTGTCTAAACTTGTTAGAAATAAAAAATTCAAGATAATTTACTTATTAAAAGAATTAATTTAAATTAAATAGAAATCCACTTGTTTCGATTTTCCAATATTAAAATTCATTTTAAAAATAGTTAAACATTCTAAATGTTTTTTTGAGTTGTTATAATCAGCTGCCAGGTTTAAAGGGAATTTCAAAGGGGGGGTGGGGTGCACCCGGCCCATTTAAAAACAGGACTTCTCAAACTCAAATATAAAACCAGTCTATTGCATATTTATTTATGTGTTGATTTACAACAAAATTGACGAAATTCTGTATTCATATCCAGGGGCGGGTCCAAATTTTTCGAGGCCTAGGGCTTGAAGTCCAATTGGGGCAGTGGCGTAACTATAGGGTCCCAAGCCGAAAGGGGTCCCCGGCATTTAATTATAAATATTATTTTTCATGGGCTCAGTATCGCGTGGTTATTGAAAATGTTTTGTTCTTACTAAGCCGAGAAGACAGTTTTTTCAATTAAAAAGGAACAGAGGTTATGAACATTAGGATCTGCACGGGCGCTTTGAAGTCTTCGCCGACCAATGCACTTTTGGTTGAGGTGAAGGACTCCCCCTTAATAGTTGAATAAAAGATTTCACTGTCGATGGTAACAGAATTGTTTTTATTTTAGGTTAAAAATAAAATAAAATGAGAGAGTCTTCTGTTTTTAAATAAAATAATTTTTAATTATTTCTAGAGACTATAGTTTCGAAGGTATTGCCTTCATCATCAGTCTATCACAAATATTTCAAATTAGTTACAAATTAAGATTTATACATAGAAAATTTTGAAAATATATAATGTCTTTTTCTTCATGTTTCTTCTTGGGAGTTTAGAATATAGTGAGTTATATTCTAAACTCCCAAGAAGAAACATGAAGAAAAAGACATTATATATTTTTCAAAATTTTCTATGTATAAATCTTAATTTGTAACTAATTTGAAATATTTGTGATAGACTGATGATGAAGGCAATGCCTTCGAAACTATAGTCTCTAGAAATAATTAAAAATTATTTTATTTAAAAAACAGAAGACTCTCTCATTTTATTTTATTTTTAACCTAAAATAAAGACTCCCCCTTAACTTTAGAAGGAAATGGCTGTCTTTTAAGTATCTTTTGAGAAAAAAGAGCATGACGGATGAAAGAGTGATTGATTCAATTTCTGGATCAACGCTAGCTTTAAGACTCTCCTATTTAAATAATCTTCTTCTTAGAGTGCCATACCCGAAAAGGGCGTCGGCGCCTCTCCACATATACCTGTGCTGAGTGTGTTTAGTTGTTTTACACAGATATACGGACCTACTTTTCAACGCCTGTTCCGAACGGCTAATTTGGAGAGGTTGACTAGGCAATTATACTCTTGGTAGATTGCAATTACTTTCCAAGAGGAGGCGGCTGCAAATATCTACCTGCCGAGACTCGGTCTCGAACCCGCGATCTTCGAGTCAGCGCCCCGACACTCTAACCACTGACCCACAGTCACCTCTATTTAAATAATCATTGTCCAAAATATAAATCTTTCTCAAAATGTTCCATTTTTTATTTTAGTTTTATGATTCAGATTCTCGATGTTAAAACATATTCTTTTCCATTCAAAAAAGGTGCCGCTATCTTAATACGCTATTTTGTGACTATATTGGTTCGAATTTCAATGATCACATTTTAATTTATACCTATGGTTCTAAGAAGGTTTCGGCTCACTACGTTGGGTCTGCCATTTGGTGTCCTTCCAACAATCTTTATGCAATTTATAAACTTCCCCCGGAAATTAATATTTATTCGGCAGAATGCTTTACTGTTTTGAAGGCACTGAATGGCTCATGAGTTCCCCAACCCATCGAATGTTCTCATTTGTTCGGACTCGTTAGCTATCATATCGGTCATTAAAGGATTCCCGCTAAACAAGAAAACATCTTATCTTATCCTTGAAATATTAGATGAAATCAAGATCTTAGAGAGGCAGGTAAGGAGGTATCCCTTCTATTGATACCTTCTCATAGTGGAATTAACGGGAACGAGAGAGTGGATAGTCTGACTGTGAGAGTGATTTCCGAGGGATCATCCTGGCCCCTCGAATTGTCGGCTGATGAAGTTCGGTCTTTAATAAAGAAGAGAATCTATCAGGAGTGGAACAATTCCTGGAAACTATCCAGTGCTGACAAAGGGCGACATTTCTTCGGAGTGTGTCCGGGAATCCCGGTTCAGCCCTGGTTTGAACGATATCACCTGTTCAGAAAAATGTCTGTGCATATTAATAGGCTGAGACTTGGGCACGCGACGACTCCTGAGTACATGCATAGGGTTGGTCTCAGAGACCACCCTTTCTGTAGATGTGATTCGAGCTCCCGGGGGGACATTAACCATGCCCTTCTTGGGTGCGGGTTGTCTCGACGAAAAATAGACCGATTTTATGACAGGGTTCGGGGAAAGATCCAGTTCCCTACAAATGCGCAGATATTACTTGCCTGCATATCCGAAGCGGGGAAACTAGGGAAGCTTGTTCTTCAATTTCTTATATCACTGGGCTGTGATATTTTTTGATGAGTTTTCAGTTTGCTAATTATTTTTTTTTTTTTTTTTTTTTTTTTTTTTTATAGAGTTAATGTGAATATATTAGCTGGCAAAATGGGTTTGTGCCCGATGCCAATAAATAATAAAAAAAAGGAACAGAGGTAAATCAATTAATTAAAAGATAGTATAGGTATATTATTTTTTTGTTTTTTGAATTTATTTATTTTCAACTCTTATTATAATTTTAATACAATTTTCAACATTGTTGTGTTAAATAATATTATAGTGCTTCTGATATAAAAACATTTTAATATATCGAATCATGCAGAAAAATTGTTTTTTTCCAATATATATATATATATCGTATAAATTAAATAAATCTATAGGATATTTTTTTATCTAAAAAACTGCATGCTTCATTTTTATTTACCTCATAGAGGTTATACATATATTTATGATTAATTAAAAATCTACTTTATATATCCAAAAGGACCAGCCCTTGAAAATTATAAAGAGCTTGATACAATAATATATACCTAGTATTAAAGTATTATTATTATTGTCACTAATGATTTAGGACTATTTTGTAAAAAATAATATTGCTTTCCTTTTAACATCATTTATAATATTGATTTTCATTAAGAGAAAAGCTCTCTATAATTTTGTCAAAATCTACAAATTGCCATATTTATCACAATATTTATAACATCAAACATTTTATATACTTTGAAGGCATATCAAAATAGAAGATTTTTAACGTAATTTATTTTATTAACTAGATATGAGTAGAGGCAGCCAGGAAAATAATTTTTTTTTTCAACGTTTCGACTACATATTTAATATTGATCAAGACAATACTTTATTTTTATATTATTAACAGGTGTTAGGAAGTTTGCATAAAATAATCGAAAGAGCATATAGCATGGTCTAAGTCAGCGTTTCCCAAAGTGTGGGTCGCGATCCGGCACCGGGTCGTAGAAAAGTTTTGCCGGGTCGCGAAAAAAAATTGTAAAAACACAAAAAAAATTTTTTTATATCAGTTAGACACTAGGAATTGAATAGATTCAAGAACATCTTTCGGAGCTAATACATAGTTTTAAAGACTATTTACTACTTTCCGGATATTTCTTCAAATAATATGTGAATTAAAGATCCTTTTTTGTCGAAATTGAAAAGGAAGAAATGTTTAATCATAGTGAACAAGAAGTGGATAATTTAATTGAAATTTTATGCGATATCGATCTGAAAAAAGTGTTCGAAACTGTACCAGTAATTAATTTTTGGTTGCGCTATCAAAAGGAATATCCAAGGGTAAGCGAAAAAGCGATACAATTTTTAATGTTTTTTGTCACCACTTATACTTATACGTGTGAAGCTGCGTTCTCAGCCTTGGTGTACTTAAAAATAAGTATCGAAACAGATTGGATGTCGAACCTAATTTGAGAATAAAATTAACATCATTCTGGGTATTGTTAGATGGGTCGGCCGTCATTTTTCCACACCTGATACGATGACTCTACTCTTTAAGGCATTGGTCAGAAGTCATCTAGAAAGCTGCACGGTCGTCTGGAATAGGAATAGGGCATATACCACCAACTTGATTGAATCGGTTCAGAGGCGCTTTGTCCGCCACATGGCGTGGAGGTTTCCTCAGCGGATTCCGGCGGGATACGCGCAAGCGTGCGATGTCCTGGGACTTTCTTCCCTTGAAAGTAGAAGGGAAATTTTTGATCTCAGATTTTTTATGGGGGCCCTCCATGGTAGTCTGGCTATCCCAGGGCTGGTTATCTTTTACAGAGTGCCTCGCCCTGGTTTGAGACGGTTCGAGAGTTTTTATTCGGAGCGACCCGGAGTGCTATCGCCGATTGCCAGATGTATCGTGACGGCTAATTATAATAATGACCACCTTATTGATTTCTTCTGGAGAGATGGCACAGCCCAACCCTTTTTTCAGCGTTGATCTATTTATTTAATATTTTACCCAGTAGCCTATATTCCCAGTCTTGACCATGGCGGTTTCCTGCCTATTTATTTATTTATTTTTTATTCCTTGACTACGGCAACTTCCTGTCTACTTATTTATTTATCTGTTTTTTAAATTATTTATTTTTAAATAATTTAACAACAATTTCTTCAAACCCAGTGACATATTCTAACTATTTATTGTTTGTTTTATTTATTTGATTATTTATTTATTCTTCCTAGTGTATTTATTTATTTATTTTTATGGTTTGGACGACATGCGGTATTCCCTTTATTTTTTATTGTTATTATTATTATTTTATTCTTGGTCGCAGCATACTAAGGTTTCACACCGTTCTGCTGTGGCCACACCCTGAACCACTCAACCGGATCCTGAGTGGGAGGATCGGAGGGCTATAAGGGGAGATGTGGAGGCCCTTAAAAAAAAATTACCTCCTAATTTGATATTATTATGTGATGGCAAACAACATCATCCTTCGCACTAAGGACAAAATAGGTGGAAACAAAGTTTACTTCATTTTCAAAAGTTTTAAATGAATATAATTATTAATTTTCTAATTACTTATATTTTTCTTATATAATTATTTTGCAATTTTTGTGTATGAAATAAACAAACAAATAACTTGATTTTTATTAAAAAATAAAATTTGTTTTGTAAATAAATGTTTTTTTTCATAAGGATGGTCGCGAAAAATTTTAAAACCTCGTACCGGGCCCAAAAAAGTTTGGGAAACGCTGATCTAACTCAGAAATACATGTATTTATTTATTTATTAGTTTTGAGTGGGATCATGATGAATTGATATACTATATGCTGTTTTGATGGATTTCATAACAAGAACAACTACATAACAGCTGCTTATTATATCAAAATAAACCATTCTTTGTTTTGCTTAAGATTTAATATTTAACAGAAACGTTCAGAAAAGAAAATGTAATTTTTATTTTCCTGGCTGGCACCTCCTCATATCTACTTATAATAATACAGCCGTCTTCATTTTATTTATTTCTTATTACAGTTAAAAATATTAGTAAAGAATTTGAATGAGTATTTTTTTAATATATATAATCGAAAAGCTATTTATTTACATAAATTAGATTTTTTAACTTAAAACAAAATAAATAAATAAGTAAAATAAAATTTTTTACAGAAGAATTTAGAATATTTTATTTTCTACTGAGTTATTTTTAACTTCCCGTGTTTTTTTTTTTTTTTTTTTTTTGAAAGAAAAGAGAAGTTATTATAATCGCCCAAAAATCAGAATTGTTTATTAGTAAAATAGTTTTCGCTGACACCACCTAGATTTTATATTAGCTTATAAAACCGAATCTTTAAAACTCCTTTAATTGAATCCTAAATTACCTTTGTACCCAACTCACTGCCTACGCCAGTAGTTGAAAAAGAGTTAAGATTAAGGGGCCTAAACATAATATAATTCTTGCGAGAATATTCTATACACGATCTGACTAAACCAAATTGAAATCTGGCCACATCTGATCAAGTATGGTATAATCAGTGTCTACTTTGTAGCACTCTTTAGAATTAGATTTTGAGCAAAAGAGATTCATCCGTTTTTGAATTTATTAATAATATTCCTTAGTTAAAAACTTAATTTATTTTGACCTTCGATATCAAATAGTATTTTTTATTTAAATCACCAATTCGAACTCAAGATTCCCTGGATAGTTAATGGAATATATATTAATCTTTTTTTATGTTGTTATCTTTGATTTTATAATTTTCAAAATAGCTACATATAAAGGAGAGTTTTCCAGACTTTTTAATTCAAACTGCACAATAAAATTCTAACTATTCCAGAATTTAGAGTCGAAATGTATGATTTACTAGAAAATTAAAATATTTTACATCGTCGCAATCAATAAAACCACATATACATACATATATACACAAAAGGCTGTGACTGGGGAAGATGAAATCAGCCTTACTTTTTTGAAATTTTGAAAAATATAAATTGTTTTTATTTACAAATAGTCTAGGATGATCTTAAAAAAATACTTTTAATACTTTGGAGTAAATTTTTGCAAATTTCATGGTAGGGCCCTCCGACATATTGCCTAACAGGTATTCTTTATCCCTTTCTCAAAGTTCTGCTAAAAAGAATTAAATGAAAATTTAATAATTATGCCTCACTATTGCTCTTACTAGTATAGAAAACAACAACAAATGTTAATAGGCCTCATATTTAATTTAATATTGAATCTGATTTGTCAAATGCCTAATAACTTGTTCAAAAATCGATTGTGAATGTTCGATTTTTATTTTCTCTTATTAAAACTTGGATTAAATTAAATAAATAGATTATAAGATGTATATACATTTTCAGACTTTTTGACTTTAATTTATTTAAATTAAGAAGCAAAATATTAAACTCTGAAAATTAATAATTTGTACCCTATTTATTTAATTAAAATCAATTGATTCCGAGTGAAATGTAAGATTTTTGAGAGCATGTGCTAAGGACCGTGGATGTAGTTGTTGAGGCGCTGAACTTGAAACTCCTTCCTCAGTGGATTTATTATGCTTTTGTCGGGATCTTTTAATAATAACTCCATCAGGTTCATCCATCATTCGTATAATATCAACTAAATCAGACGTACCTTCATTTAAGGGGGCTACACTGATATCACGAACGGCACGGAAATTGCCACAATTGTTTAAATGTTCGTTCTCTAGACGAAAAAAATTCCAAATAAATCTCCGAAATACTTCTAAAGGCCCATAGCATGTTTGGACTAAATCTGGATTCATATATCCAAGTTCGGTAGCAGCAACAGCTGCGACCCAACCAAAACGTAGGCCTAAATCTTCGATAATCCCAAAATAATAATAATAGGGAGAAGCGTAAACGGTCTCATCTCTTAACAGTTGAGGATGATTCCTTTCAAGAAGACCCCAATCCATTTTAACATCCCAAGTGTAAGCAGTCGCCGCGTTGCCCAGTGCTGTTATTAACCAGAAGTAGAATATCCACGTACTCTGAAATATCGCATTAATACTTTTAAAAATTAAAGTGGTATTTTGCCGAGAGAAGCAGGGTTGTTTATTAAAATAGAATAAATCAAAGATTGAATTTCTAAAGCAATTTTATAAAAAATCACTTAAATTAATAGTTACTCTGAAAAGTCACAGATTAAAGTTTATTTAGGAGTTTAGTACATAGATTTAAATTTATTGTCCTGCTGGCGTCCAAACAAGATTCCAGTTTTATCAACGTCCTTTGTTTTTTAAATATGTTGACATTAATGTAATTATCTCTCCTACAAAGGGTTAAGCTCAAGAATCATCTCTGAGTAGATCATGTTCTTCCCAAAACCCAGAGAAGAAATTCAAGAGATGTAATGGCTGAGCATTTGGTTTACAATAAATTGAAAAAAGGACCGTTTGCGCGTTAACTCTAGATACCTCTTATCTGACCAAAAACATAAATTTGTTCGGTACAAACGGCTTCTCCGACAAAAGAGATCCAAACGGTTACCAAGTTCCATAGCAGTTGCTTAAATCATAGCTATAGGGATGTACAACATTCTTCAATAGATTTAAAAGAAGATTTGTTACCTTCTTTGATATTAAATTTATAACTTGGCATGTTATAATAGTCAATAACTTACGTTTAACATGATGATATTTAATACAAGCTTTGCTAGTTGTTCTGTTTTATACTACAAACAATTTAGTTGGATATAAAACTTGCCAAGTTATACATTTTTAAGCAGCTCCTATGGAACTTGGTACCCGTTTAGATCTCAACTCTTTTGTCGGCGAAGCCGTTTGTACCGAACTTGGCCCCTTTTTCACATTTATGTTTTTGGTCAGATATCATTAATTTTTGAAAAGTTTTATCCTTTAATTTTTCTAAATAATTACATTTAAACATTTATATTAATAATTATTAATTTTAATAACTATTAGAATTATTTAATTGATTACTATACAGTTTCGGTCACCACTGGTCGAATAATTATTAAATATTTCTCATAAAATATTTGTTAAGAACCCCGAACGGTTTTTCATAAATTTCACCCCTTCATTTGGGCCCCGAAGAAGATTAATGTACCAAGCTTTATCAGTATGCCAAATTTCAGCATTCTAGCTTGATTGAATTTTCACTATATGTTAATTAACCCTATAATAAATTTCACCTCTTCATTTTAGGTCCTGAAAAAGGGAAAATTTCATTTTTGCGATTTTTTTCTATAATTGTAGCCCAAACTCTACTTCAGAATTCTAGGATCAGCGGAAGTACTCTAGGTTTTTGATATGTCAGTCAGTCAGTCTGTGAGTCTGTGTTAAAAATGGCACTTTTCAGACCTTAATAACTCAATAACTAAAATAGTTATATTCATGAAATTTTGGATTCCAGGTGTTCCAGTAGGCCTTATTAGACATACAAAATTTCAAGTGTCTAGGCTCAATAGTTTTTGAATTATGGGGGGGTCGAAAGTAGCTCGAAATGGTTCGTGTAAATATACACATGGCTGGTGGGTCGTCCGTTTTTCCGAACTTTGCTGACACACCTTCAAAATACAATCTTTGATATATTTCTTATAAAATATTCTTTAATTCATACTAAAATAAAAGTGGATTATACCTGAAAGTGATGATAAAAGGCCAAAGTGATGACAACGAGAAGCGTCGATGCATATTTGCCTGCATTAGCTAAATGGGGAAAGACTTCTCGACTGTCTCTATATCGTCGAAGACATTGGGTTGCTCTCCACCAAGCAGGCAAAGCAGCGACAAATGCACGACTTGCCATAGCCCATGGGGATTCTAAACATACGGCCTCTGCCTCCTCACCACTTCCCCGAGCATAAAAACAAATTGTAAAATGAAGATCAGTCAACGGCATAGATAGAGAATTCAGTTGATCAGCCACCCAAAAATCGGCAAATTGTACCCGAAAAGCGGGTGCTAAAAAAATGCGGCATAAAATCTAAAAAATAAAATAAATTCAGAATATTAAATGTCACACAAACATACAAAAGATATATCGTCGGCTTAGAGTGTAAACCTGCTAACTCTATTTTTTATAATTTATGACATATTAAGAAGGTTCTTTCGAGACAATCCACACAAAAAGTTTTAGCCTCGTAACCACTCTATAAATATGAACGGAAGTAAAATTTTAGGTTATGTTTTTTTAACGTGACTGTCCACTCACACTACGAAATCTCTATATGGATACACACATACTAGCCGGATCGTTTCCAAGCCATTGTGCTTATATCCCCTCCACTAAAAATAATCGCCCAAATATGTTTTTTTTTGTTTTTTATCAAAACTACGTGGTAAATAATTTCAATTTTTTTTTAAGTTACTCCGAATATATTATTCTAACAAATGTTAGTTTTTCATCAAGATGGTGAAAGTCCTTCAATGAAAAAAATAGAATAATGATCATTTCCCCACCCTTTTCCTATCTACCCTATGTTAAAAATGTCATTTTTAATTGCAATTATTTCATGTTTGGTGTGGTAAATCGTCTTAAAATTTTAACAGTATGTGTATTATGCTTTTAATGACTTATATTCCAAGTTTCAAAGACTTCTTGAATTTTTGCATTTGTGAAAGAACTACCTTAATCCGTTCTAAAGAAAAAGAGATGCAGAATCGTCCAAGTAAAATTTCTACTTATTATAAAATTACGATCGTAAGTTGTAGAAAAAATCTGAAAAATAGTTTTTTCCATAACAACAATATTAAATTTTGTTTGTTTTTTTCTCTGCCCTGTAAAATTTCCTTGTTGTGAGTTAGCTGGTTTACTCTCTAAGGCGGCGATATTTATATATATATATAAATATAAATATTGAAAAAAATTTACTGATTGTTTTCTGTATATAAATAAATACAAATCTTTTATAAAACAATCTAGAAACATTTATTAAAAATCTAATCGCTTTGGTGGAGAAATTTTCCATTTATCAATGGAAATTTGAAAAATTCCTGAAAAAACACTTGCTTTACATTGAAATGATAAAGCAACTATCTTATTCCTTTTTAAAGCAACTATTTTTCAGAATTTTTAAAATTTTCATTGATAAAGTGAAAATTTCTCCTGAAATTTTTGAATTTTTAATAGACCTTTCTAGATTGTTTTAAAAATAATTATATATATGTATATATACATATCTATATTTCCTTTTACCTTAAGAACCCAAAATCGAGCACCATGTCTACATGTTCTTGTAGGATTAAGTAAAAAAAATGCAAGTAATACATGTAATATTAACGGATGTGTATATGTTGGTATTCCCAAACCATTAGAATAAATACAACAGAGCACACTTAAGGCCCAGACAACACCCAAGGCGGCTGCAAGTTCCATTATATCCTAAAAAATTAATAGAAATATTGTTTTACAATATATTAATTTATTTTTGTTTAAACAAAGAACAATATAACAGAAAAAAAACCTGTTCAGAGAGATGATTTCGTGGATCTAATTCAAAAATGAGTACATGATTAACTCCCGAGCTACGCCAACCGTAAACATTGACACCCATTAAAAAAAGAAAACCAATTGCAAGGAATGGTCCTCGATAAAGGCGGAAGACAAGTGGCCAATCTGAGCGTTGTTTCATCAGAGCTAAATTAAAATAAGGGAGAAATTCAAGAAATAAATTATTATAGAGATTGGAAATCAACGCATTACATCATGAAGGGATCAATGCAAATAAATATATATCTATTATCCTTTGAAAAAGACAAACACCCTCAGATATGTCCTTTATAGAAAAACAACTAAAAATACTATCCATATAAATTCTAATACAGTAAATCATTCGGAGAGCAAAAGGTCAGTTCATGACAATTAAGAAAATAGAGTGAAACCCCTCAAATCCGAACTAATTGGGGCTGTACCCTGTTCGGATTAGCCGAAAGCATCTTCGACTATTGATATCGAGTGAAAGATTATGTGATATTTTGTGTGTATCTATTATTATTTCATTGTTTTTGAAAAGTGATTAACCTAAAGAATTTCAATAACCATCTTTTACCGTTTTTCAATCGTGGATGACATAAGTATAAGTAGACACATTTATTTTGTTAGGTATGCTAATTGTACTTCTTTGTTAATTTTTCAACTAATTATGAAGGTTATATAGAATATATTGTTTTATGACTAAATAAATAAGTTTCTCTTTTTTGCGTTTGGATTTCCGTGGTTCGGATTTGAGGGGTTTCATTGTATATAATGTGGATTCCCTAAAGTAAGGGCTAAAGTGCTTGCATTCCATCTGTGATCATCTGTGCTAGCTCTCGATCATTTCAAAAAGTCATATCAAATATTTTCACCAAATTCATTTTTAAGGCGCCTAATCGTGATCAGTTCATGACAAACTAATAATCAACGGTGAACATCTACTGTAATGGCTAAAGGGATACTTGCCATCTATGAGAGACCTCGATCGATTTAAGCGCATGTTAGTTATTTCCAATATGACTTTAAATAAAAAAGGAGTCTCAACAAATACTGAAGAAGACACCGAGAAACCACTAGAGTGAACAATTTCCTCTAACATTTGCCGTGCATGCACTATGCATTCGAGTAAAGCTCAAGAAGAAAAAGAATAATGCAATGTGCCCCCTTTTTACTTATATGGGTAGCTGAGTGTGTGCAGAAACTTTTGCAAAGGATAAGATATACAAAGAATATTCTCCATTTAGCAACCAGCAACGCTCGAAAACATGAAGAAGAAGAATATAATAAGATCATTTTTTACCTGAGGATTTGCGCAAACTTTTGCTAAGGATGATATAATAAAGAATGTTTATATAATAATAATTTTAGCTATAATTTGCTACATTATTTTTATATAATGGTGAATACATGCATTCTATCGTTTTAGGTCGTCAAAAAATTTGATCCTTTTTCTTTAGACATATCGAAACTAGATGAGAAATGAAAAGAAGTTAAATAAAAAGAAATATGAAAAATGTAAAAGTAAAAATTTACTATTTTTTAAAACAATTATCAAGGGGAAAAAGCCCCTTACTTACCCGATATTAAAGCAATGGCTGATAATACAATAAAGCTTCCACTAAAAAGACCCAATTTAAAAGTGGTCCATGGCTTTGTAGTATGTTCTCCTAGTGGTGGAACTCTTAATCGTTTCATCGCCCTTTGGCGATCACCCCCATCGAGACCTTGCGTAACCAAAGTTTCGGTCTCACGTATAAGACGTTCAATATCATTATTTGTAGCAAAATGCGATGTTTCCACCCATTCTGTTCGCCATTTACTGCCAGCATCTGATGAGAGTAACTGAAAAAATAATCGATTAATTTGTCTACTAAGTAGAGTATATATATATATAGGTTTTTACTTCAAATTCGGACTTTTCTGTATGAAATTCAGGATTTTAAAAATCAAAATCAAGACTTTTTCAAATCAAATTCAGAATTAATTAATAAACAGTTGTGGCCGTGCACACATCTTTGATGACTCGGAACAAATTGACGGAACTTGGTTGGGAAGTTTTGATGCATCGACCGTATAGCCTGGACCTTGCACCGTCTGACTACCATTTGTTTCGGTCTCGACAAAACTCTCTTGATGGTAAAAAATTGGCCGACCGAAGCGCCGCTGAAAATCACTTGGCCAAGTTTTTGACGATAAACCATAAAAGTTCTACACCGATGGAATTATGAAGCTACCCAAAAAATGGCAAAAGGTCATAGATAATAATGGTCAATATGTACTTGATTAAAATTGATTTTCAATAAAGAAATTCTTTGTTCAAAAATGTAACAAAAAACCGCGGAGAATTTTTATATGATCCTCTTCTTCTTCTTTAAGTGCCATATCAGGTCTCCCTGACGTTTTGGCTCCTCTCCACATATACCTGTGCTGAGTGTGTTTAGATGTTTTTACACAGATATACGGGACCTACTTTTTAACGCCGGTTCCGAACGGCTAGTTTGGAGAGGTTACTAGGCAATTATACTCTTGGTAGGTTGCCATTGCTTTCCAAGAGGAGGCGACTGCAAATATCTGCCGAGACTCGGTCTCTAACCAGCGTATTTCAGGCCAGCGGCCTGACACTCTAACCATTGACCCACAGTCGCCTATTATATGATCTATTATAATTTAATATGTAAAATATGCATGGTTTTATAGAAATTCTGAATTTTATTTGCAAAAGTCATATTTTGATTTTTAAAATCCTGAATTTGATATGGAAAGTCCAAATTTGAAGTTAAAAACCTATATATATTGCAATTTGTTTTACATTTATTGGATTGTATGAAAAGGCGCTGAAAACGAATATGATAATATTTTTTGTAGTAAATTATGTTACATTTTTTTAAAGCGATATTTCGGTGAAATCATCCCTTGTTTGGATTATATACAATTGCGAAACGATTTATTCATTTACATATTAATTTAAATACAGAAAAGATTTTGTTTTGCCGAGAGTAGATGAGTTTTTGTTTTTTTTTGTTTTTATAATGATATTGATACAAGATGTTGCACCAAAAAGGTGCAACCTCTGTAGTCCGCGGTGGACCCTTGTATCGTGAAAATCAGATAAATTTAGGGATGGATCGGAGTCGAAGGTATCCGTGGATGCGGGTCTTAAAAGTCTGATTGTTATATTATGTAGCTGGGAAGACGGTTAGAGAAAAAGGGTTCCAGGCTCTAGAGTTGTTGATTCGTGAAAAAAATCAATGAGGCCTAGTAAGCAGACATTCCTTTGTTGAGTGACCTGCTTACTATTACGACAAAGCGATTTTTTCTATAATTCATTCTGTTATTTAAACCCATGAGAAATAACAGATAAAATATTTCTAATTAAAGAGACTGATGATTGGAGACCGGATACCTATGCAATTGCATATTTTGTTTGCCGCCACATACGACCCAGTGAATCAATTATCTATCCATATCATGCATCTAGGATACTGTGGGTTAAATTTTATACTGCATATTTTTGCATATTTGAGTACGATTGCATAAAATTGCATATTTGAAGAATATTGCATAAAATTGTATATTTGAAGGATTTTTTGTCAAAATATTGCCAAATACAGATTTTTTAAAAGTAAATTTTCGGAGAAAGAATGAAAAAAATGAAGAAATAAAACAGGAGGACACTAATTTAAATTGGAAGAAAACTGAAATAAGCCTCAACGACAAGAGTGTAGTGTTGGACTACGAAGTAGGAAATTGGATTACAAAGGTTGTAAACGTAGCTTCAAAACAACAACCCACACATTTTTTTTATTCAGTACTTTGATTTGACTAGATACTTTCCTCTACACGAAAATGACGAAAAATTTCTAATCTTTTTCTTCCAAAGTAAAAATGGGGAATTTAAGTTACTTTAAATTTGCCCCAATTACTTCTGAGGATGTGGAGCGCTCTTTTTCATCGTATAAATCAATTTTAAGTGACCGTAGACATAATAACCTGAAGATAATTTAGAAAAATACTTGTAAACATAAATTATTCACAATTACAATCAAATTTTAATTATTTTTGAGATCCTTTGTTAATTATTTCTTTATTATTATTATTTTTTTTTAATGGCCTTCGGTAACTATAGCCATTATGGCCATTGAGTGTTCGTGTGTGTGTGGAAGTAGGTGTAAATTAGTGTAGAGATCAGATTATAGCCGGTCGAATATTTGCATTAATTTATTACTTTATTATTTGTACGTCAATAAGAAAAGTTTGTTAATATAAAAAGCAATACAATACAAACCCCCTCCCGTATTTTTTCGTTCACATTTATTAAAAAATTAATGTATTTATTATGTTGATTTTATTCAAGAGCACCTATTATTTCTTTGAGTTTAAAGATTTTTTAATATACCTACTAAATATAATAAGAATTTGATGCAATTTTTTACGCAATAAAAGTACATATTTGACACTTGGTCTCTATAGCTTACTTTATAATTTTATTTTTTTCATAGCACTCCTTCAAATATAAAGTCGTTTTGTTTTCAATTTTAATTTTTTAGTTCATAATAAAATTTATTTTGCCATCTTTTACTGCATATATTTGCATAAGTATAACTTGCATATTTCAGCATTTTTAACTGCATATTTTGGCATTTTTTACTGCATAAAAATCCGGTCTCTATACTGATGATCAAAGCCAAACTTTCAAAAATATAGTCTCTCTAACAAATAAATTATATTATTGAATACTCATTATAAATATATGTACCCGAGGGGTGAACCGTGACATAAAATCGTGTATATCCACTTCCACTTTCATTTCAAAATAGAAGACAATAGATGACAATAGATTATCTAATGAATTCCAAAGTAATTCCAAATAATTCCAAAGACGGTGTACACCTAATTCCAATCGCGGTTCACCCCTCGTATGTACCTATATCTTTTTATTTGTATCAAGCGGAGGACAAACCTCATTGATTTCTCTAAGATAATAATATAATAAAATAAGAAATGAAAAAATTTAATATAAAATATAATTCAATTACCTTATCATGTTTTTTTAAAATTTTTCGAAATCCAGTATTATTTAAATTTTGATAATTTTGCAATAAAATCAAACTCAAATAAAATTCGCTAAATGCTAATTTTAAATCGTGCACTTTTCTTCCTGATTCGCGATGTTTTTTCAATATTTTTGACCTTGACCTATATCTTTTGAATGAATCGGATTCTTCAGTTGTCGCTAATTCACTTGATAAACTTGCAAATTTTCTAGTTGCTTCGGCTAATTTTTCTAAAAGAAATAAAAAAAAATCAATATATGTATATATATAATATAAAATAAAATTATTCTTAACCCGAAATAGTGGTAGTATGGTAAAATTAAAATTTTTAAATAGATTCTTTATTATTACTGATTTTAAGGGAGAATATCGCCTGAAATATTCAGATATTTAATAACAACGTTTTGAAATTATTTTTATAAAAAAAAAATTGTATATAAATACAACTTTTTTATAAAAACAATCTGAAAACGTTTATTTGATATCCAAACGTTTCGGGAGAAATTCTCCCTTCTCAATGGAAATTTAAAGAAATTAGAAAAAATATAATTCCCTTAAAAAGGATTACAAAACAACTATATATTTATATTCCTTTTCTAAAAGCAATTATTTTTTTTCAAATTTCTTAAAACATCTAATAATTATAAATGGGATAATTTATTCTGAATCGATTGAATTCTAAATAAACGTTTTCAGAATGTTTTTTTTTTCATAAAAGATTTGCATTTATTTATACAAAAAACAAAAAACATTATAAAAATAACATTTTTTCTATATTTTATTATGTATTTTTTTTAGTATCATACCTGAATAAAATGTATTTATTTTAGCTAATTCTTTGTCACAATACTGGAAAAATTGTTCATCAAATTTAGCAAAATATTTCGCTAAAATATCAGGCTCAATTGTATCCGCTGAAGGAGCTTGTTCAACTGCCCCGTACAGTAGTGATTTCATTTCCTAAAATATGATTTAAAAAATTAATAAATAAATATTTTAATAAAATGTATTAATGTTCTTTATATGGGTATTATATATATTTCATGTTTTTATATACTTCATATCGGATATATTGTTTTCTCCATTCGGGGGTAATATGAGCTATTAAATGCTCTGTAAACTTCATTTGAATGGAAACTTGATATCATTTATTCGTTAATAAATTTAAAAAATGTATAATTATCGGATTGTTTTCGTAGAATTGGGTGATTTTTCGAATCTAGCGGGAATCTTTGTTGAAATTGCAACGGGGGTTCGGTCTGCCACTAATATACTTGAGGGTTGATTGTTCTTAAGTTTGGCTGGGTGGCCATCTGGTCCGAGCTCTGTTCGCTCACTGGTCTGCTCTATATACATGTGTGTATATAGGGTAGGCGCCCCTGCACCCCTGTACCCTGTACCTACCACCCCATGCCTGCACCCCCGAACCGCTCAATATCTCCTGACCTTGCCCTTTCCTCGTCCAGAAGTGCATTTGTCAAATTATCATGTCTGAATTTTACTCCTAAAAAATAATTTATTTTTTCGTCAAAAAAAGTTGAAATGTTTGAACCATCAAGAATTGTTATCGCTGAATTGAATATTGAATTCGACAATTGCCTTATTCATTGTATCTGTACACGGAAATATTTAAGGTTATTCTCTTCTTTCAATATTATAAATCTATTAAATTTCTATATATATTTATTATACTATAATATATTTATATATACATCTCTTTTATAAAAAAAACAATCTGAAAATATTTATTTGTAATCCTAAAGTTTCGGGAGAAATTCTCCCATCATTAATTGAATTTTTCTTAAGAAATTTAAAAAAATTGTTGCTTTAAGAAATCAAATGAATATACAGCTATAATATACAGTCGACTCTCGATAATTCATCGAAATCCAAATAGGATTACAAAAAAAATCGAATTATCGAGACTTCGAATTATCATGACGTTTGAATTATCAAGAGGAAGAAAAAAAATCGAATTATTAAGAGTTTTTATTATATTTTAGAAAATATGTATGAGCTTACAGATTTTATATACTTATATACTAAACTAAAAAAATAAAAATAATGAAAACGACAAAAAAGAACAAAAAATTACATATGTATTATCATTGCAATAGATAATAACATACATAATTAAAAATTAAGAATGCTAGGAAAAATTCGAATTATAAAGAGGGGAAGTGGCCTAGTTCGAATTATAGAACGTTCTCTCACCCTCTTGTTACGAAAACATTTCGAGTTATCGAGCGTATCAAAATATACAGCATTTTTTCTATTTACCAAAGTTAACATCAGCTGAAGAGTTCGAATCATCGAGAGTCGACTGTATTAATTATATATTTCATCTTAGGTCAATGGAATTTTACGAAATTTGACAAAATATTTGCTTTATACTCCTTTCTTAAAGAAACTATTTTTCCAAATTTCTCAAAATTCTATTGATAGAGGCAGAATTTCTCTCGAAACGTTTGGATTTTTTAAAAGATATATATATTGCAGTAAAAACCCGTAATTAGTAAGAACGGTAAGAACTAGAATTTACTGCTGTTGGTTGAGTTTGGTTCAAAGGTCTAGAATCTTCATTTTTGACCATTCCCCTCATTTTGGGTGTTTATTCTCAAAGAATTTTCAACTAAAATATCAAAAATTAGAAGCAAAGTTGTAGAGGATGTAATTTTTGATATTTTCATTTAAAAAATTTTAAAAATAAACTCACGAAATGAGGTGGATGGTCAAAAATAAAAATTCTAGATCCAGACCTTTGAACCAAACTCAACCTACATCAGTAAACTCTAGTTGCCACAAAGGTATTCAGTGAAACACGTTTTAACTAGTAAGAACCCGTTCTTACTAATAAACGGAATTTTTACTGCAACATATACATAAACAATCAATAAACTTTTTTCAATATAGATTTCAAGGGATTATTGCAATAACATGATAAAAATCATTAAACTGAAACCAAACAATCTATAAAATTAAATATTTCACATTTTCGTTAGCAATTATATTTAATATATATGATTTTTTTAGATTCATAGCAGCTATGGTTAGATAAAAGATAAAGAATGAAGTATATTTTTACAAAAAAAAATGATTTATTAAAAATCATGTGGCTTGTCATGTTATTAAAATAAACCCTTCATACAGGGCCGTGGAAAGGGAGGGGCCCCAATTTTAAACAAATATATATAATTAAAGCCAAAATAATAATTTTATCCGTAAAAATATCTTATTTTATAGGTATTAGAATTAACAGTTATCAAACAATCTCAATTATTTCGAAAATACAAAATTTTTCCCAGTAATTTTTACTTTATCCAATGCGAAGCATGGGGAAAGTATTGTAATCGGTCTCGCGGCAAGCGCGACTTCCAAGGGTCCTCAGGTAAAGACTGCGGAACCCATGGACTCAATTAAAGTCACAAATTGTAGTATTCAATTAGGTTGAATTTTAACACGTGATGGTTTTGCCAAAAATTACATGGGGTCTCGTCGAGAGGCCAAAAAGTGCGATTTTTTCTCTCTGTGAAATGCTAAAAATTTGGGAGGAAATTTTATAAGTAACCATAGCAACTGCGTTGTTTTCTTATCAGTTACCTTTGCTGAAGACATAGAGGAATCGAGTTAAAATCAAAAATTGCGATTGATTCTCATCTAGTACTTGAGGAATAACCATTCTATATTGGATTTTTGACGTTTCGGTTTTTATTGGTAACCATTACTGAAGACATAGAGGAATCGAGTTAAAATCAAAAATAGCGATTGATTCTCATCTAGTACTTGAGGAATAACCATTCTATATTGGATTTTTGACGTTTCGGTTTTTATTGGTAACCATTGCTGAAGACATAGAGGAATTGAGTTCAAATCAAAAATAGCGATTGATTCTCATCTAGTACTTGAGGCATAACCATTCTATGTATATTGGATTTTTGACGATTCGGTTTTAATTGGTAACCATTGCTGAAGACATGAAGGAATCGACTTAAAACCAAAAATAGCGATTGATTCCCATCTATTAAGTACTTGAGGAATAATAATTCTACATTAGATTTTTGACGCTTCGATTATTATTGGTAACCATTGCTGAAGACATGGAGGAATCGGCTTAAAAACAAAAATAACAATCGATTCTTATCTAATACTAGAGGAATAACCCTATTGCATTCCATTTTTGATGTTTTGACTATTAATGGCAACCTCTACTGAAAACGTGGAAGAATCGACTTAAAATCAAAAAGACTAAATTCTTTTTTGGTAAACAACTCAAGCTTGAGTATGTATTTTTTTAAACAATTCTATGTAATTTTGATAAACACTTGTTTTTTTTATCGTAATAAATTCAAATTCGCTTATTTGAGGATTTGTTTTGTTTTTATTACCCATATATCTGGATTTTCGATTATCCGGTTTGCCTTTGGTCCCAGTTAGTCCGGATAAACGAGGTTCTATTGTATATATATACACTCACGACCAACGAAATGGAATCATCACCTCCCTTGCGAGTTATTAAATGTAATTTTCATTCTCAAATATAATAATAATAATATAATATATTTCCATTAGGTTATTATTCTACATTTATTTTATGCATCCTCTACACCAACTTTGGCCAATTCAAGCCAACGCCAATGTGTAGAGGGGGTTGGCTTGTATTGGTCATTGATTGACGCTGGCGATGAGAATGGCGATGGTTGGACTTCGGAGCATTATTTTCGATATACCAGAGAGGACAACTGTTACACAACTAAAGTGTTCAGTGGCTAGGTGTCGTTTCCACAAGGCCATAGACATTGGCCCAACTCTTGGACCACAGTGTGGAGGCACCGTCAAATTAACTCGTTTTACTGATGGCCAACATGGTCACTGTTGCAGGCCATAGTGTAGAGGGTCCATTAAATGCTGAAAAATGAAACTTGTAGAAATTTTTTTTAAATTTCTAATAAATAAATCATTGACTATCTCCAAAAAGGAACCACCATCAACAGCGACTATTACTGTGCACTTTTGGATCGATTGAAGTCTGAAATCGCAAAGAAACGGTCACATTTGAAAAAGAAAAAAGTGTTGTTTCACCAAGACAATGCACCGTGTCACAGATCGATGAAAACGATGGCAAAAATGAATGAATTGGGCTTCAAATTGCTGACCCACCCACCATACTCGCCCCCTTCGCCCCCCCCCACCCTGGTACCTGGCCACCGAGCGATGCTCATTTAATAATATAAAATAAGATTGATATATTTGTATCTCTGTTCTATTTTCAAAACGGCTCTACCGATTTTGATGAAACAAACTCTATTAACAAGTTTTGAGGATTAGAAAGCGATCTGGCTAGGTCTGAACCTCGACAAATCTCATCTTAATTGATCTTTTCTTAATTAAATTAATTATTGATAGATGAAAATCTCAATAAAAATGTTTGTTTACATTTTTTTCAAATATCTTTTATTTATTAATTGGTTTTTTAATTTTAAAATTAAATTATTATTTATTATTTATTTAATTTATTAAAAAACTCGATAGATTGTTATTTAATTTAATAAAAATTAATGGTGGCCAGTGAGGAGTGAACACCCCTGGAATGGCTCTTATGGACTAAGAGTTTGGGTATGACTCGCTAGAGAGCGCTTTTTCAATATACGCACGCTTTCCTCTCTATATACTCTATGATAAATACATTTCCCAGTATCTCAGTGCATTCAAACCATTTTTTAAGGTAATGTTCTTTATGGCATTATTTAGTTAATTTTAAATTAAAGATTTTTCTTTAAAAAGTTCTATATATTTCTATGAAATTTTTAAAAAAAAGTTACAACAAACCATTTTTTTAAGGTAATGTTCTATATTGCATTATTTAGTTAGTTGAATTTTAAATTAAGGATTTTTTTTCTAGAAGTTCTATATATTTCTATGAAATTTTTTCAAAAAGTTCATTAAACACAAAAAAATGACCCTTGTTAAGTTGCAATATCTTTATTCTTATCAATTAATCATATCAATCAATCTATTAGAATATATAATTTTTTTTTTTATTCAGTCTTACACTTTCTTTTAATTGAAAAGTTTTATTCAATGATATAATATTAATATAATTTATATAAATACATAGATATATCCAATATCAATATAATTTTTATTATTAATATTATATATACAAATTACGTAGAATTATCTTTTATCTACGCTGTTCAGTAGGGTTTGTTGATATATATATAGTTAGTTTGTTGATATATATAGAACAAAATTATATTGCAAACAAACTTTTGGCCGTCTCGAGACGCTGCCCGCCAGGGCCACCTGCCCGGAGCCACGCCTGACGCAGCTTGTATAATTATAATTGTACATATGTAAATATAAAAATGTAAATAATGTAACTTTTTAAAAAACAATAGGAACTGGCCAAATGGATTCATTTAAAAAAAAAAAATCAATTTAAATGGGCCCCTCAAAAAAAACCCGGGCTCGGGGAAATACACCCCACCCCCACCCTCTCATCAGGGCTGCTAACCTAACATTTAATGGAAAATTAATTTTTAAATATATTATTTTTTAAAATTAAAAAAAAATAAATAAATTATATTATCATTGTTAGAATAGTAGACTTGTGAAATTAATAATAAATATATTTTTTAATTTATTTTTTTGTTATATATACCAGATATATACTGCCCGTTAAAAAATGCAACGCCAAATTTTTATGTTCGAATTTTATTTTTATAATATATATTTTGGATCATAGATAATGAATTATTATCATTTTAATGATCATTCGATAGACAAATTATCTAAATGATTTTTTAATTTATTGTAAAAATATTGCTTTAATGCTATTACTTACATTAATTTTCAAATCCAGTGGTGCAATTGTCAAATTATCATGTCAGAGTTTTACTTTTAAAAAGTATTTTTTATTGTAAAAAAAAGTGAACAAAATATATAATGAATGAACCATCAAGAATTATTATTGCTGAATTGAATATTGAATTTGACAATTGCCTTATTCAATGTATCTGTACACGGAAATTTTTGAGGTTATTATTTCTCTTTCAATATTATTTTTTCTTTTTATTTAATTTATTAAATATCTTTTATTACTATATTGTATATTCTAACCTCACATTTATTGAAAAATTAATTTTTAAATATTAAAATTTTTAAAAATTTAAATAATAGTATCATTTTTAGAATAGTAGAGTTGTGTAATTTATAAGAAATATAACATTTTTTTATTTTATTTTTATTATCTTTTATTTTGACAAATAAATAGATGATTTTTTCTTCAAGAAAGGTGACTTAAAATCCAATGCTTGCTTAATCTCCTTGGCTGAGTTTATAAATAGTAATAAATTTATTTTCTTTTTAAACACGTTTCAATAAACTCTTATGGCATTTTCTGCTTTATTTGTTATTTAAATTTATTTTTTAAGCACTTGTTGATTGTTGATTAGAGAAATGATTTCAATCTGAAACATTTTTGCTATTCAAATTATAAATTAAGAAAAATGTTTATGTAATTTGTCATAAGTTTTCCTGTATTTGATTTCGATCGCGAATCGAATGCAGATGATTTTTGTCAGATATTAAGTGAAAATAATTTATATATTTCTAACTTGAAATTTCAAGTTAGAAATATATAAATTCGGATATTATTTTCACTTAATATTTGACAAAAATGATCTGCATTCGATTCGTGATCGAATCAAATACAGGAAACTTATGATTAATTAATAGCAAACACCTAACACACGTGTTAACAGATCGGGCGCTCTAGACTGGGAGATTGAAATATAACATCTCAGATTTCAAATTCATTTGGTGGTCCATATCAATGTTGAGTATAAAAGTGTCATGGTAAACGTGATAATGATGCTGGATTATAGCCAAATGGATCAGATCTTTTTCATTCTCTCTTGGTCCAGACTTAAGACTCAGCAGACTCCAATAGCTTCAACCAGCAGTAGTCTCGCGATATATATCTTGTTTAAAAAGCGCGATCAAAACAATTCTCTTTAATGTGTTAATTATTCTTTAATATATTAATGAAAAAATTATAAATATATTTAACTTCATTATTTCAAGTTAGAAATATATAAATTCGGATATTATTTTCACTTAATTTTTATTTTTGACAAAAAATCACCTGCTTTCGATTCTCTATCGAATCCAATACAGGAAACATACGATTAATATCTGATACAATAATTTTATAATATTCTTATATCACATTCTTCCCTCCTATTAAATATAATCTTTTAAATAGTCTGGAGTCCGTCCTATACGATTGCTTCGTCTTGAATGTGAAACCGGTTCATTATTCTTGTCGTTGGTATCTTGAGTCTCGTTGTTGATATTTTGGTTTACTGTTTGTCTTGATTGAATCTGTTGGTTGTCTAGATTGTTGGCGCCTTGAGCCTCTATGCTGATGTTTTGGTTTTCATTTGGCTGATTGAATTCATTGCTCATGTGTTTTTGGTCATTAGTATTTTCGGTACTTACGTATTAACGCCACCGCAGTGTAGCTGCTACAGATTTGGCGGCTTTTAAATTTCGCCAATCTACACCTAAAATTTTTGAGATAAATCATAAAATATGCGGGTACATTAACGCCACCGCAAGGTTGGTTTGTTTGGGAACGCATTTTTTATCTAATCGAACCGAGATCATAAACCGAACCTATTCAAGTTGTTTGCAAGGTTTGTTTGGGAACGCATTTTTTATCTAATCAACCGAGATCATAAACCGAACCTATTCAAGTTGTTTTTTGACAGAGGGGAACTGATTTATCTCAAAAATTTTAGGTGTAGATTGGCGAAATTTAAAAACCGCCAAATCTTTAGCTGCGGTGGCGTTAATACGTAAGTACCGTATTTTCCTCCGTTGCTTGAATAATTTCTTGTTCCTCGCAATCAAGTGGCACCAGATTTTTTATTGGTACTGTAGTCTCCCTTCCGTCAGGGTATCTAATAAACACACAGTCAGGTCATAACCATGTCATTTTCTGCTTTATTTGTTCAACATAATGTTTTTTAAACACTTGTTGATTAGAGGAATGATTTCATTCTGAAACATTTTTGCTATTCAAATTATAAATTAAGAAAAATGTTTAGTTATATAATTTGATTTATTGTCATATTTTTAACTTTTCGGTTACTAATGGTGTAATCAATCTTCTTCTGCAATTAGTGTATGTGATTGCATCCATGTAATTGATTGTATTAGGTTGTTTCAAAAGTTTTGTCCGTTTAAATGTCATGTGTTTTTGTAGCTCCATATCTCAATAAATATTTATTCTACTGTGTCTTCGTATATACTGATCGATAGAGAATTTTGTACTCTATACATTGATGCTGTTCATTTTTTTCATGTCAAAAGATTTAAGAAATTCTTGTTTTAATTATATTTTTTTCTTTTTTAGAAACAGAAAAACTAAATCTAAAGAAATATATGAAACATATACTGAAGAATTAAATTCCCAAAGTGAATGTTGTACACAACTAACAAGTGAAACCAAACTACCTCCTTTTGATGTATGTATTTAATTTAGAAATAATGAATTATTTGATTTGATTAAATGTATTATTATTATTTATCCTTTAGGAAGAAGCAGTGAGCTGCTATTGTTCAGCATCGCATACAACAGATAATAATTGTTCCACGGATGATGGTCTACATTTAAGTGATAGTGGTGCAGATTTATCAGAAACTGGTCCTGAAAAAGAGATTGAGTGGGAAAAATATTGGGAAGAAAACGGCCATCGATTAGTCTGGGAAAGTTGGATTGAAAAATATAGAGAATTTGTTAACCCTGAATATTTGGAAAATACTTCTACTCCACTTAATGGGTAAGATACTAAATTACTTTTTTCTTTTTCTAAATTTAAAAGACATTTTTAATATATAATTATTCTTATACATATACGAGGGTAAGTCAAAAATTACCTACACTTTTCGTTCTACAACTTTATTAAACTAAGATAGGAGGCGGCCTCAGGCGCATGCGTTGAGTTGGCGTGTGGTCAAGTGTGCGGAATTTAATCACGATCGCGTCAGTTGTCGTCTAGCTACAACAGCATAAGCATGTCAGCTCCGCTATCAGATTGCACTAAAGAGGAGCCAGAGGGTGTGAAAGATGCTGAAATTCACCCTAGACTGTATCGAAATGTTTAAAAGTGGCCGAACGAGCGTAACACAAAAAGAGGGAGCTGGGCGGCCGTCAACTTTGAGACGCTTTGAGACCCTGGAACACCCTCCCTACAGCCCAGATCTTGGTCCCTCAGACTTTCATCTCTTTGGACCGCTCAAGGAAGCTTTGACAGGTCGTCGATTTGCCTCAGACATGGACGTTCGGGATGCGGTGCAAAAGTGGCTTCATGACCAGCCGAAAACCTTCTACCAGGAAGGCATCCGGAAGCTTCTGGCTCGCTGTACCAAGTGCATTGCTAAAGGTGGAGACTATATCAAAAAATAATATATCTGTTGTACAGCTACCTTAGTTTAATAAAGTTGTAGGACGAAAAGTGTAAGTAATTTTTGACTTATCCTCGTACATAGTTGGCTTCATTGATAAAAGATTGCAGAGCAGAGCTAATGATTTGTGAAAATAACTGAATTATTATTTTCAATTGAATTTGGAATTCTGAATTTACATTTTTTACGCCTGCCTTTTTTCAAGTTCTTTTAGGTTTTTTAATTTTAAAAATGTCTTTAACCTTTATTTATCTTTAAATTCGTTGTATTTACCTATCATCTAATATGTACTAAATGTTTTTCCCATTTAATTTATCTTTAAGGATTTAATTCGTTAATATTTACCTTAAAAATTAAAAAAGTTATAAAAATAAATTTTAGTAATTGATAATACTAGTCGACTATGGATGGGTATAGAATCTATAAATTAGAAGAGCCTAAAAACTTCTTTATTATCCTACTAACTTAACTTCTTCATTAATTTCATATATTTTATAGAGATAGTAAAATATATGTTTTTGGTTATCTATTTTATTAAGCATATAACTATTATAATTGCCTATTTTATTGAATGGATGATTAAAAACATTTTATCATCTCTATAAAATATATTGAATTTAATGATAACATTACAAATGGTCTTAATAATAATACAGTATATAAGATGCAACACTTTCAAGTCACTGTTAATACTGCCCCCTCATAGTGTAACGCTAATTCCTTCCCTTCTGATTCTAATTAAATTTGAAAAGATTTAGCTTTGCTGAGAATATCAATGCTGGATATCAGCCTGGGGTGTGATCTTTCTTTGAATGACCACATTACTTCAGTAGCAAAAGCTCCATATAAGCTTGGCTTTCTTTTTCGGACCAGACACTTTTTCACCCCCACTTAACTTCTTACTTTATATAAGGCTGAAATTCGCCATTGACTCAAATATGGTTCGCATCTGTGGAGAGGAACTTCCAAGCATTCCCTTACTACCTTGGATGCAATTCAGAGGCGAGCTATCAAGCTAATAGGAGATCCGTCAAATGATGCTCTCGACTCCATGACCCATCGTAGAATTGTCTCCACCCTTTCCCTTTTTTATAGATACTACCATAACATTTTTTCTGACGAGATAAAATCATAGATCCCTCCAATTAAGAATCACAAATGCTCGAGCTATACATTTTTATGTCAACTCCAACAGTTAAAAATTGGACCCAAATGTGAACTGCACGCTATGCAATATCCAAAGGAAGATTTAAAGCATATTCTGGTTGATTGTCCGATATTCACTGGTTCGCGCAGTCACTATTTGTATAAATATTTTCTTGCCTCTGAGATGGTAGATGAAGGTAACTTCGTTGAATTAATAATGAACATCTGTAATGAGGAACAAGCAAAAGACTTGTTTCACTTTGTGGTTGAGGGTCTCCGTATCCGGGCATTCATAGTTAATGAATAGTTAAGATAGTTGTTCCGCCAAATGGGTTTTCTTAGGATTTTTTTGAAATTTAGACAGATTATTATTTAAATACTTCTGCATCGATTGGTGGCAAAACGAAATTTATGAACAATATAGTTCCGGAGATATGTATTAAATTTCAAAAATAGAGTTTTTCAGACTCTTATACATTGCACTATACGGGATATCGGAAAATTTACATACATATTTAATTATAATTAAGAAACCATTCTTACCATTTTTATAAAAAACTAAACCAACATTAAACAATAACCAATACATATTTTAAGACAATTTTGATTCATAGTTACAACACAGTTTCTGAGATAATAATGAATAAATAATGAAAAATGTATAAAAAATATTTACACAAAAAACAATTTGGCAACAGCGCATTTATTTAACCAGCGAAAGATGTATAAAGCGCACATGCGCTAGATTTTTTCAAAATTATAATTTTCATAAAGTGTAACGTTTCTCCTCATTCATTGCCTCAACAGCTTTTACTCGTTAATTTAGAACTTTTTGTTTAATAAATCGACCTTTAAAATGTATTTTATCTGTCATTTTAATATAAAAATATTCAATCTCTTACAATGATGCCAGATTTGTCAAACGAGCACGGGATTGGCTAGAATCGGTACATAAACAGCAAAAAGTTTTGGGCTTAAGAATTATGAATCCTTATTGTCTGTTCTATATACTCTAGCATTAACTTTTTGCTAGTATTGTCGCGAAACAACTACCTTAATGTTTTATTATTGTATTTTTATTTTTTATTCTATTTTTTTCAACATTGTAATAACCAAACTGGCTTTAAACTAAAAATTATTATCCTATCTTATTATGTAATTTAATTTTAAAATATTTTTTTTTTTTTTAGAAATTTAGTAAATGAAAGTAGTTCAAATCAAGAAGAGATTTTAGAGATTAAAATTGATAATTCCAATGATGGATTAAGTTCGAGTCCAGAATCAAGCACATCCGGTTCTAGTGATTCTATGACCAATGTTACTTCTCTAAGTTGTTCAGGAGAAAGTATCAATTGGACTGAAGGAAGCACTACATCTTCCTCGCCTGATATTTATTGGCAAGAACTTTGGAATCAACATTTTAAAGAACAATATTACTTCCATTATAACGCATTTCATGGCAAGACTTTATTAGATTCTTCAGAAACGAATATCAACGAAAATAATTCTGTTATTCAAGAGGAGAAAAAACAAGAAATTGATCTCATTAGTAATATCAATTTAGATGAAACTGATAAAGATATTAATAATTCTAGTGATACAAAAGTAAATATTAACGAAACTACTAGTTCTGACGAATCAGAAAATCAAGTAACAGCTCTAATTAATACAGACAAAAATATATTACTTGAACAAATAAAAGAAATGATTGAACGTCAAGAACTCAAGGATGAAGAGGATGTTTTAGAATCTCAAAAAGATAACCTTAACCTAAAAGACGAAATGGATTTAGAAATTACAAATATAATTAATAAACCTAAAAGACCTCGCGAAAAGAAAAAAAGTAAAAAAAGGTAATCATTCAAATTCTATTTATTTTTGTAGATACAAATATATGTTACTGTTTGGAAAAGTGTGTAATTAAGAAACTATATATGTACATATCTTATTATACTATTAAATGAGCAATTTTTATATATACAAAAATAAATACAAATCTTTTAAAAAACAATCCTCAAACGTTTAATAAAAGCCCAAAAGGATTGTTTTTTTTTTTAAATTTGTATTTATTTTAATGATAAAACAATCAAGAATTTGTTTCAATAAAATACTTATCAGGAATTGGTCCTTATTTTAGGTATTTTCGAATTTTCAAGCTGGCAGAAGCTCATATGGTTCGAAATAAATAAAATAAAATATCCCCCAAGTTTAAAGTTTTTATATCAATTTTAACATGTGCCGCACAGCGATGCAAGTTTTCCATCTAAATAACATGGGGTTTTTGGCATTGTACGATCAATTTTATTCCGGCCAAAGTAATGGTTCAAAAATTTGAAACTCTGTAGACTTTATCCTGATAATAGTAGCTATCCTTCAGAATTTTTGCAGATTTTTAGCTATTATAATTTTGGAGTTACAGCTATATAAAATACAGCTATATCTTAGTTTTAGTAAGTTATAGACTCCAAAATTATAAGTTAAAAATTTGTAAAAATTCTCAAAGATTGCTACTATTATAAGGATAAAGTCTAAAGAGTTTCAAATTTTTTGAACCATTATTTTAGCCGGAATAAAAAATTGATCGTTCAATGCCAAAAAGCACATGTTATTTAGATGGGAAACTGTACATCGCTAGGCAGCAAAGGTTCAAATTGAGATAGAGAGTTGAAACTTGGGGATATTTTTTTATTCATTTCGAACCATATATGAGCTCTGTCAGCGTAAAAATTCGAAAATACTCAAAATAAGGACCACCCCTAATACTTATATTAAAAAAATACAAAATATTTTTATAAAAAACAATCCAAAACTCGTTTATTATTTATTGGATTGTATTTTTTTCTACATTCTTTTCAGAATTGTTTTTTTTATTTTTAAATTTCACTAATAGTTCATTACAAATATTAAAATCAGGAAATTTAATTAATTAGAAGTATTTTCTATTGAACAATTAGTAGTAAACTCATTGCTAAATTGATGCATATGCAGCCCAAGAATAATAAAATCCAAATTCCAAATAAAAAATTATTAGAACGTCATTTTCTATGCTTTTAAAAACCCCATGATTCAATGGATCGTCCTTCCTTCTCCAGGATTTAAGATAGTTCTTACACAAATGCAAAAATTCAAGAAGTCTTTGAAACTTGGAATATAAGTCATTAAAAGCATAATACACATACTGTTAAAATTTGAAGACGATTTACCACACCAAACATTAAATAATTGCATTTAAAAATGACATTTTTTCATAGGGTAGATAGGGAAAGGGTGGGAATATGATCATTATTTTATTTTGTTTCATTGAAGGACTTTCACCATCTTGATTAAAAACTAATATTTGTTAGAATAATATATTCGGAGTAACTTAAAAAAATTGAAATTATTTACATCTTAGTTTTGATAAAAAACAAAAAAAAATTTGGGCGATTATTTTTAGTTTATATATATTTTTTATAAGCACAATGGCCTGGAAACGGTCCGGCAAGTATGTGTGTATCCATAAAGAGATTTCGTAGTGTGAGTGGTACAGTCGCGTTAAAAAAACATAACCTAAAATTTTAGTTCCGTTCATATTTATAGAGTGGTTACGAGGCTAAAACTTTTTGTGTGGATTGTCGCGAAAGAACCTCCTTAAAAGGGTCACTAAAGAAACCTCTGGGTATTTTAATATTATTTTTAATTACAATTAAGTTCAAAACTTTGTGACTTGATAATGGCTGGAGCATGTAAAAATGTTTGCCAAAAAATTATTTCAATTTTTCCTGCAAATAAAAATCGATCTTTTTTAACCTGAATTTAAAATTAAAAATAATATTAATACATCGCTTTTAACTAAACCTTTTTTGCTTTCAAAGCTCGGTTCACCAGGTACTATATATAAAGAATGTAATATTGTTAATTACTCTATGAATGTTTGTATGTGTGTAAGCTGAATGCATTGTTATTGAATGAATCTAGAATTATTTGAATGTGTATAAATGAATAAAAATTTATGCTGCTCAAGTTTTCTTATTTATATTAATTTGTTGGACCACCTGTGGATATTGGAAATTGTTCCCTAAATAACCTGTGTCAACTTTTACTCAATCACTGTTTCAATTCTGAAGGTCCTGAGGAATGTGAATAGAGTCCACCGAAACTTCTCAGCTGTATGAATGAATAAATTATATTAAATTTATTTTTTAAGATCCGTAATTAAACACCTTTCCAAAGAGTAAAATATTAACAAAACATGGTTAAGAACATAATCATAAAAATACAAATATATATCTAAATCTCTAATACATTTTTATCTAATTTTATAGCCGTAAAATTATGGATTCAGTTGGACAATTTTTAAGTACTTTAACAGATGAAGATTTAAATACGCCAACAATTAAAAATAATTGCTCTCAAGAATTTAAAAGAGATTTAGGTGATATGGGCCTAAATCTTAGTGAAAACCTTACTGGAGCAACTGATGCTCAAATCACTTATAGAAAAAAACATACTTTGAATCCTCTACGAAAAAAATTTTCACAAGCAGAAAAGGTAAACCCTATTAAAATTTAATTAATCAAATATTTTATTTTATCTTATATATGCCGGGTGAGTTTTTTATCTTGAGTCAGTCTTGTAACTCAAAAACAGTGGATTTTTTTTTTTTTTTTTGCTTATCGGCCTTTCTAGCCATAAGCCTAATTACGATACTAGTTATATATTTTTTAAAATTTGTCTCTACCCCCGGGGGTCAGATTTTAGCTGGATGCCTCGAGTCGGATTCGAACCCGGGTCCCCTGGTTAGCTCGCTGTCACGCTACCGCCTAGCCTATCTGACCTCCCAAAACAGTGGATTATATGAAAAAAGTTTCAAATAAAAGTTTATTTATCTGGAAGGGGAAACTAAACTCCGCTATTCCTTGTTTACCTAGAACAATCTTTCAAGGGTATTTCAAGGTCAAGTTCTGTTTTTTAAATGGAAACCTATATATTTGTTTACATATTCTGAATCTACAAAAAAACTCAACAACTTTCAATATTTGTTTAGATATTCTGAATCTACAAAAAAAACTCAACAACTTTCATAAGAAATATATTAAATCAATTAAATCTCAGAAAAAAACCCCTAAAATAATTATTTTTAGCAATTATTCAACTTAATTATCAAATATTTAATAATTAAATAAATAATTTAATAATAATCAATAATTTAATCATTTTCCGACATTGTTCTGTGATATTCCAGAATGTGTTTTCTGGATTAATTCCAGTTCCAATGTCGTTATTTTGGCATGTTCGGTTTCTTCGTATCCTTTACATTTCGTGATTTTTTTTTAAACAGATTTACAACACAATAAAATGAAGCTCGTTAGGGTGTATCCTTGTCAGGAAATGCTCGGCATCCATTTCAATGGCATCCCCATAACACTTCTTCCACATTCACCATAAATTAAGACCATTTCAATTCCGTCTTCAACAAAAAATGCTCCATTTTTATTATAGTAATACAATATAACTATCTACTGGATTGACACGAGAAATAAACTTTTTTAAACTCAAGAATTTTAAGTAGTTCAATTAAGTAGAAAATAACCTCTTAAATCTGAGTAAAAGAAGTTTTAAGATCATTATTAAACTCTTATTTTCATTGTTTTGACTTTTCAATTTAATAATTAAATATTTGATCATTATTAATTGATAATTAAGTTGAATAATTGTTAAAAATAATTATTAGGGCTTTTTTCTGAGATCTAATTGATTTAATATTTTGTTTATTTGATATCGAATAAAAAAATAGTTCTTATGAATGTTGTTCAGTTTTTTTTGTAGATTCAGAATATGTATAGGAATATATAGGTTTATATTTAAAAAACAGAACTTGACCTTGAAATACCCTTGAAAGCTTGTTCTAGGTAAAAAACCAATAGCGTAGTTTAGTTTCCCCTACATTTAAATAAACTTTTATTTGAAACTTTTTTCATATAATGTACTGTTTTTGATTATAAGAATGTCTCAAGATAAAAAACTCACCCGGTATATATGTAATATCCTGCCAAGTTTCACTTCCAATAGAGGCTTCCCCAGGCTCTAAACTAGACGATAAGTATCGTAGTCAAACTAAAATACATGTCTTGCATTCATACGTTTAATTATCAACTTCCAAATCCAAATTTGATATATATGATGGTGCAAGGGAAAAGGGCCCTTATCTTCACCGACCAGTTTTTTCAGGAGAGCCAAAAATGTGAAATATAATATAAACAAACATATGATGTATATAAATATTCAAAAATCCATTACTCAGTCAATTTTTGGAATTATTGGCCAAGAGAAAAAAACGTTTTGTTCAGTTGAGTCTCTAGAAACAGGAGATGCCATTAGCTCGATTTTGTCCAGGGTGGAGATAAGGGCTCTTTTCCCTTGCACCATTATATATTATATATGTATATAATAAAGAATAAAGAAATATAAACTTTTTGTGATTGATTATGATGATTTGTGATTGAACGTATGAATGAATTCAAGGAATGTATTATAATTTGAATTTATAGACAGTTTATAGCTGAGGAAGCCTCAATTGTAAACGAAATGTCATAGAATAAACGTTTTATATAATATGAAATTTTCTGAAAATATAAATATTTAAGTAAAATAAATATTGTTCACATAGTATTAATACCGGGTGAGTTTTTTATCTTGAGACAGTCTTATAACACAAAAACGGTGCTTTATATGAAAACAAGTTTCAATTAAAAGTTTATTTATATCGAGGGGAAACCAAACAACCAAACTATTGTTTGTCGACCTAGAACAAGCTTTCAAGGGTATTTCAAGGTCAACTTCTGTTTTTTAAATGGAAACCTAGATATTTAATTAAATATTTGATCATTATTTTTTGATAACTAAGTTGAATAATTGTTAAAAATAATTATTAGAAATTTTTTTGAGATCTAATGATTTAATCATTTGTTTATTTGATGTCCGATAAATAAAAAAATAGTTTTTATAGAAAGTTGTTCAGTTTTTTTTGATAATTAAGGATCTTAAAGGTCTCTACCCACTACAACGTATAATACTATGACCGTACTAGGAAAGTGTCGGGTAAAAAAATATTCTTTGTATTGAAAAGTATGAGACTATGCCCACTAGACCGTTCCGTCACCGACCAGCACCGTCGCCTACTATGCACGGAGCGTTAATAAATTGTCGGTGAGAATATTTTGCCGGTGCCGATACGCTCCGCGCATGGCACGCGACGTTGCCAAACCGATGCGCGCAGGCGGCGAAACGGTGAGCTGCAATTAAAATTATTGGTATCCAATTATTTATTTAATTAATTTAAGATTTGTATTTAAATGAGCGTTGTAAACGCCTTTACTTAGTCGCATGCGAGAATGAAACGGTTTCCTATCGATTTTGGTGGATTTAGATCTGTATGATGATACAGATTACATACGGGCATCATACGGGATGTATACGGGCACAGAACGCCGTCGATCCGTTTCAGTGGGCATAGCAGGACGTCTCGTGTTGCTTTTCATGTCTGATACGTTCCTAGTACGGTCATAGTATGATACGTTGTAGTGGGTAGAGACCTTTAAAGAAATGTATAGGTTTCCATTTAAAAAACAGAAGTTGACCTTGAAATACACTTAAAAGCTTGTTTTAGTTCGACAAACAATAGCGTAGTTTAGTTTCCCCTCGATATAAATAAACTTTTATTTGAAACTTTTTTCATATAATGCACTGTTTTTGAGTTATAAGACTGTCTCAAGATGAAAATAACTCACCCGGTATATATATAGTATTATAATTTGTCATTCATGGGCGTTTGTAGAAAATTATTAAAATATTTCTAGTAATTACCTTCCGGGCCGCCAATTGCCGACCCATGTTCTATAGTGTTAAAAGTATTTTAAAAAACATTTTGTTCCCGATTCTAAAAAATTAATATTACAATTTAGATCATAAAACAGAACAGAATAATAAAATATAATGATTCTTTTTAAAGGTGCAGGCATTATTTTCAAAGGACAATGATATAAGTTCTGAAGATGAAACTCAAAGTGAAGAAAAAATCGATGGTAATTTTATTCCTTTTTTGGAAAATAATAAAGAAGGTTTAAAAACTCAATCGGAAGAATCCGATACATCTGAATTGCCTAGTAAAAAAAGAAAAAAGAATGATTTGGGTATTGAATTTGAAGAACTTAAGAAATTAAGTAAGGATTCAAATATATTGAATAATTAATTAAATATAATTTCAACTTAACGCTATTTTATTTTATTTTATCTTCTAGATTTGGCAAAATACTGGAAACAACGTTTTCAATTATTCTCAAAATTTAAAAAAGGAATAGCTCTTGATGCTGAGAGTTGGTACTCGGTTACCCCAGAAATTATGGCTAAGCATATCGCTAGGAGATGTCAATGCGATCTGATCATCGATGCCATGTGCGGTGCTGGCGGGAACAGCATTCAATTCGCCTTCACCTGTGAGAGAGTCATCGCGATTGATATTGATCCTGAAAAAATCGCACTTGCTCGTCACAATGCTTCAATTTATAATGTAAGTTTTAGTCTGACTTTTGGTTTCTATTTCAATTTTGAAAAATCAACTGCGGTTTTAATTCTTTTAAAATTTATCGCTCTTAAATCGAAACTAACAAAAAACCTTTGTCCTCAAATTAAAAGAATTTCAATTTAAAGACGTTCCCTAATATAGCTCAGAAACAGTTTCCTCTTTCCCCTACTCTCACATGCGCAGAAAGGCAAACATATTTTCACTGCGTCGTTTATCAGATCTGGCAACATTGAATTCTTACGAACGCTAAAAGAAAGAAACAGCTCAATGCGAAATTCCAGATAAGAACAGTATAGTTAGGTTGAGAGAATTAGCTAAAAATCTCAAATGCACCAGCTGCAGAAGTTTTTTAGATATGGAAAATTTGACTAATTTTAGTGCGACGTTGCCAAGTCGCCATCTCTCAGTTGCCATGCCATTAGAGAAAAAATGAAAACCATCTAAAGTACCTAACTTTTAACATTTTTCAGAGAAAACGAATATCAGCTTGATATAATTATTTTAAACAGAAAAATATTTGTTATATCTTCAGTTAATGATTCTCAGTTTTTCAAAATAATTTCAAGAAAATAACGATTGTTATTTAATGACAGAGTCGCTTTAACATCAATCTAGATAGGGTTCGCGTGTTAAATATGCAAATTTCAATGGTCAATATTTACAAATTTAGTCCCGCAAGGATTATTAAAACAAATTTCTACGTATAAAGGACACTTATAAATATGTGTATTCAAAGTTTTAAAAGGATTTCAAGAAAATCGATTTATTAAGGAACGTCCTTAAATATAGTTTTTTGAATTTCTGAAGACAAATACTAAAAACCTAGAGGCTTGAATTATTTGTTTTTAAGATTAAAACCAGTGAGTTTTTCGATTTTTAAAAAAATATCTCACTATTAGCGATATTTTAGCCAAATTATTGCCAAAAATTTAAAGGCCTAAAGTCAGAGATCTTATTAGATATGATTTATCACATCAGAAGGGATCATTCCCCAAGATGCGAACCGAACTGTCAAACTTGCTTGGTTTCGATATTCACACTAGTTTTTGAGCTATCTCGTCCACAAAAATTTGGTAACGCACAGACATTTTGACAAAACAATTATTATCTCGAAAAATATAATTTTTCCGATGTTCACTTATTAGAGCTTTTTTGTAGAGCGAAATTCCATGGTTTCTTTCAATTTTTTTAATCAAAATAGTTTCAGCCGTTTTTTAGATATTTCGAAAAAAAGGAGCAAAAAAAAACACTTTTTTTCATGCACGATTACTATACTTGACCATACCCTGTATGGTAAAATAAAAATTTTCTTTAAGTAAATTATTTTAATGCTTTTTAAAATTCATATTAATAAAATAACAACATTGGCAATATATTGCTGAAGAGGTTCCCAGAAGGTCTTCACACCCTGGGTCATCTCAAACAGGATGGAGTAGAACCTACAATATATTGCCAACGTTGCTATTTTATTAATATGAATTTTAAAACACATTAAAACAATTTATTTTTAGAAATAAAGACAATTTTTTTTCTATTTAAGTTAGTTCATTTTTTATACTCCATCAAAATGTAGATCTTTACGTCCCACCCTGTATTATAAGAAGCAATTTTGGCTCTATGAAAATTGTCTCAATCGCTTTTTTAGAATAATAGTATTGTATTCTTAAAGTAAGGCGTCTTATTTTTGAAATCAAAGATTTTTTTTGTTAAGATATAGGCATATTGGTATATATTAATATAAAGATTTTCAATGTTCAGAACCTGAGCACTGAATTTCCTTAGAATAAATAAGACATATCCATTTTTTTCTTTTTTAGGTTGAAGACCGTATAGAATTTATAGTTGGAGACTTTTTCCAACTTGCCCCAACCCTCACAGCTGACGTTGTGTTCTTGAGCCCCCCCTGGGGAGGCCCTGACTATCAAGCACGAGAAGAATTTGACGTTGATGACTTAATAAATGGCCGAGGCAGAGAATTATTTGAAACTGCGCAGAAAATTACAAAAAATATCGCTTATTTTGTTCCAAAAAATATCAAAGCAGATCAAGTAAGTATATTATTACATTTAATTAAAATTAGAACTATTAATTCTATATATACACTCAACAGCAAAAAAAACCGAACACTTAATAGTTTTCAGACAAAATGAATAAATTATATATTAAAAAAAAATATTTCCATATTTTGACTAGATAGGTAATTAAAAAAATTATTTCTAAAGCTAAAATGGCATTTTAATCTTTTCTAGCCTAATAAATATGATTTAAAAAAAAAAAAATTGACACGTTCTGATGTGGCCGTCCACTTGACTTTACCATACACTTCTGGTTGAGTTTGGTACAAGGGCCTAGATTTTAATTTTTTGACCCTACAACCCCCATATGGATTTTTAGTCTTCTGTTAGCCGACTGATTATGTACTAGTATACAAAATTTGGTTGAGTTTGCTCAAATGGCCTAGATTTTTATTTTTGCCGCCCCCCCCCCCCCTCCCCCTATTTTGGCGCCAGAAAAAAAATATTTTCGTTATTATAGGTTCATATTATAGTATGTTTTATTTTTCTTGTTTTTTAAGTTTGAAAATATTATAATTTTACATTTTAACCCCCCCTCCCCCACTCTTAATTTTGTGTCGATATGCACCAAAATCTAATCAGCTCTTAATCTCAATGCACCAAAACTACGTGTGAAATTTGGTTTTGATATTCACACTAGTTTTTGAGTAAGCTCGTCCACAAAAAATTGATAACGCACAGACTAACAGACTAACTAACAGACATTTTGACAAAACAATTATTATCTCGAAAAATATAATTTTTTCGATATTCACTTATCAGGGCTTTTTTGTAGACCGAAATTCCATGGTTTCGCCCAATTTTTCTAAATCAAAATAGTTTCAGCTGTTATTGAGATATTTTGAAAAAAGAAAAAAAACAACTCTTTTTCATGCACGATTACAATACTTGACAATACCCTGTATGGTAAAGTGAAAATTGTAACAGCTATCTATTAAATTAAAAAAATGTCTCTTAATATCTTGTATTTCCCTCGTGCTATTTTAAGAGCTTTGATACGATGAACGTATGAATAGTTTCGAAGACAAAGAATAAATAATCAATTTTCGTTAAATTTATTTTTATTTTATTTTCGATATAATATTAAGTTTCCATGAATTAATCGAAAGTGTTAACATTTTAAATTATGTCTTATTATTCTTCAAAATATATTTTGCTTCGGTTATTTTATGAGAAAATTTATTTTACGGAGGTTCTTTCGCGACAATCCACACCAAAAGTTTTAGCCTCTTAACCACTCTATACATATGAACGGAACTAAAATTTTAGGGTATTTTTTACTTTACCATACAGGGTATGTTCAAGTATTGTTAGTTATTTTCTTCCTTCTTTTTTTCGAAATATCTCAAAAACGGCTGAAACTATTTTGATTAAAAAATTTGAGCGAAACCATGGCATTTCGCTCTACAAAAAAGCCCTAATAAATGAACATCGAAAAAATTATATTTTTACTAGATAATAATTGTTTTGTCAAAATGTCTGTTAGTTAGTCTGTCTGGTTGTCCGTTAGTCTGTGCGTTATTTTTGTGGACGGGCTAGCTCAAAAACTAGTGTGAATATCGAAACCAAATTTCACACGTAGTTTTGGTCCATTGAGATTAAGAGCTGATTAGATTTTGATGCATATCGACCCAAAATTGCAAGGGGGTGGAAAGGGGGGGGGCTAAAAATTAAAAATCTAGGCTATTTGAGCAAACCCAACCAAATTTTGTATACATAATTAGTGCGACCCCAGAAGTCTAAAAATGCAAAATCTAACCGCCGAAAATGGGGGGGGGGGGTCAAAAAAATGAAAATATGGGTTCTTGTTCCAAACTCAACCAAATTTTGTATACATAATCAATGGGCACTTAGTAATCTAAAAATGCAAAAACTAACCCCCCCCCTACATGATTATAAATAATTTTATTAAATATTAAATATAAGTGAGAGGCCAAGTTGTATGGTAAAGTCAAGTGGATGGCCACATCAGAACACGTCAGCTAATTTTTTTACCTGACTATCCACTCACCCTACGAAATCTCTATATAGATACACACTGGTACTTGCCGGTCGTTTCCAAGCCATTGTGCTTATATCCCTTCCACTAAAAATAATAGGCCAAATAGGTTTGTTTTTTGTTTTTTATCAAAACTACGTGGTAAATAATTTCTATTTTTTTTTTAAGTTACTCCGCATATATTATTCTAACAAATATTAGTTTTTCATCAAGATGGTGAAAGTCCTTCAAAGAAAAAAATAAAATAATGATCATTTCCCCACCCTTTCCCTGTCTACCATATGTTAATAAAATCTCATTTTGAATTGCAATTATTTCATTTTTGGTGTGGTAAATTGTCTTCAAATTTTAACAGTATGTGTATTATGCTTTTAATGACTTATATTCCAAGTTTCAAAAACTTCTTGAATTTTTGCATTTGTGAAAGAACTACCTTAATTCATTTTATAAAAAAATTTATAAAAAATTATCAAATGTCCGGTTTTTTTTGCTGTTGAGTGTGTATTGGTATATAGATGTTTTCTCTCATTTTTTTATCAAAATAGTTTCAGCCGTTTTTTGAGTTATTTAGAAAAAACAAAGCGAAAAAAAACTTTTTTCATGCTCGATTACAATACTTGACCATATGCTACCTATATGATAAAGTAAAACGATGGTCCCTAACAAAAGACAAATTTCAATTATGAAATGTTTATTGTATGATTTCATCATCTTTGTTTTATCTAATAAATTTCCTTAAACAAATAACATGATACTTCGAAATGCATTCTGTAATGGAAATTCGTATCTTGTTAGCCTAGAGCAGTGTTCCGCAAAGTGTGTGCCGCTGAAAAATGTCAAGTTTTGTGAAGATAATGAATGCACCTACACATAGCTGAGAACAATTATGCGAGCAGCCTTATCTACGATTGCTCCAAATTTTGATCGCCTGTGCTCAATTAAGCAGGCTCACATTTCTCATTAAACATCTTTTCATATTAGGGGAAAGTGGGGGGAATATCGACCAGTTTCAAATCTCATAAACTTAGAGCCATACGAGCGAAATTTAGAGACCATTCGAAGGATGGCTTCGTATATGCTTAATTTATATGGTTAGTATTGTACCATCACTCGTCTCATCTACATGCCGTCAGTTTTGCTGATGTCTATACTTTTCTTATTAAAATTGTGCTGATCTTATTAAGGAAAGAACACTTTTATATCTTCTAAATGTATTGCATTTTACGTTCCTACAATAGAGCTGCTATTTTTCAATAATTTGGGTCTAATTTGTTTCATTTTTAATCTATATTTTTCGTAAAATAAATTTTAATGTTAAATGTATTGGTTCGGGTAAAATCGATCATGCTGGTCGATGTTACCCTCCGGTGATCGATATTACCCAACCTAATATTTACACTTGGTAGGTATGGGGTAATAACTATTTTAAATCTTGTGCGTAATAAATATAAACATTGAATATAAATAAACTTAAATATAAACTTGAACACAAAAAGTTTCCGGAACACTGGCCTAGAGACCTTTTTATTTATAATTATAATTTCAGAATATTTTTATATTTATATATTTATTTATTTTTTTTATTCTTATTTTAGATGATGCATTTAGCAAGAAATTCCGGTTACGTGGAAATTGAACAAAATTTAATAGGTGAAAGATTAAAAGGAATTACAGCATATTATGGAGAGCTTATAGTAGGATAAATTTTAAATTCGTCGATTTTTTTTTACATTTAATTTTATGTAAATTTTTTTATAATTTTAAATATAAATTAATAATTATTTTATTTTATTTTTTTAATTATTTATAAGACATTTTAATTTTTTTTTTTTTTAATTAAATAAAAAACAAAAAAAAAAACAAATTGTGTTCATTATAAATAAGAATTTCTTGATGAAATTCATTTTATTTTTTCATTTTCAACTTTTGTATTTTTTCTTCATATCCTTTTCAATTCCTTGTATATCATTTCGAACATATAAAACATTATTACAACGAATGAAAACTGATGGTGTTGTTTTTGGTGAACTTACACCAATCAAAGCATCTCCAAGGTGTAAATTCATATATCCATCAATTGAAATTAGTTCACCTATCAATTCTTGACCCCATTTTAATTTAACTAAAATTCTCTTTCCAGTTAATTCATTTAAAAATGGTTTTGGATTCGTCGACATTTTTAAACCTAAAAATAATGATATAAAATAATTATTTAGAATGATTAATTTTCAATAAAATTATATAAAATTGAGTGAGTTTTACTCGGAATCCCTGGCAGTCAGCCCACGCTGAGCCTAATAATGAACCCACTTAAGGTAGTAGTTCCGCCAAATGGGTTTTCTTAGGATTTTTTTGAAATTTACAGATTATTATTTAAATACTTCTGCACAGATTGGTGGCAAAACGAAATTTATGACAATATAGTTCCGGATATGATATTCAATTTCAAAAATAAGAGTTTTTCAGACTCTATACATTGCACTAAACGGAATATCGAAAAATTTACATACATATTTAATTATAATTAAGAAAACTCTTACGATTGTTATAAAAAACTAAACCAACATTAAACAATAACTAATACATTTTTTAAGAAAATTTTAATTCATAGTTACAACACAGTTTCTGAGATAATAATGAATAAATAATGAAAAATATATAAAAAAATTACACTAAAAACAATTTGGTAACAGCGCATTTATTTAACCAGCGCCGGATGTATAAAGCACGCATGCGCTAGATTTTTTCAAAATTATAATTTTCATAAGATGTGTAGGCGTTGATTACATTTGATAAAAAAACAAAAAAAACTATTTTTATAGAAATTTTTTAACTTTTAAACTTATGAACAATATAGTTCCGGAGATATTAAATTTCAAAAATAGAGTTTTTCAGACTATAGTATAGTATACGGGATATCGGAAAATTTACATACATATTTAATTATAATTAAGAAACCCTCCTTACCATTTTTATAAAAAACTAAACCAATATTAAACAATAACCAATACATATTTTAAGAAAATTTTTGATTCATAGTTACAACACAGTTTCTGAGATAATAATGAATAAATAATGAAAAATGTATAAAAAATATTTACACTAAAAACAATTTGTCAACATCGCATTTATTTAAGCAGCGAAAGATGGATAAAGCGCGCATGCGCTAGATTTTTTCTTATTATTTTCATAAGGTGTAACATAGGCGTTGATTACATTTGTTAAAAAATAACAAAACGATTTTTATAGAAATTTTTAACTTTTAAAATGTATTTTATCTGTCATTTTAATATAAAAATATTCAATCTCTTACAATGGTGCCAGATTTGTCAAACGAGCATGGGATTGGCTAGAATCGGTACATAAACAGCAAAAAGTTTTGGGCTTATGAATTATGAATCCTTATTGTCTGTTCTATATACTCTAGCATTAACTTTTTGCTAGTATTGTCGCGAAACAACTACCTTAAAAATTTTCAAATTTGATTTTTCTCTTTGAGTTTGAAAATGTCAGAAACCAGGAAAAAAATCAATTTCAGCCATTATTGTTTTTTCTGTTCTTGTGTCGGGATTCAGATCAGGGCTGTGTAGTCGGAAAAAATGTATCGACTCCGACTCCGGCATATCTCTTTTTTGTTTTCATTTAAAAATAAATTTCCAAGTTTTATATTCGAAATTGACAAAAATACTGTTTCTTGCTTGGAATTCTTTTAAGCAAATGAACTGGAGTCTCAGGTATATAGGGTTCATTTAGCTTTCCAAATTTACCTGCTATCTGCTTTTCAAAAAAATTTAACTACAATAGTTTATTAAGAAAGAATTTATATTTAAGGCCCAAATCTAAAATTTTAGTAGAAATGTTTTTGCATTGCATATAAGAGGGCCTCTCATGAGTTGAACCCGAGTACTAACACGCTTGCCGGGGTGTTAGTTTGACCCTCGAGACAAAAACACTCTGACATTCAATATAATATTATTAAAAGAAGCTAGAATTTTACTTCATTCAACTCGAACGGAATAAGCAAAAATCCCGCTAACCTGAAAAAAGTTTTCAGACAATGACCATTCATTAAAATAATTAACCCAAAAGTTTGAGTATCTTTTTTTGAAAATAAAATACTCAAACCTTCGGGTTAATTATTTTACAATAGTTTAGTTTGGAAAAATGACAAAGGGTGGTTTATTTGTATGAGGTTTCTCATGCTATTCAGTATATTATATTAAACAAATACTTCTTTACAATTAAGGAGAGTCTATGTGGTGTTTCTAAAAAAAAATAATAATAAACTTGATAAAACTCAATATATTTCGGGCTATTGAACCATGTTCAGGACTACATAATACTGAATGACAAAAGATGAAATTTAGTATTCAATATATATAGGTAATATACGAGCTGCTCCAGGTAGTGCCTTCGGCACGCCCTCTACAGCTCAGCCCCCCGGCAGGTGGCCCTGGCGGGCAGCGTCTTGACATGTGATTATTAGGTCTGTAATATATATTTGTAATATTTTGCCTCCTCTTTCGCCCCTATGCACTCATTTTGGCTATTGATTTTTACAGCATACATTTTATATAGTCTTAAAAACTAACATTACAAAATTTGATCTATATCGGAGAGAGTATTAATCTTTTGCCCCCACTCACATTTTGGGAGGTTGAAATTATTTTTTAGATATTTGCAAATAAATAACTCTCAGTTTTCTAAAGAGTAAATGTACAAAAAAGCTAAAAATTTCTATATTTTGCCCCCCCCTTCCGCCCCCATACAGTCAATTTTGATAGTTGATTTTTACAGGAATAGTTTCTTAAAGTAATAAAGAATAACTCTACAAAATTTGATCAAGATCGGAGAGAGTTTTAATTTTTGCCCCCACTCACATTTTGGATAGTTGAGGGGGTGGGGGTCGGATTACAAAAAATCTTGAAATTATTTTTTAGATATTTGCAAATAAATAATCCACAGTTTTCTAAAGAGTAAATGTACTAAAAAGCTAAAAATTTCTATAATTTGCCCCCCCCCTTCGCCCCCATACAGTCAATTTTGATAGTTGATTTTTACAGGAATAGTTTCTTAAAGTAATAAAGAATAACTCTACAAAATTTGATCAAGATCGGAGAGAGTTTTAATTTTTGCCCCCACTCACATTTTGGATAGTTGAGGGGGGGGGGGTCGGATTACAAAAAATCTTGAAATTATTTTTTAGATATTTGCAAATAAATAATCCACAGTTTTCTAAAGAGTAAATGTACTAAAAAGCTAAAAATTTCTATAATTTGCCCCCCCCCCCTTTCGCCCCCATACAGTCAATTTTGATAGTTGATTTTTACAGGAATAGTTTCTTAAAGTAATAAAGAATAACTCTACAAAATTTGATCAAGATCGGAGAGAGTTTTAATTTTTGTCCCCACTCACATTTTGTATAGTTGAGGGGGGGGGGTCGGATTACAAAAAATCTTGAAATTATTTTTTAGATATTTGCAAATAAATAATCCACAGTTTTCTAAAGAGTAAATGTACTAAAAAGCTAAAAATTTCTATAATTTCCCCCCCCCCCTTTCGCCCCCATACAGTCAATTTTGATAGTTGATTTTTACAGGAATAGTTTCTTAAAGTAATAAAGAATAACTCTACAAAATTTGATCAAGATATAGGAGAGTTTTAATTTTTGCCCCCACTCACATTTTGGATAGTTGGGAGTCGAATTTCAAAAAATCCTGAAATAACTTTTTAGATATTTGTATTTAGAATTTTATTAAGTAAAAATCAAGTAGATATCTTATCGTTCTTAATTGAACATGCATAATTAGTATAAACACATTGCAAAGATATTTTGCCCCTTTTGACCCCTTTAGGGGTCAAATTTCAAAAAATCCTGAAATTTAGTTTTTAGTATTTTATATAAGTAAAAAGCAAGTATATATTTTATCGTCCTTAAGAGATATCGCATAATCAGTGAAAACACACTTTGCCCCCTTTGACCCCCTTAGGGGTCGAATTTCGAAACATCCTTTCTTAGTGAGCCCCTATGTCATAGATGTAATATCCTCTCCAAATTTCATGTTTCTATGTCCAGTGGTTCTGGCTGTTTTGATGATGAGTGAGTGAGTGAGTGTATCGGGCAAAGAATTTTATATATATAGATATATTGAAGATGAGAAAGGCAATCCTTTGTCGAGATATGACCATGATTACACTTCAACTGCTGAAACTTTCTGTCTTGCTTCTGTTACATCTTCCATGATTGCCTCCGATGTTTTATTTGTGTACAAGATTAAGTCCAACAAGGTGAATTGTCCTGATCTTCAAAACCTGTTTCCAATTCATAACTCAAATTATGTACTTAGAAATAGACTACCTTTTTATCCAGAAGTACCATCCACCCGGCACTCTGAGGCTAATCCAATATTCAGATTAAGTAGTTGTTATAACAATTTATCTAAACAACTAGAAAACCCCTTGGATTTCTCATTGAACATTAATAGAGTCGCAGTCTTGTTCAAAATGTTGGACCCTAGTCTACAAGTAACTATTTTATTATTATATTTCATCACATTACTATTATCTTATATTATTTTTATTTCTCTATTGTTATTTAACATATACTCTATCATTATTATATTAATTTAATAATATTACTTTGTCTATTATTGTTAATTTTATTTTATTCAATAATTGTATTATATTAATGTATAAGGCATTTAGCCGTTGAAAATAATAAATAAATAAATATATTATATTTTCATCAGATTAGCATTCAGAGAAGACCAAGGAATTATTTAAATTTAACGAAGGTTTTATTTTTATCTCGATTCTCAAATTCAGATTATTTTACTTGTGAGTATGAATTATATTTATCTACATATTATTTTTAAGAGTTATACTTAATATTATAAACTTATTTATTTTAATGACTTTTTTGGTATTTAATTTTGCCGGAGTCGGCCTACTAAAATTATCAGGAGTCGAAGTCGAGTGTTTATTTACCGACTCCACAGCCCTGAATAAGATACCCACGAAAAGTCTTAGAAATTTCATTCTTAAAATGTTTGTATTTCCAATGCGGAAATCTGATTGGATTTTGGAATTTCTAGCTTTTTCTGGTTCAAAAATGTAGAAAATAACATTTTTTGAATGATTTTACTGAGATTTCAAGGCGATTTTTTAAATTATAGTATTATAGGCATAAATGATAAATTTATATTTAAGTGTATTATTAATTACTTATAAGGGGGTCTCTAGCATAAATAAGCTTTTACTTTTTTGTTATTTAATAAATGTGTGGTTAATTGATTCTTTTATTAGAATTTAATCGAGGAAAATGACTAAAAAGGGCTCGGATAAAATGATCTCTCTTCATTTAGAGGGAGAATTCCAAAAATAAGTCCAGACCTGTTTCAGACTAGTAGAGATTAACCGAATGTTTTCTACATTTGATTCAATCGCGAATCAAATGTAGGGAATTTTTGTCAAATATTGAGTGAAAATAATATCTGAACTTATATATTTCTAACTTGAAATAATGATTTTAAATAAATTTTTATAATTTTTCTAATTAATATATCAAAGAGTTTTATTTTCATGCACGATTACAATACTTGACCATACCCTGTATGGTAAAGTAAATAAGCTGACGTGTTCTGATGTGGCCATCCACTTGACTTTACCATACAACCTGGCCCCTAAAATTATTAATAATCATGTAGGGGGGGGGGTTAGCTTTTGCATTTTTCGAATTATGAAGTCCCACTGATTATGTACATAAAATTTGGTTGAGTTTGGTAAATGGCCAAGATTTTCATTTATTGATCCTAAGCCCCGCCCCCCATTTTGGGCGGTTAGTTTATGCATTTTTAGACTTCTGGGGTCCCACTGATTATGTATACAAAATTTGGTTGAGTTTGCTCAAATGGCCTAGATTTTTAATCTTTACCCCCCCTCCTCCATCCACCTTAATTTTGGGTCGATATGCATCAAAATCTCATCAGCTCTTAATCTCAATGGACCAAAACTACGTGTGAAATTTGGTTTCGATATTCACTTCAATTTTTTGAGCTAGCTCGTCCACAAAAATTTGGGCTAGCTCGTCTACAAAAATTCGGTAACGCACAGACTAACGGACAACTAGACAGACTAACTAACAGACATTTTGACAAATCAATTATTATCTCGAAAAATATAATTTTTTCGATGTTCACTTATTAGAGCTTTTTTGTAGAACGAAATGCCAATGGTTGCGCTCAATTTTTTTAATCAAAATAGTTTCAGCCGTTTTTGAGATATTTCGAAAAAAAAAGAAGGAAAAAACCACTTTTTTCATTGCACGATTTCAATATTTGACCATACCCTGTATGGTAAAGTAAAAAGAATTTAGAATGATACTTCATATTATAGGGGAGTGAAAATCAATTCTAATAATATTTAAAGTAATATCGAAATATATATCTTTATTATTAGCCTGTGGCTGCAATATAATCGTTAAATAATCTAGTCCAATTTTATAAACAACTGGTTTATGTTATTCATTTAATTATTAGTTAAAATAATTAATTGGCTTACTGTTCTTAATTTGAAGACATTGTAGAAAATTAAATTACCTTGTGGTTTTTATCATTGTTTCAACCAGGCAAAAAGCGAAGTTTCCAAAGTGATGTTAAATACTTCCAACTATTCAACTCAGTGACAAAAATTATGATGAACAAGTCTATTAATATGAATTATTCTCCGACTTGACGACAGGAGTGGGAGTAAATATTATCGATTATAATAGTAATTTTCCGAAATATCGATGGGCTCCTATACAAGATTCTTTTTCGTAAATTAAATGAGATACAAAGTTGAACATTTCAAGCTATACTAGATGAAAGAGGAGGTATCAGCCAAAGATGGAATCACTGGGTTCAATAAAACACCTTTAATAAGACGTTTCGGCCTGAATTTTATTTGGCCATCTTCAGTCAATTAGGCTAAATAAATTTTTTACAAATGGATGCTAATTGATATATTTTTTTATACAAAATAATAAGTTGACCAAGTTGGTTGTTTAGACTTACAGTTATACACAAAATGCGGTACACATATGTGATCGAACCAAGCCTTGTCAAAAATAAAAAATATTTTAGCTTCATGTGAATTTATAACGTGCCTGGACCCAAAATTTTCAGAATGAAAGTAATGAGTTTATATAAATTTATTTCTATATATTACATTATAATTAAATATTTGACCCTTATGGGAGGTCATCATATATCTCATCATTATTTATTTAAAAACAAAAATCCAAATTAGAATCTAATTACTTTTAAATCACATGCATTTTTTCATTCAATCAAATTATACAACTCTTATCAAAAAATCCCAATAAAGGTTTCTATATATTAAGATCAAGAAAACAATTGTTGGCTCATATCACACAGGATAGATGTGTAAATATTGGATAGAAACATACAATCTCTTTTAAAATTGATAGCCTTTTCACCTGCTATTTTTATATATAGCATTTCGGCTATGGTTCTTTTATAATAATTATCAATATTGACCAATATTCTCGCATTATCGTAATCAAAAGAATGACTATGTTCAGCTGCATGGGTGGAGAGTGCTGTGTTGGTCTTTTTATTTCGAACACTTAATTTATGTTCATATACCCTAATTTTTAGCCTAATTGACTGAAGATGGCCAAATAAAATTCAGGCCGAAACGTCTTATTAAAGGTGTTTTATTGAACCCAGTGATTCCATCTTTGGCTGATACCTCCTCCTTCATCTAGTACAGTTTCATCACAGCTACTAACTCTAACAATATTACAAGCTATAGTAAAGTTACAGTAAAACCTCGTTTAACCCGCCCTCATTTATCTGGATGATCCCGATCGGATTTGTAGACATTTTTATTTTAATAAATGTTTTTTCATAGATAATAATTTTTAACTCTGATAGCAGGAATGTAATTATAAAGTTGATACAATTTTGATGGCTGTATATGTATATAATTAAGTAATGGAGAGGGAATGTAATTATAATTTCACTAAAAATTCGCTTAATTTTTATAATTTTATATTGACGAAGTCGGAGCTTTGAAATGAAATGATGTGAAAAGTTATTTTATTTTATTTTAACGTATGTATGTATTTTTTAAAGCAATTCTTTGTAATTTTGATATAAACATGTTTTTTTATCGTAATAAATTCAAATTCGCTTATTTTAGAATTTGTTTACATTTTATTACTACCATATATCCGGATTTTCGGTTATCCGGTTTGCCTTTTGGTCCCAGTTAGTCCGGATAAACGAGGTTCTACTGTATGTATTTTCTCCTGAAATAAAAAATTTTTTAATCAGATGATGATTATTTTAATGAAGATCAAATTTTTTGAAGGGTCATTCCCTCCTCATTCAAAAGTGGCCTGGGAGCGATGGTTCAAGAATACCAAGATGCCATAGCTATCGTATTAAAATAAAGCAAACCTGTGATCTCTTTCTAATTTTCACATGCAATCCCCTATCCACCATCTATTATTCCTTCTCAAAGGCAGATCTTTGACTTCGAAGCGGACCAATGCAGGCTAGAAGGAGACTGTATGTATGGCAGACTTAACCCTTAGCAAAAGATGACATGCGACCTACAGTATTCTTTTCTTCTTTTTATTTATTTATTTTAGGAATGGAGGTGGTAAGGGATTTATTATTATTATATTAATATTATAAGTAGAGACCGGATTTTTATGCAGTAAAAAGTGCCAAAATATGCCATAAAATATAAAATAAAAAATAAAATTTCTCCTCATAAGTTATTTATAATGTTTCACCTAAACTCTACGGTATAGGTATATAGTGGCGCGGCAAACACGGATAAATCCACAAAAGAGTAAAAAAAAAGGACAGAAGTATGGTTTTGAAAAATGTTTATTCACAATAGAAATAGGTTTAAAAATTTATTATTTAACAAGTTAAACATTATGTATGTGCACATAGTTACATAGATTTTAAAGTTTACTTTAGAACAAAATAATCCGTCAGCAGTTTTTTTTTTGTTTCGAAATAAAACACCTCTCCTTCACTTGAGATTGACCACGGATTAACCACAAAGCTTGAAATGATTAACAGATAAAATATTTCTAACTAAAAAGTCTGATGATGAAGGTCAAACCGAGATTCATAGGGGCTGGATCTTTACTGGTGCCCCTCCTTGCTTTCGAATGCATTATAAAAAAAAACTTCGAAACTATCGTCTCAAATAAATTATAGTGTATCTATGTTTATTTGCATCAAGCAGAGGACAACCTCTGATTGCCTTTATGATTCACCAACTCTGCTACTATCGGCCAAACAAAATATTTTCAATTAAAAAAAAAGTTATCATTAAATAATAATTTTTGTGATTTTTTGAATTTAAGGTCTTAAAAGGAAGCTTTATTATAAAATTTCTAGTTTGTATACCCCCAGTAATTTTAATGGAAAAGATTTTGTTTTGCCGAGAGTAGCAGTTGTTAAATCATAGAGAGAATCAAGGAGGTTATCATCTGCTTGATTTTTTCATTTGTTTTTATTTTTTGAGCAAAATGTTTTTATTAAATAAAAATATTTTTAGATTAATTTGGGCATCGAGCAACGCACCTTCCCATCTCCATATTTAAAACAATGTCCCTCTGATTGATGCAAATAAAAGTTCAGATATATTTATAAATCAAATATAAATATGTATAATATACAGGGTGTCCCATTGCAAATTTAGAATTTGAATATGAAAGAAATTGACATTATAAATGAAAATTAATTAAGTATTTAGTACCAAATTAAACATTAAAAATTCGGATTTTAGTTATTATTTTTACTTTTATTTTTTTATTTTGTGTCATTGCCCGTAGAGGATATTGTACACGATTCGATATTCCTCGTTTGAATGGCGTACTTAGTGGAAATTTAATTCAAACGTGGGTGCAGAAGTTCCGTGCAACAGATAAACCGCCAACGGCCAGGTCCCAGCCGAAGATTAAAAACCAATGAAAATAATCAATGTGTGGAAACGAACGTAGGTGAAAATCCAAGACAGTCCTTGGGCAAGAGAAAATCGGTTTAGGCGCCGTCAAAAACGACGATGCACCTAATTATAAGTATGAATATGAATATTAAAAATAAAAAATAAAACCCGCATAGTTTAATGTTCGATTTGGTACAAAATAAATAATTAATTTTAATTTATAATATCAATTTCTTTCATATACAAATCCTAAATCTGCCACAGGGACACCTTGTATATAAATCTTTGTAGTTTCGGCAAAAGAGGTTAAGTCAAGTTTTTGTGATTTTGTGATTTTTATTCCTTTTCTACCAAAATAATCCACTCTTTCAAATGGTACATAAGGTCTAAATCAGAAAAATAAGATAATACCTATATACAGCATGTCCAGTTATCATTGATAATTACTTCCATATATTTATTTCATTCAAAGCCTGAAAAGTACTTCAAATAATTCAAAAAACAAAAATAAAACAATATACCAGATCCAGTCCCATTACTGATTATGAAATAAATATTTATTTATTTCATTCAAAGCCTGAAAAGTAATTCAAATATTTCAAAATCAAAAATAAAGAAATACCTATATACCGAATGTCCAGTCATCATTGATAATTAAATCCTTATATTTATTACATTCAAATCGTGAAAAGTACGTCAAATAATTCAAAAAATAAAAATAAAACAATATACCTGATCCAGTCTTATCACTGATATGATGATTTATTTCAAATATAAAAACCTGAAAAGTACTTCAAATAAATCAAAAAAATTAAGATAAAACATTACCTATATACCGCATGTCCAGTAATCATTGATTAATAAATCCATATATTTATTTCATTAAAAGCCTGAAAATTACTTCATATAATTCGAAAAATAAAAATAAAACAATATACCAGATCCAGTCCATGAATTGATTATGAAATAAATATTTATTTATTTCATTCACAGCCTGAAAATTACTTCAAATATTTCAAAAAATAAAAATAATGCAATACCTATATACCGCTTGTACACTAATCATTGATAATTAAATCCATATATTTATTTCATTCAAAGCCTGAAAAGTACTTCATATAATTCAAAAAAAAAAAAAAAGACAATATACCAGATCTAGTCCCATCACTGATTATGAAATAAATATTTATTTATTTCATTTAAATCCTGAAAAGTACTTCAAGAAAATGAAAAAATTTAGATAAAACATTACCTAATATATATACCTCATGTCTAGTTATCATTGTTAAATAAATCCATATATTTTTTCATTCAAAGCCTGAAAATTACTTCAAATAATTCAAAAAATAGAAATAAAACAATATACCAGATCGAGTCCCATCATTGATTATGAAATAAGTATTTATTTATTTCATTCACAGCCTGAAAATTACTTCAAATATTTCAAAAATTAAAAATAATGCAATACCTATATACCACATTTCCAGTCATCATTGATAATTAAATCCATATATTTATTTAATTCAAAGCCTGAAAAGTACTTCATATAATTCAAAAAATAAAAATAAAACAATATACCAGATCCAGTCCCATCACTGATTATGAAATAAATATTTATTTATTTCAATTCAAAGCCTGAAAAGTACTTCAAGAAAATCAAAAAATTTAGATAAAACATTACCTAATATATATACCGCATGTCCAGTTATCATTGATAATTAAATCCATATATTTTTTCATTCAAAGCCTGAAAATTACTTCAAATAATTCAAAAAATAGATATAAAACAATATACCAGAACCAGTCCCATCATTGATTATGAAATAAATATTTATTTATTTCATTCACAGCCTGAAAATTACTTCAAATATTTCAAAAAATAAAAATAATGCATTACCTATATACTGCTTGTACACTCATCATTGATAATTAAATCCATATATTTATTTCATTCACAGCCTGAAAAGTACTTCATATAATTCAAAAAATAAAAATAAAACAATATACCAGATCCAGTCCCATCACTGATTATGAAATAAATATTTATTTATTTCATTCAAAGCCTGAAAAGTACTTCAAATATTTCAAAAAATAAAAATAATGGAATACCTATATACCACATGTGCAGTCATCATTGATAATTAAATCCATGTATTTATTTCATTCACAGCCTGAAAATTACTTCATATAATTCGAAAAATAAAAATAAAACAATATACCAGATCCAGTCCATGAATTGATTATGAAATAAATATTTATTTATTTCATTCACAGCCTGAAAATTACTTCAAATATTTCAAAAAATAAAAATAATGCAATACCTATATACCGCTTGTACACTAATCATTGATAATTAAATCCATATATTTATTTCATTCAAAGCCTGAAAAGTACTTCATATAATTCAAAAATAAAAATAAAACAATATACCAGATCCAGTCCCATCACTGATTATGAAATAAATATTTATTTATTTCATTTAAAGCCTGAAAAGTACTTCAAGAAAATGAAAAAATTTAGATAAAACATTACCTAATATATATACCGCATGTCTAGTTATCATTGTTAAATAAATCCATATATTTTTTCATTCAAAGCCTGAAAATTACTTCAAATAATTCAAAAAATAGAAATAAAACAATATACCAGATCGAGTCCCATTATTGATTATGAAATAAGTATTTATTTATTTCATTCACAGCCTGAAAATTACTTCAAATATTTCAAAAAATAAAAATAATGCAATACCTATATACCACATTTCCAGTCATCATTGATAATTAAATCCATATATTTATTTAATTCAAAGCCTGAAAAGTACTTCATATAATTCAAAAAATAAAAATAAAACAATATACCAGATCCAGTCCCATCACTGATTATGAAATAAATATTTATTTATTTCATTCAAAGCCTGAAAAGTACTTCAAGAAAATCAGAAAATTTAGATAAAAAAAACCTACTATATATACCGCATGTCCAGTTATCATTGATAATTAAATCCATATATTTTTTCATTCAAAGCCTGAAAATTACTTCAAATAATTCAAAAAATAAAAATAAAACAATATACCAGATCCAGTCCCATTATTGATTATGAAATAAATATTTATTTATTTCATTCACAGCCTGAAAATTACTTCAAATATTTCAAAAAATAAAAATAAATGCAATACCTATATACCACATGTCCAGTCATCATTGATAATTAAATCCATGTATTTATTTCATTCACAGCCTGAAAATTACTTCATATAATTCGAAAAATAAAAATAAAACAATATACCAGATCCAGTCCATGAATTGATTATGAAATAAATATTTATTTATTTCATTCACAGCCTGAAAATTACTTCAAATATTTCAAAAAATAAAAATAATGCAATACCTATATACCGCTTGTACACTAATCATTGATAATTAAATCCATATATTTATTTCATTCAAAGCCTGAAAAGTACTTCATATAATTCAAAAAATAAAAATAAAACAATATACCAGATCCAGTCCCATCACTGATTATGAAATAAATATTTATTTATTTCATTTAAAGCCTGAAAAGTACTTCAAGAAAATGAAAAAATTTAGATAAAACATTACCTAATATATATACCGCATGTCTAGTTATCATTGTTAAATAAATCCATATATTTTTTCATTCAAAGCCTGAAAATTACTTCAAATAATTCAAAAAATAGAAATAAAACAATATACCAGATACGAGTCCCATCATTGATTATGAAATAAATATTTATTTATTTCATTCACAGCCTGAAAATTACTTCAAATATTTCAAAAAATAAAAATAATGCAATACCTATATACCACATTTCCAGTCATCATTGATAATTAAATCCATATATTTATTTAATTCAAAGCCTGAAAAGTACTTCATATAATTCAAAAAATAAAAATAAAACAATATACCAGATCCAGTCCCATCACTGATTATGAAATAAATATTTATTTATTTCATTTAAAGCCTGAAAAGTACTTCAAGAAAATCAAAAAATTTAGATAAAACATTACCTAATATATATACCGCATGTCCAGTTATCATTGATAAATAAATCCAAATATTTTTTCATTCAAAGCCTGAAAATTACTTCAAATAATTCAAAAAATAGAAATAAAACAATATACCAGATCCAGTCCCATCATTGATTATGAATTAAATATTTATTTATTTCATTCACAGCCTGAAAATTACTTCAAATATTTCAAAAAATAAAAATAATGGAATACCTATATACCACATGTCCAGTCATCATTGATAATTAAATCCATATATTTATTTAATTCAAAGCCTGAAAAGTACTTCATATAATTCAAAAAATAAAAATAAAACAATATACCAGATCCAGTCCCATTAATTGATTATGAAATAAATATTTATTTATTTCATTCACAGCCTGAAAATTACTTCAAATATTTCAAAAAATAAAAATAATGGAATACCTATATACCACATGTCCAGTCATCATTGATAATTAAATCCATATATTTATTTAATTCAAGGCCTGAAAAGTACTTCATAAAATTCAAAAAATAAAAATAAAACAATATACCAGATCCAGTCCCATTAATTGATTATGAAATAAATATTTATTTATTTCATTCACAGCCTGAAAATTACTTCAAATATTTCAAAAAATAAAAATAATGGAATACCTATATACCACATGTCCAGTCATCATTGATAATTAAATCCATGTATTTATTTCATTCACAGCCTGAAAATTACTTCATATAATTCGAAAAATAAAAATAAAACAATATACCAGATCCAGTCCATGAATTGATTATGAAATAAATATTTATTTATTTCATTCACAGCCTGAAAATTACTTCAAATATTTCAAAAAATAAAAATAATGCAATACCTATATACCGCTTGTACACTAATCATTGATAATTAAATCCATATATTTATTTCATTCAAAGCCTGAAAAGTACTTCATATAATTCAAAAAATAAAAATAAAACAATATACCAGATCCAGTCCCATCACTGATTATGAAATAAATATTTATTTATTTCATTTAAAGCCTGAAAAGTACTTCAAGAAAATGAAAAAATTTAGATAAAACATTACCTAATATATATACCGCATGTCTAGTTATCATTGTTAAATAAATCCATATATTTTTTCATTCAAAGCCTGAAAATTACTTCAAATAATTCAAAAAATAGAAATAAAACAATATACCAGATCGAGTCCCATCATTGATTATGAAATAAGTATTTATTTATTTCATTCACAGCCTGAAAATTACTTCAAATATTTCAAAAAATAAAAATAATGCAATACCTATATACCACATTTCCAGTCATCATTGATAATTAAATCCATATATTTATTTAATTCAAAGCCTGAAAAGTACTTCATATAATTCAAAAAATAAAAATAAAACAATATACCAGATCCAGTCCCATCACTGATTATGAAATAAATATTTATTTATTTCATTTAAAGCCTGAAAAGTACTTCATGAAAATCAAAAAATTTAGATAAAACATTACCTAATATATATACCGCATGTCCAGTTATCATTGATAAATAAATCCATATATTTTTTCATTCAAAGCCAGAAAATTACTTCAAATAATTCAAAAAATAGAAATAAAACAATATACCAGATCCAGTCCCATCATTGATTATGAAATAAATATTTATTTATTTCATTCAGAGCCTGAAAATTACTTCAAATATTTCAAAAAATAAAAATAATGGAATACCTATATACCACATGTCCAGTCATCATTGATAATTAAATCCATGTATTTATTTCATTCACAGCCTGAAAATTACTTCATATAATTCGAAAAATAAAAATAAAACAATATACCAGATCCAGTCCATGAATTGATTATGAAATAAATATTTATTTATTTCATTCACAGCCTGAAAATTACTTCAAATATTTCAAAAAATAAAAATAATGCAATACCTATATACCGCTTGTACACTAATCATTGATAATTAAATCCATATATTTATTTCATTCAAAGCCTGAAAAGTACTTCATATAATTCAAAAAATAAAAATAAAACAATATACCAGATCCAGTCCCATCACTGATTATGAAATAAATATTTATTTATTTCATTTAAAGCCTGAAAAGTACTTCAAGAAAATAAAAAAATTTAGATAAAACATTACCTAATATATATACCGCATGTCTAGTTATCATTGTTAAATAAATCCATATATTTTTTCATTCAAAGCCTGAAAATTACTTCAAATAATTCAAAAAATAGAAATAAAACAATATACCAGATACGAGTCCCATCATTGATTATGAAATAAATATTTATTTATTTCATTCACAGCCTGAAAATTACTTCAAATATTTCAAAAAATAAAAATAATGCAATACCTATATACCACATTTCCAGTCATCATTGATAATTAAATCCATATATTTATTTAATTCAAAGCCTGAAAAGTACTTCATATAATTCAAAAAATAAAAATAAAACAATATACCAGATCCAGTCCCATCACTGATTATGAAATAAATATTTATTTATTTCATTTAAAGCCTGAAAAGTACTTCAAGAAAATGAAAAAATTTAGATAAAACATTACCTAATATATATACCGCATGTCTAGTTATCATTGTTAAATAAATCCATATATTTTGTCATTCAAAGCCTGAAAATTACTTCAAATAATTCAAAAAATAGAAATAAAACAATATACCAGATCAAGTCCCATCATTGATTATGAAATAAGTATTTATTTATTTCATTCACAGCCTGAAAATTACTTCAAATATTTCAAAAAATAAAAATAATGCAATACCTATATACCACATTTCCAGTCATCATTAATAATTAAATCCATATATTTATTTAATTCAAAGCCTGAAAAGTACTTCATATAATTCAAAAAATAAAAATAAAACAATATACCAGATCCAGTCCCATCACTGATTATGAAATAAATATTTATTTATTTCATTTAAAGCCTGAAAAGTACTTCATGAAAATCAAAAAATTTAGATAAAACATTACCTAATATATATACCGCATGTCCAGTTATCATTGATAAATAAATCCATATATTTTTTCATTCAAAGCCAGAAAATTACTTCAAATAATTCAAAAAATAGAAATAAAACAATATACCAGATCCAGTCCCATCATTGATTATGAAATAAATATTTATTTATTTCATTCACAGCCTGAAAATTACTTCAAATATTTCAAAAAATAAAAATAATGGAATACCTATATACCACATGTCCAGTCATCATTGATAATTAAATCCATGTATTTATTTCATTCACAGCCTGAAAATTACTTCATATAATTCGAAAAATATAAATAAAACAATATACCAGATCCAGTCCATGAATTGATTATGAAATAAATATTTATTTATTTCATTCACAGCCTGAAAATTACTTCAAATATTTCAAAAAATAAAAATAATGCAATACCTATATACCGCTTGTACACTAATCATTGATAATTAAATCCATATATTTATTTCATTCAAAGCCTGAAAAGTACTTCATATAATTCAAAAAATAAAAATAAAACAATATACCAGATCCAGTCCCATCACTGATTATGAAATAAATATTTATTTATTTCATTTAAAGCCTGAAAAGTACTTCAAGAAAATCAAAAAATTTAGATAAAACATTACCTAATATATATACCGCATGTCTAGTTATCATTGTTAAATAAATCCATATATTTTTTAATTCAAAGCCTGAAAATTACTTCAAATAATTCAAAAAATAGAAATAAAACAATATACCAGATCGAGTCCCATCATTGATTATGAAATAAATATTTATTTATTTCATTCACAGCCTGAAAATTACTTCAAATATTTCAAAAAATAAAAATAATGCAATACCTATATACCACATGTCCAGTCATCATTGATAATTAAATCCATATATTTATTTAATTCAAAGCCTGAAAAGTACTTCATATAATTCAAAAAATAAAAATAAAACAATATACCAGATCCAGTCCCATTAATTGATTATGAAATAAATATTTATTTATTTCATTCACAGCCTGAAAAGTACTTCAAGAAAATGAAAAAATTTAGATAAAACATTACCTAATATATATACCTCATGTCTAGTTATCATTGTTAAATAAATCCATATATTTTGTCATTCAAAGCCTGAAAATTACTTCAAATAATTCAAAAAATAGAAATAAAACAATATACCAGATCAAGTCCCATCATTGATTATGAAATAAGTATTTATTTATTTCATTCACAGCCTGAAAATTACTTCAAATATTTCAAAAAATAAAAATAATGCAATACCTATATACCACATTTCCAGTCATCATTGATAATTAAATCCATATATTTATTTAATTCAAAGCCTGAAAAGTACTTCATATAATTCAAAAAATAAAAATAAAACAATATACCAGATCCAGTCCCATCACTGATTATGAAATAAATATTTATTTATTTCATTCAAAGCCTGAAAAGTACTTCAAGAAAATCAAAAAATTTAGATAAAACATTACCTAATATATATACCGCATGTCCAGTTATCATTGATAAATAAATCCATATATTTTTTCATTCAAAGCCAGAAAATTACTTCAAATAATTCAAAAAATAGAAATAAAACAATATACCAGATCCAGTCCCATCATTGATTATGAAATAAATATTTATTTATTTCATTCACAGCCTGAAAATTACTTCAAATATTTCAAAAATAAAAATAATGGAATACCTATATACCACATGTCCAGTCATCATTGATAATTAAATCCATGTATTTATTTCATTCACAGCCTGAAAATTACTTCATATAATTCGAAAAATAAAAATAAAACAATATACCAGATCCAGTCCATGAATTGATTATGAAATAAATATTTATTTATTTCATTCACAGCCTGAAAATTACTTCAAATATTTCAAAAAATAAAAATAATGCAATACCTATATACCGCTTGTACACTAATCATTGATAATTAAATCCATATATTTATTTCATTCAAAGCCTGAAAAGTACTTCATATAATTCAAAAATAAAAATAAAACAATATACCAGATCCAGTCCCATCACTGATTATGAAATAAATATTTATTTATTTCATTTAAAGCCTGAAAAGTACTTCAAGAAAATGAAAAAATTTAGATAAAACATTACCTAATATATATACCGCATGTCCAGTTATCATTGTTAAATAAATCCATATATTTTTTCATTCAAAGCCTGAAAATTACTTCAAATAATTCAAAAAATAGAAATAAAACAATATACCAGATCGAGTCCCATCATTGATTATGAAATAAATATTTATTTATTTCATTCACAGCCTGAAAATTACTTCAAATATTTCAAAAAATAAAAATAATGCAATACCTATATACCACATTTCCAGTCATCATTGATAATTAAATCCATATATTTATTTAATTCAAAGCCTGAAAAGTACTTCATATAATTCAAAAAATAAAAATAAAACAATATACCAGATCCAGTCCCATCACTGATTATGAAATAAATATTTATTTATTTCATTTAAAGCCTGAAAAGTACTTCAAGAAAATCAAAAAATTTAGATAAAACATTACCTAATATATATACCGCATGTCCAGTTATCATTGATAAATAAATCCAAATATTTTTTCATTCAAAGCCTGAAAATTACTTCAAATAATTCAAAAAATAGAAATAAAACAATATACCAGATCCAGTCCCATCATTGATTATGAATTAAATATTTATTTATTTCATTCACAGCCTGAAAATTACTTCAAATATTTCAAAAAATAAAAATAATGGAATACCTATATACCACATGTCCAGTCATCATTGATAATTAAATCCATATATTTATTTAATTCAAAGCCTGAAAAGTACTTCATATAATTCAAAAAATAAAAATAAAACAATATACCAGATCCAGTCCCATTAATTGATTATGAAATAAATATTTATTTATTTCATTCACAGCCTGAAAATTACTTCAAATATTTCAAAAAATAAAAATAATGGAATACCTATATACCACATGTCCAGTCATCATTGATAATTAAATCCATATATTTATTTAATTCAAGGCCTGAAAAGTACTTCATAAAATTCAAAAAATAAAAATAAAACAATATACCAGATCCAGTCCCATTAATTGATTATGAAATAAATATTTATTTATTTCATTCACAGCCTGAAAATTACTTCAAATATTTCAAAAAATAAAAATAATGGAATACCTATATACCACATGTCCAGTCATCATTGATAATTAAATCCATGTATTTATTTCATTCACAGCCTGAAAATTACTTCATATAATTCGAAAAATAAAAATAAAACAATATACCAGATCCAGTCCATGAATTGATTATGAAATAAATATTTATTTATTTCATTCACAGCCTGAAAATTACTTCAAATATTTCAAAAAATAAAAATAATGCAATACCTATATACCGCTTGTACACTAATCATTGATAATTAAATCCATATATTTATTTCATTCAAAGCCTGAAAAGTACTTCATATAATTCAAAAAATAAAAATAAAACAATATACCAGATCCAGTCCCATCACTGATTATGAAATAAATATTTATTTATTTCATTTAAAGCCTGAAAAGTACTTCAAGAAAATGAAAAAATTTAGATAAAACATTACCTAATATATATACCGCATGTCTAGTTATCATTGTTAAATAAATCCATATATTTTTTCATTCAAAGCCTGAAAATTACTTCAAATAATTCAAAAAATAGAACTAAAACAATATACCAGATCGAGTCCCATTATTGATTATGAAATAAGTATTTATTTATTTCATTCACAGCCTGAAAATTACTTCAAATATTTCAAAAAATAAAAATAATGCAATACCTATATACCACATTTCCAGTCATCATTGATAATTAAATCCATATATTTATTTAATTCAAAGCCTGAAAAGTACTTCATATAATTCAAAAAATAAAAATAAAACAATATACCAGATCCAGTCCCATCACTGATTATGAAATAAATATTTATTTATTTCATTTAAAGCCTGAAAAGTACTTCAAGAAAATCAAAAAATTTAGATAAAACATTACCTAATATATATACCGCATGTCCAGTTATCATTGATAAATAAATCCATATATTTTTTCATTCAAAGCCTGAAAATTACTTCAAATAATTCAAAAAATAGAAATAAAACAATATACCAGATCCAGTCCCATCATTGATTATGAAATAAATATTTATTTATTTCATTCACAGCCTGAAAATTACTTCAAATATTTCAAAAAATAAAAATAATGGAATACCTATATACCACATGTCCAGTCATCATTGATAATTAAATCCATATATTTATTTAATTCAAAGCCTGAAAAGTTCTTCATATAATTCAAAAAATAAAAATAAAACAATATACCAGATCCAGTCCCATTTAATTGATTATGAAATAAATTTAATTGATTATGAAATAAATATTTATTTATTTCATACACAGCCTGAAAATTACTTCAAATATTTCAAAAAATAAAAATAATGCATTACCTATATACTGCTTGTACACTCATCATTGATAATTAAATCCATATATTTATTTCATTCACAGCCTGAAAAGTACTTCATATAATTCAAAAAATAAAAATAAAACAATATACCAGATCCAGTCCCATCACTGATTATGAAATAAATATTTATTTATTTCATTTAAAAAGCCTGAAAAGTACTTCAAGAAAATGAAAAAATTTAGATAAAACATTACCTAATATATATACCTCATGTCTAGTTATCATTGTTAAATAAATCCATATATTTTGTCATTCAAAGCCTGAAAATTACTTCAAATAATTCAAAAAATAGAAATAAAACAATATACCAGATCAAGTCCCATCATTGATTATGAAATAAGTATTTATTTATTTCATTCACAGCCTGAAAAGTACTTCAAATATTTCAAAAAAATAAAAATAATGGAATACCTATATACCACATGTCCAGTCATCATTGATAATTAAATCCATGTATTTATTTCATTCACAGCCTGAAAATTACTTCATATAATTCGAAAAATATAAATAAAACAATATACCAGATCCAGTCCATGAATTGATTATGAAATAAATATTTATTTATTTCATTCACAGCCTGAAAATTACTTCAAATATTTCAAAAAATAAAAATAATGCAATACCTTTATACCGCATGTACACTAATCATTGATAATTAAATCCATATATTTATTTCATTCAAAGCCTGAAAAGTATTTCAAATAATTCAAAAAATAAAAATAAAACAATATACCAGATTCAGTCCCATCACTGATTATGAAATAAATATTTATTTATTTCATTTAAAGCCTGAAAAGTACTTCAAGAAAATGAAAAAATTTAGATAAAACATTACCTAATATATATACCTCATGTCTAGTTATCATTGTTAAATAAATCCATATATTTTTCATTCAAAGCCTGAAAATTACTTCAAATAATTCAAAAAATAAAAATAAAACAATATACCAGATTGAGTCCCATCACTGATTATGAAATAAATATTTATTTATTTCAAATCCCAAAACCTGAAATGTAATTCAAATAAATAAAAAAATTAAGATAAAGCAATATCTACCCCATGTCCAGTAATCTTTGATAATTAAATCCATATATTTATTTCATTCAAAGCCTGAAAAGTACTTCATATAATTCAAAAAATAAAATTAAAACAATATACCTGATCAAGTCTCTTCACTGATTATGAAATAAATATTTATTTATTTCAAATACAAAAACCTGAAAAGTACTTCAAGTAAATCATAAAATGAAAATAAAACAATACCTATATTCCGCATTTCCAGTTATCATTGATCGTTAAATACATATATTTATTTCATTCAAAGCCTGAAAATTACTTCAAATACTTCAAAAAATAAAAATAAAACCTTATACCAGATCCAGTCCCATCACTGATTATGAAATAAATATTAATTTATTTCATTCAAAGCCTGAAAAGTACTCGTCAAATATTTCAAAAAATTCTAGATAAAACATTACGGAATACCCATATACCGCATGTCCAGTTACTCATTGATAAATAAATCCATATATTTTTTCATTCAAAGCCTGAAAATTACTTCAAATAAATTCAAAAATAGAAATAAAACAATATACCAGATCCAGTCCCATCATTGATTATGAAATAAATATTATTTATTTCATTCACAGCCTGAAAATTACTTCAAATATTTCAAAAATAAAAATAATGGAATACCTATTATACCACATGTCCAGTCATCATTGATAATTAAATCCATATATTTATTTCATTCAAAGCCTGAAAATTACTTCAAATAATTCAAAAAATAGAAATAAAACAATATACCAGATCCAGTCCCATCACTGATTATGAAATAAATATTTATTTATTTCATTCACAGCCTGAAAATTACTTCAAATATTTCAAAAAATAAAAATAATGGAATACCTTTATACCACATGTCCAGTCATCATTGATAATTAAATCCATATATTTATTTAATTCAAAGCCTGAAAAGTTCTTCATATAATTCAAAAAATAAAAATAAAACAATATACCAGATCCAGTCCCATTTAATTGATTATGAAATAAATTTAATTGATTATGAAATAAATATTTATTTATTTCATACACAGCCTGAAAATTACTTCAAATATTTCAAAAAATAAAAATAATGCATTACCTATATACTGCTTGTACACTCATCATTGATAATTAAATCCATATATTTATTTCATTCACAGCCTGAAAAGTACTTCATATAATTCAAAAAATAAAAAAATATACCAGATCCAGTCCCATCACTGATTATGAAATAAATATTTATTTATTTCATTTAAAGCCTGAAAAGTACTTCAAGAAAATGAAAAAATTTAGATAAAACATTACCTAATATATATACCTCATGTCTAGTTATCATTGTTAAATAAATCCATATATTTTGTCATTCAAAGCCTGAAAATTACTTCAAATAATTCAAAAAATAGAAATAAAACAATATACCAGATCAAGTCCCATCATTGATTATGAAATAAGTATTTATTTATTTCATTCACAGCCTGAAAATTACTTCAAATATTTCAAAAAAATAAAAATAATGCAATACCTATATACCACATTTCCAGTCATCATTAATAATTAAATCCATATATTTATTTAATTCAAAGCCTGAAAAGTACTTCATATAATTCAAAAAATAAAAATAAAACAATATACCAGATCCAGTCCCATCACTGATTATGAAATAAATATTTATTTATTTCATTTAAAGCCTGAAAAGTACTTCATGAAAATCAAAAAATTTAGATAAAACATTACCTAATATATATACCGCATGTCCAGTTATCATTGATAAATAAATCCATATATTTTTTCATTCAAAGCCAGAAAATTACTTCAAATAATTCAAAAAATAGAAATAAAACAATATACCAGATCCAGTCCCATCATTGATTATGAAATAAATATTTATTTATTTCATTCACAGCCTGAAAATTACTTCAAATATTTCAAAAAATAAAAATAATGGAATACCTATATACCACATGTCCAGTCATCATTGATAATTAAATCCATGTATTTATTTCATTCACAGCCTGAAAATTACTTCATATAATTCGAAAAATATAAATAAAACAATATACCAGATCCAGTCCATGAATTGATTATGAAATAAATATTTATTTATTTCATTCACAGCCTGAAAATTACTTCAAATATTTCAAAAATAAAAATAATGCAATACCTATATACCGCTTGTACACTAATCATTGATAATTAAATCCATATATTTATTTCATTCAAAGCCTGAAAAGTACTTTATATAATTCAAAAAATAAAAATAAAACAATATACCAGATCCAGTCCCATCACTGATTATGAAATAAATATTTATTTATTTCATTTAAAGCCTGAAAAGTACTTCAAGAAAATCAAAAAATTTAGATAAAACATTACCTAATATATATACCTCATGTCTAGTTATCATTGTTAAATAAATCCATATATTTTTTCATTCAAAGCCTGAAAATTACTTCAAATAATTCAAAAAATAGAACTAAAACAATATACCAGATCGAGTCCCATTATTGATTATGAAATAAGTATTTATTTATTTCATTCACAGCCTGAAAATTACTTCAAATATTTCAAAAAATAAAAATAATGCAATACCTATATACCACATTTCCAGTCATCATTGATAATTAAATCCATATATTTATTTAATTCAAAGCCTGAAAAGTACTTCATATAATTCAAAAAATAAAAATAAAACAATATACCAGATCCAGTCCCATCACTGATTATGAAATAAATATTTATTTATTTCATTTAAAGCCTGAAAAGTACTTCAAGAAAATCAAAAAATTTAGATAAAACATTACCTAATATATATACCGCATGTCCAGTTATCATTGATAAATAAATCCATATATTTTTTCATTCAAAGCCTGAAAATTACTTCAAATAATTCAAAAAATAGAAATAAAACAATATACCAGATCCAGTCCCATCATTGATTATGAAATAAATATTTATTTATTTCATTCACAGCCTGAAAATTACTTCAAATATTTCAAAAAATAAAAATAATGGAATACCTATATACCACATGTCCAGTTATCATTGATAAATAAATCCATATATTTTTTCATTCAAAGCCAGAAAATTACTTCAAATAATTCAAAAAATAGAAATAAAACAATATACCAGATCCAGTCCCATCATTGATTATGAAATAAATATTTATTTATTTCATTCACAGCCTGAAAATTACTTCAAATATTTCAAAAAATAAAAATAATGGAATACCTATATACCACATGTCCAGTCATCATTGATAATTAAATCCATGTATTTATTTCATTCACAGCCTGAAAAGTTACTTCATATAATTCGAAAAATAAAAATAAAACAATATACCAGATCCAGTCCCATGAATTGATTATGAAATAAATATTTATTTATTTCATTCACAGCCTGAAAATTACTTCAAATATTTCAAAAAATAAAAATAATGGAATACCTATATACCACATGTCCAGTCATCATTGATAATTAAATCCATATATTTATTTAATTCAAAGCCTGAAAAGTTCTTCATATAATTCAAAAAATAAAAATAAAACAATATACCAGATCCAGTCCCATTTAATTGATTATGAAATAAATTTAATTGATTATGAAATAAATATTTATTTATTTCATACACAGCCTGAAAATTACTTCAAATATTTCAAAAAATAAAAATAATGCATTACCTATATACTGCTTGTACACTCATCATTGATAATTAAATCCATATATTTATTTCATTCACAGCCTGAAAAGTACTTCATATAATTCAAAAAATAAAAAAATATACCAGATCCAGTCCCATCACTGATTATGAAATAAATATTTATTTATTTCATTTAAAGCCTGAAAAGTACTTCAAGAAAATGAAAAAATTTAGATAAAACATTACCTAATATATATACCTCATGTCTAGTTATCATTGTTAAATAAATCCATATATTTTGTCATTCAAAGCCTGAAAATTACTTCAAATAATTCAAAAAATAGAAATAAAACAATATACCAGATCAAGTCCCATCATTGATTATGAAATAAGTATTTATTTATTTCATTCACAGCCTGAAAATTACTTCAAATATTTCAAAAAAATAAAAATAATGCAATACCTATATACCACATTTCCAGTCATCATTAATAATTAAATCCATATATTTATTTAATTCAAAGCCTGAAAAGTACTTCATATAATTCAAAAAATAAAAATAAAACAATATACCAGATCCAGTCCCATCACTGATTATGAAATAAATATTTATTTATTTCATTTAAAGCCTGAAAAGTACTTCATGAAAATCAAAAAATTTAGATAAAACATTACCTAATATATATACCGCATGTCCAGTTATCATTGATAAATAAATCCATATATTTTTTCATTCAAAGCCAGAAAATTACTTCAAATAATTCAAAAAATAGAAATAAAACAATATACCAGATCCAGTCCCATCATTGATTATGAAATAAATATTTATTTATTTCATTCACAGCCTGAAAATTACTTCAAATATTTCAAAAAATAAAAATAATGGAATACCTATATACCACATGTCCAGTCATCATTGATAATTAAATCCATGTATTTATTTCATTCACAGCCTGAAAATTACTTCATATAATTCGAAAAATATAAATAAAACAATATACCAGATCCAGTCCATGAATTGATTATGAAATAAATATTTATTTATTTCATTCACAGCCTGAAAATTACTTCAAATATTTCAAAAAATAAAAATAATGCAATACCTATATACCACATTTCCAGTCATCATTGATAATTAAATCCATATATTTATTTAATTCAAAGCCTGAAAAGTACTTCATATAATTCAAAAAATAAAAATAAAACAATATACAAGATCCAGTCCCATCACTGATTATGAAATAAATATTTATTTATTTCATTTAAAGCCTGAAAAGTACTTCAAGAAAATCAAAAAATTTAGATAAAACATTACCTAATATATATACCGCATGTCCAGTTATCATTGATAAATAAATCCAAATATTTTTTCATTCAAAGCCTGAAAATTACTTCAAATAATTCAAAAAATAGAAATAAAACAATATACCAGATCCAGTCCCATCATTGATTATGAATTAAATATTTATTTATTTCATTCACAGCCTGAAAATTACTTCAAATATTTCAAAAAATAAAAATAATGGAATACCTATATACCACATGTCCAGTCATCATTGATAATTAAATCCATATATTTATTTAATTCAAAGCCTGAAAAGTACTTCATATAATTTAAAAAATAAAAATAAAACAATATACCAGATCCAGTCCCATTAATTGATTATGAAATAAATATTTATTTATTTCATTCACAGCCTGAAAATTACTTCAAATATTTCAAAAAATAAAAATAATGGAATACCTATATACCACATGTCCAGTCATCATTGATAATTAAATCCATATATTTATTTAATTCAAGGCCTGAAAAGTACTTCATAAAATTCAAAAAATAAAAATAAAACAATATACCAGATCCAGTCCCATTAATTGATTATGAAATAAATATTTATTTATTTCATTCACAGCCTGAAAATTAGTTCAAATATTTCAAAAAATAAAAATAATGGAATACCTATATACCACATGTCCAGTCATCATTGATAATTAAATCCATGTATTTATTTCATTCACAGCCTGAAAATTACTTCATATAATTCGAAAAATAAAAATAAAACAATATACCAGATCCAGTCCATGAATTGATTATGAAATAAATATTTATTTATTTCATTCACAGCCTGAAAATTACTTCAAATATTTCAAAAATAAAAATAATGCAATACCTATATACCGCTTGTACACTAATCATTGATAATTAAATCCATATATTTATTTCATTCAAAGCCTGAAAAGTACTTCATATAATTCAAAAAATAAAAATAAAACAATATACCAGATCCAGTCCCATCACTGATTATGAAATAAATATTTATTTATTTCATTTAAAGCCTGAAAAGTACTTCAAGAAAATGAAAAAATTTAGATAAAACATTACCTAATATATATACCTCATGTCTAGTTATCATTGTTAAATAAATCCATATATTTTTTCATTCAAAGCCTGAAAATTACTTCAAATAATTCAAAAAATAGAACTAAAACAATATACCAGATCGAGTCCCATTATTGATTATGAAATAAGTATTTATTTATTTCATTCACAGCCTGAAAATTACTTCAAATATTTCAAAAAATAAAAATAATGCAATACCTATATACCACATTTCCAGTCATCATTGATATTTAAATCCATATATTTATTTAATTCAAAGCCTGAAAAGTACTTCATATAATTCAAAAAATAAAAATAAAACAATATACCAGATCCAGTCCCATCACTGATTATGAAATAAATATTTATTTATTTCATTCACAGCCTGAAAATTACTTCAAATATTTCAAAAAATAAAAATAATGGAATACCTATATACCACATGTCCAGTCATCATTGATAATTAAATCCATGTATTTATTTCATTCACAGCCTGAAAAGTTCTTCATATAATTCAAAAAATAAAAATAAAACAATATACCAGATCCAGTCCCATTTAATTGATTATGAAATAAATTTAATTGATTATGAAATAAATATTTATTTATTTCATACACAGCCTGAAAATTACTTCAAATATTTCAAAAAATAAAAATAATGCATTACCTATATACTGCTTGTACACTCATCATTGATAATTAAATCCATATATTTATTTCATTCACAGCCTGAAAAGTACTTCATATAATTCAAAAAATAAAAAAATATACCAGATCCAGTCCCATCACTGATTATGAAATAAATATTTATTTATTTCATTTAAAGCCTGAAAAGTACTTCAAGAAAATGAAAAAATTTAGATAAAACATTACCTAATATATATACCTCATGTCTAGTTATCATTGTTAAATAAATCCATATATTTTGTCATTCAAAGCCTGAAAATTACTTCAAATAATTCAAAAAATAGAAATAAAACAATATACCAGATCAAGTCCCATCATTGATTATGAAATAAGTATTTATTTATTTCATTCACAGCCTGAAAATTACTTCAAATATTTCAAAAAAATAAAAATAATGCAATACCTATATACCACATTTCCAGTCATCATTAATAATTAAATCCATATATTTATTTAATTCAAAGCCTGAAAAGTACTTCATATAATTCAAAAAATAAAAATAAAACAATATACCAGGTCCAGTCCCATCACTGATTATGAAATAAATATTTATTTATTTCATTTAAAGCCTGAAAAGTACTTCATGAAAATCAAAAAATTTAGATAAAACATTACCTAATATATATACCGCATGTCCAGTTATCATTGATAAATAAATCCATATATTTTTTCATTCAAAGCCAGAAAATTACTTCAAATAATTCAAAAAATAGAAATAAAACAATATACCAGATCCAGTCCCATCATTGATTATGAAATAAATATTTATTTATTTCATTCACAGCCTGAAAATTACTTCAAATATTTCAAAAATAAAAATAATGGAATACCTATATACCACATGTCCAGTCATCATTGATAATTAAATCCATGTATTTATTTCATTCACAGCCTGAAAATTACTTCATATAATTCGAAAAATATAAATAAAACAATATACCAGATCCAGTCCATGAATTGATTATGAAATAAATATTTATTTATTTCATTCACAGCCTGAAAATTACTTCAAATATTTCAAAAATAAAAATAATGCAATACCTATATACCACATTGTACAGTCATCATTGATAATTAAATCCATATATTTATTTAATTCAAAGCCTGAAAAGTACTTCATATAATTCAAAAAATAAAAATAAAACAATATACAAGATCCAGTCCCATCACTGATTATGAAATAAATATTTATTTATTTCATTTAAAGCCTGAAAAGTACTTCAAGAAAATCAAAAAATTTAGATAAAACATTACCTAATATATATACCGCATGTCCAGTTATCATTGATAAATAAATCCAAATATTTTTTCATTCAAAGCCTGAAAATTACTTCAAATAATTCAAAAAATAAAAATAAAACAATATACCAGATCCAGTCCCATCATTGATTATGAATTAAATATTTATTTATTTCATTCACAGCCTGAAAATTACTTCAAATATTTCAAAAAATAAAAATAATGGAATACCTATATACCACATGTCCAGTCATCATTGATAATTAAATCCATATATTTATTTAATTCAAAGCCTGAAAAGTACTTCATATAATTCAAAAAATAAAAATAAAACAATATACCAGATCCAGTCCCATTAATTGATTATGAAATAAATATTTATTTATTTCATTCACAGCCTGAAAATTACTTCAAATATTTCAAAAAATAAAAATAATGGAATACCTATATACCACATGTCCAGTCATCATTGATAATTAAATCCATATATTTATTTAATTCAAGGCCTGAAAAGTACTTCATAAAATTCAAAAAATAAAAATAAAACAATATACCAGATCCAGTCCCATTAATTGATTATGAAATAAATATTTATTTATTTCATTCACAGCCTGAAAATTAGTTCAAATATTTCAAAAAATAAAAATAATGGAATACCTATATACCACATGTCCAGTCATCATTGATAATTAAATCCATGTATTTATTTCATTCACAGCCTGAAAATTACTTCATATAATTCGAAAAATAAAAATAAAACAATATACCAGATCCAGTCCATGAATTGATTATGAAATAAATATTTATTTATTTCATTCACAGCCTGAAAATTACTTCAAATATTTCAAAAAATAAAAATAATGCAATACCTATATACCGCTTGTACACTAATCATTGATAATTAAATCCATATATTTATTTCATTCAAAGCCTGAAAAGTACTTCAAATAATTCAAAAAATAGAACTAAAACAATATACCAGATCGAGTCCCATTATTGATTATGAAATAAGTATTTATTTATTTCATTCACAGCCTGAAAATTACTTCAAATATTTCAAAAATAAAAATAATGCAATACCTATATACCACATTTCCAGTCATCATTGATATTTAAATCCATATATTTATTTAATTCAAAGCCTGAAAAGTACTTCATATAATTCAAAAAATAAAAATAAAACAATATACCAGATCCAGTCCCATCACTGATTATGAAATAAATATTTATTTATTTCATTCACAGCCTGAAAATTACTTCAAATATTTCAAAAATAAAAAATAATGGAATACCTATATACCACATGTCCAGTCATCATTGATAATTAAATCCATATATTTATTTAATTCAAAGCCTGAAAAGTTCTTCATATAATTCAAAAAATAAAAATAAAACAATATACCAGATCCAGTCCCATTTAATTGATTATGAAATAAATTTAATTGATTATGAAATAAATATTTATTTATTTCATACACAGCCTGAAAATTACTTCAAATATTTCAAAAAATAAAAATAATGCATTACCTATATACTGCTTGTACACTCATCATTGATAATTAAATCCATATATTTATTTCATTCACAGCCTGAAAAGTACTTCATATAATTCAAAAAATAAAAAAATATACCAGATCCAGTCCCATCACTGATTATGAAATAAATATTTATTTATTTCATTTAAAGCCTGAAAAGTACTTCAAGAAAATGAAAAAATTTAGATAAAACATTACCTAATATATATACCTCATGTCTAGTTATCATTGTTAAATAAATCCATATATTTTGTCATTCAAAGCCTGAAAATTACTTCAAATAATTCAAAAAATAGAAATAAAACAATATACCAGATCAAGTCCCATCATTGATTATGAAATAAGTATTTATTTATTTCATTCACAGCCTGAAAATTACTTCAAATATTTCAAAAAATAAAAATAATGCAATACCTATATACCACATTTCCAGTCATCATTAATAATTAAATCCATATATTTATTTAATTCAAAGCCTGAAAAGTACTTCATATAATTCAAAAAATAAAAATAAAACAATATACCAGGTCCAGTCCCATCACTGATTATGAAATAAATATTTATTTATTTCATTTAAAGCCTGAAAAGTACTTCATGAAAATCAAAAAATTTAGATAAAACATTACCTAATATATATACCGCATGTCCAGTTATCATTGATAAATAAATCCATATATTTTTTCATTCAAAGCCAGAAAATTACTTCAAATAATTCAAAAAATAGAAATAAAACAATATACCAGATCCAGTCCCATCATTGATTATGAAATAAATATTTATTTATTTCATTCACAGCCTGAAAATTACTTCAAATATTTCAAAAAATAAAAATAATGGAATACCTATATACCACATGTCCAGTCATCATTGATAATTAAATCCATGTATTTATTTCATTCACAGCCTGAAAATTACTTCATATAATTCGAAAAATATAAATAAAACAATATACCAGATCCAGTCCATGAATTGATTATGAAATAAATATTTATTTATTTCATTCACAGCCTGAAAATTACTTCAAATATTTCAAAAAATAAAAATAATGCAATACCTATATACCACATTTCCAGTCATCATTGATAATTAAATCCATATATTTATTTAATTCAAAGCCTGAAAAGTACTTCATATAATTCAAAAAATAAAAATAAAACAATATACAAGATCCAGTCCCATCACTGATTATGAAATAAATATTTATTTATTTCATTTAAAGCCTGAAAAGTACTTCAAGAAAATCAAAAAATTTAGATAAAACATTACCTAATATATATACCGCATGTCCAGTTATCATTGATAAATAAATCCAAATATTTTTTCATTCAAAGCCTGAAAATTACTTCAAATAATTCAAAAAATAGAAATAAAACAATATACCAGATCCAGTCCCATCATTGATTATGAATTAAATATTTATTTATTTCATTCACAGCCTGAAAATTACTTCAAATATTTCAAAAAATAAAAATAATGGAATACCTATATACCACATGTCCAGTCATCATTGATAATTAAATCCATATATTTATTTAATTCAAAGCCTGAAAAGTACTTCATATAATTCAAAAAATAAAAATAAAACAATATACCAGATCCAGTCCCATTAATTGATTATGAAATAAATATTTATTTATTTCATTCACAGCCTGAAAATTACTTCAAATATTTCAAAAAATAAAAATAATGGAATACCTATATACCACATGTCCAGTCATCATTGATAATTAAATCCATATATTTATTTAATTCAAGGCCTGAAAAGTACTTCATAAAATTCAAAAAATAAAAATAAAACAATATACCAGATCCAGTCCCATTAATTGATTATGAAATAAATATTTATTTATTTCATTCACAGCCTGAAAATTAGTTCAAATATTTCAAAAAATAAAAATAATGGAATACCTATATACCACATGTCCAGTCATCATTGATAATTAAATCCATGTATTTATTTCATTCACAGCCTGAAAATTACTTCATATAATTCGAAAAATAAAAATAAAACAATATACCAGATCCAGTCCATGAATTGATTATGAAATAAATATTTATTTATTTCATTCACAGCCTGAAAATTACTTCAAATATTTCAAAAAATAAAAATAATGCAATACCTATATACCGCTTGTACACTAATCATTGATAATTAAATCCATATATTTATTTCATTCAAAGCCTGAAAAGTACTTCAAATAATTCAAAAAATAGAACTAAAACAATATACCAGATCGAGTCCCATTATTGATTATGAAATAAGTATTTATTTATTTCATTCACAGCCTGAAAATTACTTCAAATATTTCAAAAAATAAAAATAATTGCAATACCTATATACCACATGTCCAGTCATCATTGATAATTAAATCCATATATTTATTTAATTCAAAGCCTGAAAAGTACTTCATATAATTCAAAAATAAAAATAAAACAATATACCAGATCCAGTCCCATTCATTGATTATGAAATAAATATTTATTTATTTCATTCACAGCCTGAAAATTACTTCAAATATTTCAAAAAATAAAAATAATGGAATACCTATATACCACATGTCCAGTCATCATTGATAATTAAATCCATATATTTATTTAATTCAAAGCCTGAAAAGTTCTTCATATAATTCAAAAAATAAAAATAAAACAATATACCAGATCCAGTCCCATTTAATTGATTATGAAATAAATTTAATTGATTATGAAATAAATATTTATTTATTTCATACACAGCCTGAAAATTACTTCAAATATTTCAAAAAATAAAAATAATGCATTACCTATATACTGCTTGTACACTCATCATTGATAATTAAATCCATATATTTATTTCATTCACAGCCTGAAAAGTACTTCATATAATTCAAAAAATAAAAAAATATACCAGATCCAGTCCCATCACTGATTATGAAATAAATATTTATTTATTTCATTTAAAGCCTGAAAAGTACTTCAAGAAAATGAAAAAATTTAGATAAAACATTACCTAATATATATACCTCATGTCTAGTTATCATTGTTAAATAAATCCATATATTTTGTCATTCAAAGCCTGAAAATTACTTCAAATAATTCAAAAAATAGAAATAAAACAATATACCAGATCAAGTCCCATCATTGATTATGAAATAAGTATTTATTTATTTCATTCACAGCCTGAAAATTACTTCAAATATTTCAAAAAATAAAAATAATGCAATACCTATATACCACATTTCCAGTCATCATTAATAATTAAATCCATATATTTATTTAATTCAAAGCCTGAAAAGTACTTCATATAATTCAAAAAATAAAAATAAAACAATATACCAGGTCCAGTCCCATCACTGATTATGAAATAAATATTTATTTATTTCATTTAAAGCCTGAAAAGTACTTCATGAAAATCAAAAAATTTAGATAAAACATTACCTAATATATATACCGCATGTCCAGTTATCATTGATAAATAAATCCATATATTTTTTCATTCAAAGCCAGAAAATTACTTCAAATAATTCAAAAAATAGAAATAAAACAATATACCAGATCCAGTCCCATCATTGATTATGAAATAAATATTTATTTATTTCATTCACAGCCTGAAAATTACTTCAAATATTTCAAAAATAAAAATAATGGAATACCTATATACCACATGTCCAGTCATCATTGATAATTAAATCCATGTATTTATTTCATTCACAGCCTGAAAATTACTTCATATAATTCGAAAAATATAAATAAAACAATATACCAGATCCAGTCCATGAATTGATTATGAAATAAATATTTATTTATTTCATTCACAGCCTGAAAATTACTTCAAATATTTCAAAAAATAAAAATAATGCAATACCTATATACCACATTTCCAGTCATCATTGATAATTAAATCCATATATTTATTTAATTCAAAGCCTGAAAAGTACTTCATATAATTCAAAAAATAAAAATAAAACAATATACAAGATCCAGTCCCATCACTGATTATGAAATAAATATTTATTTATTTCATTTAAAGCCTGAAAAGTACTTCAAGAAAATCAAAAAATTTAGATAAAACATTACCTAATATATATACCGCATGTCCAGTTATCATTGATAAATAAATCCAAATATTTTTTCATTCAAAGCCTGAAAATTACTTCAAATAATTCAAAAAATAGAAATAAAACAATATACCAGATCCAGTCCCATCATTGATTATGAATTAAATATTTATTTATTTCATTCACAGCCTGAAAATTACTTCAAATATTTCAAAAAATAAAAATAATGGAATACCTATATACCACATGTCCAGTCATCATTGATAATTAAATCCATATATTTATTTAATTCAAAGCCTGAAAAGTACTTCATATAATTCAAAAAATAAAAATAAAACAATATACCAGATCCAGTCCCATTAATTGATTATGAAATAAATATTTATTTATTTCATTCACAGCCTGAAAATTACTTCAAATATTTCAAAAAATAAAAATAATGGAATACCTATATACCACATGTCCAGTCATCATTGATAATTAAATCCATATATTTATTTAATTCAAGGCCTGAAAAGTACTTCATAAAATTCAAAAAATAAAAATAAAACAATATACCAGATCCAGTCCCATTAATTGATTATGAAATAAATATTTATTTATTTCATTCACAGCCTGAAAATTAGTTCAAATATTTCAAAAATAAAAATAATGGAATACCTATATACCACATGTCCAGTCATCATTGATAATTAAATCCATGTATTTATTTCATTCACAGCCTGAAAATTACTTCATATAATTCGAAAAATAAAAATAAAACAATATACCAGATCCAGTCCATGAATTGATTATGAAATAAATATTTATTTATTTCATTCACAGCCTGAAAATTACTTCAAATATTTCAAAAAATAAAAATAATGCAATACCTATATACCGCTTGTACACTAATCATTGATAATTAAATCCATATATTTATTTCATTCAAAGCCTGAAAAGTACTTCATATAATTCAAAAAATAAAAATAAAACAATATACCAGATCCAGTCCCATCACTGATTATGAAATAAATATTTATTTATTTCATTTAAAGCCTGAAAAGTACTTCAAGAAAATGAAAAAATTTAGATAAAACATTACCTAATATATATACCTCATGTCTAGTTATCATTGTTAAATAAATCCATATATTTTTTCATTCAAAGCCTGAAAATTACTTCAAATAATTCAAAAAATAGAACTAAAACAATATACCAGATCGAGTCCCATTATTGATTATGAAATAAGTATTTATTTATTTCATTCACAGCCTGAAAATTACTTCAAATATTTCAAAAAATAAAAATAATGCAATACCTATATACCACATTTCCAGTCATCATTGATATTTAAATCCATATATTTATTTAATTCAAAGCCTGAAAAGTACTTCATATAATTCAAAAATAAAAATAAAACAATATACCAGATCCAGTCCCATCACTGATTATGAAATAAATATTTATTTATTTCATTCACAGCCTGAAAATTACTTCAAATATTTCAAAAAATAAAAATAATGGAATACCTATATACCACATGTCCAGTCATCATTGATAATTAAATCCATATATTTATTTAATTCAAAGCCTGAAAAGTTCTTCATATAATTCAAAAAATAAAAATAAAACAATATACCAGATCCAGTCCCATTTAATTGATTATGAAATAAATTTAATTGATTATGAAATAAATATTTATTTATTTCATACACAGCCTGAAAATTACTTCAAATATTTCAAAAAATAAAAATAATGCATTACCTATATACTGCTTGTACACTCATCATTGATAATTAAATCCATATATTTATTTCATTCACAGCCTGAAAAGTACTTCATATAATTCAAAAAATAAAAAAATATACCAGATCCAGTCCCATCACTGATTATGAAATAAATATTTATTTATTTCATTTAAAGCCTGAAAAGTACTTCAAGAAAATGAAAAAATTTAGATAAAACATTACCTAATATATATACCTCATGTCTAGTTATCATTGTTAAATAAATCCATATATTTTGTCATTCAAAGCCTGAAAATTACTTCAAATAATTCAAAAAATAGAAATAAAACAATATACCAGATCAAGTCCCATCATTGATTATGAAATAAGTATTTATTTATTTCATTCACAGCCTGAAAATTACTTCAAATATTTCAAAAAAATAAAAATAATGCAATACCTATATACCACATTTCCAGTCATCATTAATAATTAAATCCATATATTTATTTAATTCAAAGCCTGAAAAGTACTTCATATAATTCAAAAAATAAAAATAAAACAATATACCAGGTCCAGTCCCATCACTGATTATGAAATAAATATTTATTTATTTCATTTAAAGCCTGAAAAGTACTTCATGAAAATCAAAAAATTTAGATAAAACATTACCTAATATATATACCGCATGTCCAGTTATCATTGATAAATAAATCCATATATTTTTTCATTCAAAGCCAGAAAATTACTTCAAATAATTCAAAAAATAGAAATAAAACAATATACCAGATCCAGTCCCATCATTGATTATGAAATAAATATTTATTTATTTCATTCACAGCCTGAAAATTACTTCAAATATTTCAAAAAATAAAAATAATGGAATACCTATATACCACATGTCCAGTCATCATTGATAATTAAATCCATGTATTTATTTCATTCACAGCCTGAAAATTACTTCATATAATTCGAAAAATATAAATAAAACAATATACCAGATCCAGTCCATGAATTGATTATGAAATAAATATTTATTTATTTCATTCACAGCCTGAAAATTACTTCAAATATTTCAAAAAATAAAAATAATGCAATACCTATATACCACATGTCCAGTAATCATTGATAATTAAATCCATATATTTATTTAATTCAAAGCCTGAAAAGTACTTCATATAATTCAAAAAATAAAAATAAAACAATATACAAGATCCAGTCCCATCACTGATTATGAAATAAATATTTATTTATTTCATTTAAAGCCTGAAAAGTACTTCAAGAAAATCAAAAAATTTAGATAAAACATTACCTAATATATATACCGCATGTCCAGTTATCATTGATAAATAAATCCAAATATTTTTTCATTCAAAGCCTGAAAATTACTTCAAATAATTCAAAAAATAGAAATAAAACAATATACCAGATCCAGTCCCATCATTGATTATGAATTAAATATTTATTTATTTCATTCACAGCCTGAAAATTACTTCAAATATTTCAAAAAATAAAAATAATGGAATACCTATATACCACATGTCCAGTCATCATTGATAATTAAATCCATATATTTATTTAATTCAAAGCCTGAAAAGTACTTCATATAATTCAAAAAATAAAAATAAAACAATATACCAGATCCAGTCCCATTAATTGATTATGAAATAAATATTTATTTATTTCATTCACAGCCTGAAAATTACTTCAAATATTTCAAAAAATAAAAATAATGGAATACCTATATACCACATGTCCAGTCATCATTGATAATTAAATCCATATATTTATTTAATTCAAGGCCTGAAAAGTACTTCATAAAATTCAAAAAATAAAAATAAAACAATATACCAGATCCAGTCCCATTAATTGATTATGAAATAAATATTTATTTATTTCATTCACAGCCTGAAAATTAGTTCAAATATTTCAAAAATAAAAATAATGGAATACCTATATACCACATGTCCAGTCATCATTGATAATTAAATCCATGTATTTATTTCATTCACAGCCTGAAAATTACTTCATATAATTCGAAAAATAAAAATAAAACAATATACCAGATCCAGTCCATGAATTGATTATGAAATAAATATTTATTTATTTCATTCACAGCCTGAAAATTACTTCAAATATTTCAAAAAATAAAAATAATGCAATACCTATATACCGCTTGTACACTAATCATTGATAATTAAATCCATATATTTATTTCATTCAAAGCCTGAAAAGTACTTCATATAATTCAAAAAATAAAAATAAAACAATATACCAGATCCAGTCCCATCACTGATTATGAAATAAATATTTATTTATTTCATTTAAAGCCTGAAAAGTACTTCAAGAAAATGAAAAAATTTAGATAAAACATTACCTAATATATATACCTCATGTCTAGTTATCATTGTTAAATAAATCCATATATTTTTTCATTCAAAGCCTGAAAATTACTTCAAATAATTCAAAAAATAGAACTAAAACAATATACCAGATCGAGTCCCATTATTGATTATGAAATAAGTATTTATTTATTTCATTCACAGCCTGAAAATTACTTCAAATATTTCAAAAAATAAAAATAATGCAATACCTATATACCACATTTCCAGTCATCATTGATATTTAAATCCATATATTTATTTAATTCAAAGCCTGAAAAGTACTTCATATAATTCAAAAAATAAAAATAAAACAATATACCAGATCCAGTCCCATCACTGATTATGAAATAAATATTTATTTATTTCATTCACAGCCTGAAAATTACTTCAAATATTTCAAAAATAAAAATAATGGAATACCTATATACCACATGTCCAGTCATCATTGATAATTAAATCCATGTATTTATTTCATTCACAGCCTGAAAAGTTCTTCATATAATTCAAAAAATAAAAATAAAACAATATACCAGATCCAGTCCCATTTAATTGATTATGAAATAAATTTAATTGATTATGAAATAAATATTTATTTATTTCATACACAGCCTGAAAATTACTTCAAATATTTCAAAAAATAAAAATAATGCATTACCTATATACTGCTTGTACACTCATCATTGATAATTAAATCCATATATTTATTTCATTCACAGCCTGAAAAGTACTTCATATAATTCAAAAAATAAAAAAATATACCAGATCCAGTCCCATCACTGATTATGAAATAAATATTTATTTATTTCATTTAAAGCCTGAAAAGTACTTCAAGAAAATGAAAAAATTTAGATAAAACATTACCTAATATATATACCTCATGTCTAGTTATCATTGTTAAATAAATCCATATATTTTGTCATTCAAAGCCTGAAAATTACTTCAAATAATTCAAAAAATAGAAATAAAACAATATACCAGATCAAGTCCCATCATTGATTATGAAATAAGTATTTATTTATTTCATTCACAGCCTGAAAATTACTTCAAATATTTCAAAAAATAAAAATAATGCAATACCTATATACCACATTTCCAGTCATCATTAATAATTAAATCCATATATTTATTTAATTCAAAGCCTGAAAAGTACTTCATATAATTCAAAAAATAAAAATAAAACAATATACCAGGTCCAGTCCCATCACTGATTATGAAATAAATATTTATTTATTTCATTTAAAGCCTGAAAAGTACTTCATGAAAATCAAAAAATTTAGATAAAACATTACCTAATATATATACCGCATGTCCAGTTATCATTGATAAATAAATCCATATATTTTTTCATTCAAAGCCAGAAAATTACTTCAAATAATTCAAAAAATAGAAATAAAACAATATACCAGATCCAGTCCCATCATTGATTATGAAATAAATATTTATTTATTTCATTCACAGCCTGAAAATTACTTCAAATATTTCAAAAATAAAAATAATGGAATACCTATATACCACATGTCCAGTCATCATTGATAATTAAATCCATGTATTTATTTCATTCACAGCCTGAAAATTACTTCATATAATTCGAAAAATATAAATAAAACAATATACCAGATCCAGTCCATGAATTGATTATGAAATAAATATTTATTTATTTCATTCACAGCCTGAAAATTACTTCAAATATTTCAAAAAATAAAAATAATGCAATACCTATATACCACATTTCCAGTCATCATTGATAATTAAATCCATATATTTATTTAATTCAAAGCCTGAAAAGTACTTCATATAATTCAAAAAATAAAAATAAAACAATATACAAGATCCAGTCCCATCACTGATTATGAAATAAATATTTATTTATTTCATTTAAAGCCTGAAAAGTACTTCAAGAAAATCAAAAAATTTAGATAAAACATTACCTAATATATATACCGCATGTCCAGTTATCATTGATAAATAAATCCAAATATTTTTTCATTCAAAGCCTGAAAATTACTTCAAATAATTCAAAAAATAGAAATAAAACAATATACCAGATCCAGTCCCATCATTGATTATGAATTAAATATTTATTTATTTCATTCACAGCCTGAAAATTACTTCAAATATTTCAAAAAATAAAAATAATGGAATACCTATATACCACATGTCCAGTCATCATTGATAATTAAATCCATATATTTATTTAATTCAAAGCCTGAAAAGTACTTCATATAATTCAAAAAATAAAAATAAAACAATATACCAGATCCAGTCCCATTAATTGATTATGAAATAAATATTTATTTATTTCATTCACAGCCTGAAAATTACTTCAAATATTTCAAAAAATAAAAATAATGGAATACCTATATACCACATGTCCAGTCATCATTGATAATTAAATCCATATATTTATTTAATTCAAGGCCTGAAAAGTACTTCATAAAATTCAAAAAATAAAAATAAAACAATATACCAGATCCAGTCCCATTAATTGATTATGAAATAAATATTTATTTATTTCATTCACAGCCTGAAAATTAGTTCAAATATTTCAAAAATAAAAATAATGGAATACCTATATACCACATGTCCAGTCATCATTGATAATTAAATCCATGTATTTATTTCATTCACAGCCTGAAAATTACTTCATATAATTCGAAAAATAAAAATAAAACAATATACCAGATCCAGTCCATGAATTGATTATGAAATAAATATTTATTTATTTCATTCACAGCCTGAAAATTACTTCAAATATTTCAAAAAATAAAAATAATGCAATACCTATATACCGCTTGTACACTAATCATTGATAATTAAATCCATATATTTATTTCATTCAAAGCCTGAAAAGTACTTCATATAATTCAAAAAATAAAAATAAAACAATATACCAGATCCAGTCCCATCACTGATTATGAAATAAATATTTATTTATTTCATTTAAAGCCTGAAAAGTACTTCAAGAAAATGAAAAAATTTAGATAAAACATTACCTAATATATATACCTCATGTCTAGTTATCATTGTTAAATAAATCCATATATTTTTTCATTCAAAGCCTGAAAATTACTTCAAATAATTCAAAAAATAGAACTAAAACAATATACCAGATCGAGTCCCATTATTGATTATGAAATAAGTATTTATTTATTTCATTCACAGCCTGAAAATTACTTCAAATATTTCAAAAAATAAAAATAATGCAATACCTATATACCACATTTCCAGTCATCATTGATATTTAAATCCATATATTTATTTAATTCAAAGCCTGAAAAGTACTTCATATAATTCAAAAAATAAAAATAAAACAATATACCAGATCCAGTCCCATCACTGATTATGAAATAAATATTTATTTATTTCATTCACAGCCTGAAAATTACTTCAAATATTTCAAAAAATAAAAATAATGGAATACCTATATACCACATGTCCAGTCATCATTGATAATTAAATCCATGTATTTATTTCATTCACAGCCTGAAAAGTTCTTCATATAATTCAAAAAATAAAAATAAAACAATATACCAGATCCAGTCCCATTTAATTGATTATGAAATAAATTTAATTGATTATGAAATAAATATTTATTTATTTCATACACAGCCTGAAAATTACTTCAAATATTTCAAAAAATAAAAATAATGCATTACCTATATACTGCTTGTACACTCATCATTGATAATTAAATCCATATATTTATTTCATTCACAGCCTGAAAAGTACTTCATATAATTCAAAAAATAAAAAAATATACCAGATCCAGTCCCATCACTGATTATGAAATAAATATTTATTTATTTCATTTAAAGCCTGAAAAGTACTTCAAGAAAATGAAAAAATTTAGATAAAACATTACCTAATATATATACCTCATGTCTAGTTATCATTGTTAAATAAATCCATATATTTTGTCATTCAAAGCCTGAAAATTACTTCAAATAATTCAAAAAATAGAAATAAAACAATATACCAGATCAAGTCCCATCATTGATTATGAAATAAGTATTTATTTATTTCATTCACAGCCTGAAAATTACTTCAAATATTTCAAAAAATAAAAATAATGCAATACCTATATACCACATTTCCAGTCATCATTAATAATTAAATCCATATATTTATTTAATTCAAAGCCTGAAAAGTACTTCATATAATTCAAAAAATAAAAATAAAACAATATACCAGGTCCAGTCCCATCACTGATTATGAAATAAATATTTATTTATTTCATTTAAAGCCTGAAAAGTACTTCATGAAAATCAAAAAATTTAGATAAAACATTACCTAATATATATACCGCATGTCCAGTTATCATTGATAAATAAATCCATATATTTTTTCATTCAAAGCCAGAAAATTACTTCAAATAATTCAAAAAATAGAAATAAAACAATATACCAGATCCAGTCCCATCATTGATTATGAAATAAATATTTATTTATTTCATTCACAGCCTGAAAATTACTTCAAATATTTCAAAAAATAAAAATAATGGAATACCTATATACCACATGTCCAGTCATCATTGATAATTAAATCCATGTATTTATTTCATTCACAGCCTGAAAATTACTTCATATAATTCGAAAAATATAAATAAAACAATATACCAGATCCAGTCCATGAATTGATTATGAAATAAATATTTATTTATTTCATTCACAGCCTGAAAATTACTTCAAATATTTCAAAAAATAAAAATAATGCAATACCTATATACCACATTTCCAGTCATCATTGATAATTAAATCCATATATTTATTTAATTCAAAGCCTGAAAAGTACTTCATATAATTCAAAAAATAAAAATAAAACAATATACAAGATCCAGTCCCATCACTGATTATGAAATAAATATTTATTTATTTCATTTAAAGCCTGAAAAGTACTTCAAGAAAATCAAAAAATTTAGATAAAACATTACCTAATATATATACCGCATGTCCAGTTATCATTGATAAATAAATCCAAATATTTTTTCATTCAAAGCCTGAAAATTACTTCAAATAATTCAAAAAATAGAAATAAAACAATATACCAGATCCAGTCCCATCATTGATTATGAATTAAATATTTATTTATTTCATTCACAGCCTGAAAATTACTTCAAATATTTCAAAAAATAAAAATAATGGAATACCTATATACCACATGTCCAGTCATCATTGATAATTAAATCCATATATTTATTTAATTCAAAGCCTGAAAAGTACTTCATATAATTCAAAAAATAAAAATAAAACAATATACCAGATCCAGTCCCATTAATTGATTATGAAATAAATATTTATTTATTTCATTCACAGCCTGAAAATTACTTCAAATATTTCAAAAAATAAAAATAATGGAATACCTATATACCACATGTCCAGTCATCATTGATAATTAAATCCATATATTTATTTAATTCAAGGCCTGAAAAGTACTTCATAAAATTCAAAAAATAAAAATAAAACAATATACCAGATCCAGTCCCATTAATTGATTATGAAATAAATATTTATTTATTTCATTCACAGCCTGAAAATTAGTTCAAATATTTCAAAAAATAAAAATAATGGAATACCTATATACCACATGTCCAGTCATCATTGATAATTAAATCCATGTATTTATTTCATTCACAGCCTGAAAATTACTTCATATAATTCGAAAAATAAAAATAAAACAATATACCAGATCCAGTCCATGAATTGATTATGAAATAAATATTTATTTATTTCATTCACAGCCTGAAAATTACTTCAAATATTTCAAAAAATAAAAATAATGCAATACCTATATACCGCTTGTACACTAATCATTGATAATTAAATCCATATATTTATTTCATTCAAAGCCTGAAAAGTACTTCATATAATTCAAAAAATAAAAATAAAACAATATACCAGATCCAGTCCCATCACTGATTATGAAATAAATATTTATTTATTTCATTTAAAGCCTGAAAAGTACTTCAAGAAAATGAAAAAATTTAGATAAAACATTACCTAATATATATACCTCATGTCTAGTTATCATTGTTAAATAAATCCATATATTTTTTCATTCAAAGCCTGAAAATTACTTCAAATAATTCAAAAAATAGAACTAAAACAATATACCAGATCGAGTCCCATTATTGATTATGAAATAAGTATTTATTTATTTCATTCACAGCCTGAAAATTACTTCAAATATTTCAAAAAATAAAAATAATGCAATACCTATATACCACATTTCCAGTCATCATTGATATTTAAATCCATATATTTATTTAATTCAAAGCCTGAAAAGTACTTCATATAATTCAAAAAATAAAAATAAAACAATATACCAGATCCAGTCCCATCACTGATTATGAAATAAATATTTATTTATTTCATTCACAGCCTGAAAATTACTTCAAATATTTCAAAAAATAAAAATAATGGAATACCTATATACCACATGTCCAGTCATCATTGATAATTAAATCCATGTATTTATTTCATTCACAGCCTGAAAAGTTCTTCATATAATTCAAAAAATAAAAATAAAACAATATACCAGATCCAGTCCCATTTAATTGATTATGAAATAAATTTAATTGATTATGAAATAAATATTTATTTATTTCATACACAGCCTGAAAATTACTTCAAATATTTCAAAAAATAAAAATAATGCATTACCTATATACTGCTTGTACACTCATCATTGATAATTAAATCCATATATTTATTTCATTCACAGCCTGAAAAGTACTTCATATAATTCAAAAAATAAAAAAATATACCAGATCCAGTCCCATCACTGATTATGAAATAAATATTTATTTATTTCATTTAAAGCCTGAAAAGTACTTCAAGAAAATGAAAAAATTTAGATAAAACATTACCTAATATATATACCTCATGTCTAGTTATCATTGTTAAATAAATCCATATATTTTGTCATTCAAAGCCTGAAAATTACTTCAAATAATTCAAAAAATAGAAATAAAACAATATACCAGATCAAGTCCCATCATTGATTATGAAATAAGTATTTATTTATTTCATTCACAGCCTGAAAATTACTTCAAATATTTCAAAAAATAAAAATAATGCAATACCTATATACCACATTTCCAGTCATCATTAATAATTAAATCCATATATTTATTTAATTCAAAGCCTGAAAAGTACTTCATATAATTCAAAAAATAAAAATAAAACAATATACCAGGTCCAGTCCCATCACTGATTATGAAATAAATATTTATTTATTTCATTTAAAGCCTGAAAAGTACTTCATGAAAATCAAAAAATTTAGATAAAACATTACCTAATATATATACCGCATGTCCAGTTATCATTGATAAATAAATCCATATATTTTTTCATTCAAAGCCAGAAAATTACTTCAAATAATTCAAAAAATAGAAATAAAACAATATACCAGATCCAGTCCCATCATTGATTATGAAATAAATATTTATTTATTTCATTCACAGCCTGAAAATTACTTCAAATATTTCAAAAATAAAAATAATGGAATACCTATATACCACATGTCCAGTCATCATTGATAATTAAATCCATGTATTTATTTCATTCACAGCCTGAAAATTACTTCATATAATTCGAAAAATATAAATAAAACAATATACCAGATCCAGTCCATGAATTGATTATGAAATAAATATTTATTTATTTCATTCACAGCCTGAAAATTACTTCAAATATTTCAAAAAATAAAAATAATGCAATACCTATATACCGCATTGTACACTCATCATTGATAATTAAATCCATATATTTATTTCATTCAAAGCCTGAAAAGTACTTCATATAATTCAAAAAATAAAAATAAAACAATATACCAGATCCAGTCCCATCACTGATTATGAAATAAATATTTATTTATTTCATTTAAAGCCTGAAAAGTACTTCAAGAAAATCAAAAAATTTAGATAAAACATTACCTAATATATATACCGCATGTCTAGTTATCATTGTTAAATAAATCCATATATTTTTTCATTCAAAGCCTGAAATTTTACTTCAAATAATTCAAAAAATAGAAATAAAACAATATACCAGATCGAGTCCCATTATTGATTATGAAATAAGTATTTATTTATTTCATTCACAGCCTGAAAATTACTTCAAATATTTCAAAAAATAAAAATAATGGAATACCTATATACCACATGTCCAGTCATCATTGATAATTAAATCCATATATTTATTTAATTCAAAGCCTGAAAAGTACTTCATATAATTCAAAAAATAAAAATAAAACAATATACCAGATCCAGTCCCATTAATTGATTATGAAATAAATATTTATTTATTTCATTTACAGCCTGAAAATAACTTCAAATATTTCAAAAAATAAAAATAATGCAATACCTATATACCACATTTCCAGTCATCATTGATAATTAAATCCATATATTTATTTAATTCAAATCCTGAAAAGTACTTCATATAATTCAAAAAATAAAAATAAAACAATATACAAGATCCAGTCCCATCACTGATTATGAAATAAATATTTATTTATTTCATTTAAAGCCTGAAAAGTACTTCAAGAAAATCAAAAAATTTAGATAAAACATTACCTAATATATATACCGCATGTCCAGTTATCATTGATAAATAAATCCAAATATTTTTTCATTCAAAGCCTGAAAATTACTTCAAATAATTCAAAAAATAGAAATAAAACAATATACCAGATCCAGTCCCATCATTGATTATGAATTAAATATTTATTTATTTCATTCTCAGCCTGAAAATTACTTCAAATATTTCAAAAAATAAAAATAATGCAATACCTATATACCACATATCCAGTCATCATTGATAATTAAATCCATATTTTTATTTAATTCAAAGCCTGAAAAGTTCTTCATATAATTCAAAAAATAAAAATAAAACAATATACCAGATCCAGTCCCATTTAATTGATTATGAAATAAATTTAATTGATTATGAAATAAATATTTATTTATTTCATACACAGCCTGAAAATTACTTCAAATATTTCAAAAAATAAAAATAATGCATTACCTATATACTGCTTGTACACTCATCATTGATAATTAAATCCATATATTTATTTCATTCACAGCCTGAAAAGTACTTCATATAATTCAAAAAATAAAAAAATATACCAGATCCAGTCCCATCACTGATTATGAAATAAATATTTATTTATTTCATTTAAAGCCTGAAAAGTACTTCAAGAAAATGAAAAAATTTAGATAAAACATTACCTAATATATATACCTCATGTCTAGTTATCATTGTTAAATAAATCCATATATTTTGTCATTCAAAGCCTGAAAATTACTTCAAATAATTCAAAAAATAGAAATAAAACAATATACCAGATCAAGTCCCATCATTGATTATGAAATAAGTATTTATTTATTTCATTCACAGCCTGAAAATTACTTCAAATATTTCAAAAAAATAAAAATAATGCAATACCTATATACCACATTTCCAGTCATCATTAATAATTAAATCCATATATTTATTTAATTCAAAGCCTGAAAAGTACTTCATATAATTCAAAAAATAAAAATAAAACAATATACCAGGTCCAGTCCCATCACTGATTATGAAATAAATATTTATTTATTTCATTTAAAGCCTGAAAAGTACTTCATGAAAATCAAAAAATTTAGATAAAACATTACCTAATATATATACCGCATGTCCAGTTATCATTGATAAATAAATCCATATATTTTTTCATTCAAAGCCAGAAAATTACTTCAAATAATTCAAAAAATAGAAATAAAACAATATACCAGATCCAGTCCCATCATTGATTATGAAATAAATATTTATTTATTTCATTCACAGCCTGAAAATTACTTCAAATATTTCAAAAAATAAAAATAATGGAATACCTATATACCACATGTCCAGTCATCATTGATAATTAAATCCATGTATTTATTTCATTCACAGCCTGAAAATTACTTCATATAATTCGAAAAATATAAATAAAACAATATACCAGATCCAGTCCATGAATTGATTATGAAATAAATATTTATTTATTTCATTCACAGCCTGAAAATTACTTCAAATATTTCAAAAAATAAAAATAATGCAATACCTATATACCGCTTGTACACTAATCATTGATAATTAAATCCATATATTTATTTCATTCAAAGCCTGAAAAGTACTTTATATAATTCAAAAAATAAAAATAAAACAATATACCAGATCCAGTCCCATCACTGATTATGAAATAAATATTTATTTATTTCATTTAAAGCCTGAAAAGTACTTCAAGAAAATCAAAAAATTTAGATAAAACATTACCTAATATATATACCGCATGTCTAGTTATCATTGTTAAATAAATCCATATATTTTTTCATTCAAAGCCTGAAATTTTACTTCAAATAATTCAAAAATAGAAATAAAACAATATACCAGATCGAGTCCCATTATTGATTATGAAATAAGTATTTATTTATTTCATTCACAGCCTGAAAATTACTTCAAATATTTCAAAAAATAAAAATAATGGAATACCTATATACCACATGTCCAGTCATCATTGATAATTAAATCCATATATTTATTTAATTCAAAGCCTGAAAAGTACTTCATATAATTCAAAAAATAAAAATAAAACAATATACCAGATCCAGTCCCATTAATTGATTATGAAATAAATATTTATTTATTTCATTCACAGCCTGAAAATTACTTCAAATATTTCAAAAAATAAAAATAATGCAATACCTATATACCACATTTCCAGTCATCATTGATAATTAAATCCATATATTTATTTAATTCAAATCCTGAAAAGTACTTCATATAATTCAAAAAATAAAAATAAAACAATATACAAGATCCAGTCCCATCACTGATTATGAAATAAATATTTATTTATTTCATTTAAAGCCTGAAAAGTACTTCAAGAAAATCAAAAAATTTAGATAAAACATTACCTAATATATATACCGCATGTCCAGTTATCATTGATAAATAAATCCAAATATTTTTTCATTCAAAGCCTGAAAATTACTTCAAATAATTCAAAAAATAGAAATAAAACAATATACCAGATCCAGTCCCATCATTGATTATGAATTAAATATTTATTTATTTCATTCACAGCCTGAAAATTACTTCAAATATTTCAAAAAATAAAAATAATGGAATACCTATATACCGCTTGTCCAGTCATCATTTATAATTAAATCCATATATTTATTTAATTCAAAGCCTGAAATGTACTTCAAATAATTCAAAAAATAAAAATAAAACAATATACCAGATCCAGTCCCATTCATTGATTATGAAATAAATATTTATTTATTTCATTCACAGCCTTAAAATTACTTCAAATATTTCAAAAAATAAAGATAATGCAATACCTATATACCACATTTCCAGTCATCATTGATAATTAAATCCATATATTTATTTAATTCAAATCCTGAAAAGTACTTCATATAATTCAAAAAATAAAAATAAAACAATATACAAGATCCAGTCCCATCACTGATTATGAAATAAATATTTATTTATTTCATTTAAAGCCTGAAAAGTACTTCAAGAAAATCAAAAAATTTAGATAAAACATTACCTAATATATATACCGCATGTCCAGTTATCATTGATAAATAAATCCAAATATTTTTTCATTCAAAGCCTGAAAATTACTTCAAATAATTCAAAAAATAGAAATAAAACAATATACCAGATCCAGTCCCATCATTGATTATGAATTAAATATTTATTTATTTCATTCACAGCCTGAAAATTACTTCAAATATTTCAAAAAATAAAAATAATGCAATACCTATATACCACATATCCAGTCATCATTGATAATTAAATCCATATTTTTATTTAATTCAAAGACTGAAAAGTTCTTCATATAATTCAAAAAATAAAAATAAAACAATATACCAGATCCAGTCCCATTTAATTGATTATGAAATAAATTTAATTGATTATGAAATAAATATTTATTTATTTCATACACAGCCTGAAAATTACTTCAAATATTTCAAAAAATAAAAATAATGCATTACCTATATACTGCTTGTACACTCATCATTGATAATTAAATCCATATATTTATTTCATTCACAGCCTGAAAAGTACTTCATATAATTCAAAAAATAAAAATAAAACAATATACCAGATCCAGTCCCATCACTGATTATGAAATAAATATTTATTTATTTCATTTAAAGCCTGAAAAGTACTTCAAGAAAATGAAAAAATTTAGATAAAACATTACCTAATATATATACCTCATGTCTAGTTATCATTGTTAAATAAATCCATATATTTTTTCATTCAAAGCCTGAAAATTACTTCAAATAATTCAAAAAATAGAAATAAAACAATATACCAGATCAAGTCCCATCATTGATTATGAAATAAGTATTTATTTATTTCATTCACAGCCTGAAAATTACTTCAAATATTTCAAAAAATAAAAATAATGCAATACCTATATACCACATTTCCAGTCATCATTGATAATTAAATCCATATATTTATTTAATTCAAACCCTGAAAAGTACTTCATGAAAATCAAAAAATTTAGATAAAACATTACCTAATATATATACCGCATGTCCAGTTATCATTGATAAATAAATCCATATATTTTTTCATTCAAAGCCAGAAAATTACTTCAAATAATTCAAAAAATAGAAATAAAACAATATACCAGATCCAGTCCCATCATTGATTATGAAATAAATATTTATTTATTTCATTCACAGCCTGAAAATTACTTCAAATATTTCAAAAATAAAAATAATTCAATACCTATATACCGCTTGTACACTAATCATTGATAATTAAATCCATATATTTATTTCATTCAAAGCCTGAAAAGTACTTCATATAATTCAAAAAATAAAAATAAAACAATATACCAGATCCAGTCCCATCACTGATTATGAAATAAATATTTATTTATTTCATTTAAAGCCTGAAAAGTACTTCAAGAAAATCAAAAAATTTAGATAAAACATTACCTAATATATATACCGCATGTCTAGTTATCATTGTTAAATAAATCCATATATTTTTTCATTCAAAGCCTGAAATTTTACTTCAAATAATTCAAAAAATAGAAATAAAACAATATACCAGATCGAGTCCCATTATTGATTATGAAATAAGTATTTATTTATTTCATTCACAGCCTGAAAATTACTTCAAATATTTCAAAAAATAAAAATAATGCAATACCTATATACCACATTTCCAGTCATCATTGATAATTAAATCCATATATTTATTTAATTCAAAGCCTGAAAAGTACTTCATATAATTCGAAAAATAAAAATAAAACAATATACCAGATCCAGTCCATGAATTGATTATGAAATAAATATTTATTTATTTCATTCACAGCCTGAAAATTACTTCAAATATTTCAAAAAATAAAAATAATGCAATACCTATATACCGCTTGTACACTAATCATTGATAATTAAATCCATATATTTATTTCATTCAAAGCCTGAAAAGTACTTCATATAATTCAAAAAATAAAAATAAAACAATATACCAGATCCAGTCCCATCACTGATTATGAAATAAATATTTATTTATTTCATTTAAAGCCTGAAAAGTACTTCAAGAAAATGAAAAAATTTAGATAAAACATTACCTAATATATATACCGCATGTCTAGTTATCATTGTTAAATAAATCCATATATTTTTTCATTCAAAGCCTGAAAATTACTTCAAATAATTCAAAAAATAGAAATAAAACAATATACCAGATCCAGTCCCATCATTGATTATGAAATAAATATTTATTTATTTCATTCACAGCCTGAAAATTACTTCAAATATTTCAAAAAATAAAAATAATGGAATACCTATATACCACATGTCCAGTCATCATTGATAATTAAATCCATATATTTATTTAATTCAAGGCCTGAAAAGTACTTCATAAAATTCAAAAAATAAAAATAAAACAATATACCAGATCCAGTCCCATTAATTGATTATGAAATAAATATTTATTTATTTCATTCACAGCCTGAAAATTACTTCAAATATTTCAAAAAATAAAAATAATGGAATACCTATATACCACATGTCCAGTCATCATTGATAATTAAATCCATGTATTTATTTCATTCACAGCCTGAAAATTACTTCATATAATTCGAAAAATAAAAAATAAAACAATATACCAGATCCAGTCCATGAATTGATTATGAAATAAATATTTATTTATTTCATTCACAGCCTGAAAATTACTTCAAGATATTTCAAAAAATATAAATAATGCAATACCTACTATACCACATGTCCAGTCATCATTGATAATTAAATCCAAATATTTTTTCATTCAAAAGCCTGAAAATTACTTCAAATAATTCAAAAAATAGAAATAAAACAATATACCAGATCCAGTCCCATCATTGATTATGAATTAAATATTTATTTATTTCATTCACAGCCTGAAAATTACTTCAAATATTTCAAAAAATAAAAATAATGCAATACCTATATACCACATATCCAGTCATCATTGATAATTAAATCCATATTTTTATTTAATTCAAAGCCTGAAAAGGTCTTCATATAATTCAAAAAATAAAAATAAAACAATATACCAGATCCAGTCCCATTTAATTGATTATGAAATAAATTTAATTGATTATGAAATAAATATTTATTTATTTCATACACAGCCTGAAAATTACTTCAAATATTTCAAAAAATAAAAATAATGCATTACCTATATACTGCTTGTACACTCATCATTGATAATTAAATCCATATATTTATTTCATTCACAGCCTGAAAAGTACTTCATATAATTCAAAAAATAAAAATAAAACAATATACCAGATCCAGTCCCATCACTGATTATGAAATAAATATTTATTTATTTCATTTAAAGCCTGAAAAGTACTTCAAGAAAATGAAAAAATTTAGATAAAACATTACCTAATATATATACCTCATGTCTAGTTATCATTGTTAAATAAATCCATATATTTTTTCATTCAAAGCCTGAAAATTACTTCAAATAATTCAAAAAATAGAAATAAAACAATATACCAGATCAAGTCCCATCATTGATTATGAAATAAGTATTTATTTATTTCATTCACAGCCTGAAAATTACTTCAAATATTTCAAAAAATAAAAATAATGCAATACCTATATACCACATTTCCAGTCATCATTGATAATTAAATCCATATATTTATTTAATTCAAAGCCTGAAAAGTACTTCATGAAAATCAAAAAATTTAGATAAAACATTACCTAATATATATACCGCATGTCCAGTTATCATTGATAAATAAATCCATATATTTTTTCATTCAAAGCCAGAAAATTACTTCAAATAATTCAAAAAATAGAAATAAAACAATATACCAGATCCAGTCCCATCATTGATTATGAAATAAATATTTATTTATTTCATTCACAGCCTGAAAATTACTTCAAATATTTCAAAAAATAAAAATAATGGAATACCTATATACCACATGTCCAGTCATCATTGATAATTAAATCCATGTATTTATTTCATTCACAGCCTGAAAATTACTTCATATAATTCGAAAAATATAAATAAAACAATATACCAGATCCAGTCCCATCACTGATTATGAAATAAATATTTATTTATTTCAATTAAAGCCTGAAAAGTACTTCAAGAAAATAAAAAATTTAGATAAAACATTACCTAATATATATACCGCATGTCTAGTTATCATTGTTAAATAAATCCATATATTTTTTCATTCAAAGCCTGAAAATTACTTCAAATAATTCAAAAAATAGAAATAAAACAATATACCAGATACAGTCCCATCATTGATTATGAAATAAATATTTATTTATTTCATTCACAGCCTGAAAATTACTTCAAATATTTCAAAAAATAAAAATAATGCAATACCTATATACCACATTTCCAGTCATCATTGATAATTAAATCCATATATTTATTTAATTCAAAGCCTGAAAAGTACTTCATATAATTCAAAAAATAAAAATAAAACAATATACAAGATCCAGTCCCATCACTGATTATGAAATAAATATTTATTTATTTCATTTAAAGCCTGAAAAGTACTTCAAGAAAATCAAAAAATTTAGATAAAACATTACCTAATATATATACCGCATGTCCAGTTATCATTGATAAATAAATCCAAATATTTTTTCATTCAAAGCCTGAAAATTACTTCAAATAATTCAAAAAATAGAAATAAAACAATATACCAGATCCAGTCCCATCATTGATTATGAATTAAATATTTATTTATTTCATTCACAGCCTGAAAATTACTTCAAATATTTCAAAAAATAAAAATAATGGAATACCTATATACCACATGTCCAGTCATCATTGATAATTAAATCCATATATTTATTTAATTCAAAGCCTGAAAAGTACTTCATATAATTCAAAAAATAAAAATAAAACAATATACCAGATCCAGTCCCATTAATTGATTATGAAATAAATATTTATTTATTTCATTCACAGCCTGAAAATTACTTCAAATATTTCAAAAAATAAAAATAATGGAATACCTATATACCACATGTCCAGTCATCATTGATAATTAAATCCATGTATTTATTTCATTCACAGCCTGAAAATTACTTCATATAATTCGAAAAATAAAAATAAAACAATATACCAGATCCAGTCCATGAATTGATTATGAAATAAATATTTATTTATTTCATTCAGAGCCTGAAAATTACTTCAAATATTTCAAAAAATAAAAATAATGCAATACCTATATACCGCTTGTACACTAATCATTGATAATTAAATCCATATATTTATTTCATTCAAAGCCTGAAAAGTACTTCATATAATTCAAAAAATAAAAATAAAACAATATACCAGATCCAGTCCCATCACTGATTATGAAATAAATATTTATTTATTTCATTTAAAGCCTGAAAAGTACTTCAAGAAAATGAAAAAATTTAGATAAAACATTACCTAATATATATACCGCATGTCTAGTTATCATTGTTAAATAAATCCATATATTTTTTCATTCAAAGCCTGAAAATTACTTCAAATAATTCAAAAAATAGAAATAAAACAATATACCAGATCCAGTCCCATCATTGATTATGAAATAAATATTTATTTATTTCATTCACAGCCTGAAAATTACTTCAAATATTTCAAAAAATAAAAATAATGGAATACCTATATACCACATGTCCAGTCATCATTGATAATTAAATCCATATATTTATTTAATTCAAGGCCTGAAAAGTACTTCATAAAATTCAAAAAATAAAAATAAAACAATATACCAGATCCAGTCCCATTATTGATTATGAAATAAATATTTATTTATTTCATTCAAAGTCTGAAAATTACTTCAAATATTTCAAAAAATAAAAATAAAGGAATACCTATATACCACATGTCCAGTCATCATTGATAATTAAATCCATGTATTTATTTCATTCACAGCCTGAAAATTACTTCATATAATTCGAAAAATAAAAATAAAACAATATACCAGATCCAGTCCATGAATTGATTATGAAATAAATATTTATTTATTTCATTCACAGCCTGAAAATTACTTCAAATATTTCAAAAAATAAAAATAATGCAATACCTATATACCGCTTGTCCACTCATCATTGATAATTAAATCCATATATTTATTTCATTCAAAGCCTGAAAAGTACTTCATCTAATTCAAAAAATAAAAATAAAACAATATACCAGATCCAGTTCCATCACTGATTATGAAATAAATATTTATTTATTTCAATCAAAGCCTGAAAAGTACTTCAAGAAAATGAAAAAATTTAGATAAAACATTACCTAATATATATACCTCATGTCTAGTTATCATTGTTAAATAAATCCATATATTTTTTCATTCAAAGCCTGAAAATTACTTCAAATAATTCAAAAAATAGAACTAAAACAATATACCAGATCGAGTCCCATTATTGATTATGAAATAAGTATTTATTTATTTCATTCACAGCCTGAAAATTACTTCAAATATTTCAAAAAATAAAAATAATGCAATACCTATATACCACATTTCCAGTCATCATTGATAATTAAATCCATATATTTATTTAATTCAAAGCCTGAAAAGTACTTCATATAATTCAAAAAATAAAAATAAAACAATATACCAGATCCAGTCCCATCACTGATTATGAAATAAATATTTATTTATTTCATTCAAAGCCTGAAAAGTACTTCAAGAAAATCAAAAAATTTAGATAAAACAATACCTAATATATATACCGCATGTCCAGTTATCATTGATAATTAAATCCATATATTTATTTCATTCAAAGCCTGAAAATTACTTCAAATAATTCAAAAAATAAAAATAAAACAATATACCAGATCCAGTCCCATCATTGATTATGAAATAAATATTTATTTATTTCATACACAGCCTGAAAATTACTTCAAATATTTCAAAAAATAAAAATAATGCATTACCTATATACTGCTTGTACACTCATCATTGATAATTAAATCCATATATTTATTTCATTCACAGCCTGAAAAGTACTTCATATAATTCAAAAAATATAAAAAATATACCAGATCCAGTCCCATCACTGATTATGAAATAAATATTTATTTATTTCATTTAAAGCCTGAAAAGTACTTCAAGAAAATGAAAAAATTTAGATAAAACATTACCTAATATATATACCGCATGTCTAGTTATCATTGTTAAATAAATCCATATATTTTTTCATTCAAAGCCTGAAAATTACTTCAAATAATTCAAAAAATAGAAATAAAACAATATACCAGATCAAGTCCCATCATTGATTATGAAATAAGTATTTATTTATTTCATTCACAGCCTGAAAATTACTTCAAATATTTCAAAAAATAAAAATAATGCAATACCTATATACCACATTTCCAGTCATCATTAATAATTAAATCCATATATTTATTTAATTCAAAGCCTGAAAAGTACTTCATATAATTCAAAAAATAAAAATAAAACAATATACCAGATCCAGTCCCATCACTGATTATGAAATAAATATTTATTTATTTCATTTAAAGCCTGAAAAGTACTTCAAGAAAATCAAAAAATTTAGATAAAACATTACCTAATATATATACCGCATGTCCAGTTATCATTGATAATTAAATCCATATATTTTTTCATTCAAAGCCAGAAAATTACTTCAAATAATTCAAAAAATAGAAATAAAACAATATACCAGATCCAGTCCCATCATTGATTATGAAATAAATATTTATTTATTTCATTCACAGCCTGAAAATTACTTCAAATATTTCAAAAAATAAAAATAATGGAATACCTATATACCACATGTCCAGTCATCATTGATAATTAAATCCATGTATTTATTTCATTCACAGCCTGAAAATTACTTCATATAATTCGAAAAATAAAAATAAAACAATATACCAGATCCAGTCCATGAATTGATTATGAAATAAATATTTATTTATTTCATTCACAGCCTGAAAATTACTTCAAATATTTCAAAAAATAAAAATAATGCAATACCTATATACCACATTTACAGTCATCATTGATAATTAAATCCATATATTTATTTAATTCAAAGCCTGAAAAGTACTTCATATAATTCAAAAAATAAAAATAAAACAATATACCAGATCCAGTCCCATCACTGATTATGAAATAAATATTTATTTATTTCATTCAAAGCCTGAAAAGTACTTCAAGAAAATCAAAAAATTTAGATAAAACAATACCTACTATATATACCGCATGTCCAGTTATCATTGATAATTAAATCCATATATTTTTTCATTCAAAGCCTGAAAATTACTTCAAATAATTCAAAAAATAGAAATAAAACAATATACCAGATCCAGTCCCATCATTGATTATGAAATAAATATTTATTTATTTCATTCACAGCCTGAAAATTACTTCAAATATTTCAAAAAATAAAAATAATGCAATACCTATATACCGCTTGTACACTCATCATTGATAATTAAATCCATATATTTATTTCATTCAAAGCCTGAAAAGTACTTCATATAATTCAAAAAATAAAAATAAACAATATACCAGATCCAGTCCCATCACTGATTATGAAATAAATATTTATTTATTTCATTTAAAGCCTGAAAAGTACTTCAAGAAAATGAAAAAATTTAGATAAAACATTACCTAATATATATACCGCATGTCTAGTTATCATTGTTAAATAAATCCATATATTTTGTCATTCAAAGCCTGAAAATTACTTCAAATAATTCAAAAAATAGAAATAAAACAATATACCAGATCAAGTCCCATCATTGATTATGAAATAAGTATTTATTTATTTCATTCACAGCCTGAAAATTACTTCAAATATTTCAAAAAATAAAAATAATGCAATACCTATATACCACATTTCCAGTCATCATTAATAATTAAATCCATATATTTATTTAATTCAAAGCCTGAAAAGTACTTCATATAATTCAAAAAATAAAAATAAAACAATATACCAGATCCAGTCCCATCACTGATTATGAAATAAATATTTATTTATTTCATTTAAAGCCTGAAAAGTACTTCATGAAAATCAAAAAATTTAGATAAAACATTACCTAATATATATACCGCATGTCCAGTTATCATTGATAAATAAATCCATATATTTTTTCATTCAAAGCCAGAAAATTACTTCAAATAATTCAAAAAATAGAAATAAAACAATATACCAGATCCAGTCCCATCATTGATTATGAAATAAATATTTATTTATTTCATTCACAGCCTGAAAATTACTTCAAATATTTCAAAAAATAAAAATAATGGAATACCTATATACCACATGTCCAGTCATCATTGATAATTAAATCCATGTATTTATTTCATTCACAGCCTGAAAATTACTTCATATAATTCGAAAAATATAAATAAAACAATATACCAGATCCAGTCCATGAATTGATTATGAAATAAATATTTATTTATTTCATTCACAGCCTGAAAATTACTTCAAATATTTCAAAAAATAAAAATAATGCAATACCTATATACCACATTTCCAGTCATCATTGATAATTAAATCCATATATTTATTTAATTCAAATCCTGAAAAGTACTTCATATAATTCAAAAAATAAAAATAAAACAATATACAAGATCCAGTCCCATCACTGATTATGAAATAAATATTTATTTATTTCATTTAAAGCCTGAAAAGTACTTCAAGAAAATCAAAAAATTTAGATAAAACATTACCTAATATATATACCGCATGTCCAGTTATCATTGATAAATAAATCCAAATATTTTTTCATTCAAAGCCTGAAAATTACTTCAAATAATTCAAAAAATAGAAATAAAACAATATACCAGATCCAGTCCCATCATTGATTATGAATTAAATATTTATTTATTTCATTCACAGCCTGAAAATTACTTCAAATATTTCAAAAAATAAAAATAATGGAATACCTATATACCACATGTCCAGTCATCATTGATAATTAAATCCATATTTTTATTTAATTCAAAGCCTGAAAAGTTCTTCATATAATTCAAAAAATAAAAATAAAACAATATACCAGATCCAGTCCCATTTAATTGATTATGAAATAAATTTAATTGATTATGAAATAAATATTTATTTATTTCATACACAGCCTGAAAATTACTTCAAATATTTCAAAAAATAAAAATAATGCATTACCTATATACTGCTTGTACACTCATCATTGATAATTAAATCCATATATTTATTTCATTCACAGCCTGAAAAGTACTTCATATAATTCAAAAAATAAAAATAAAACAATATACCACATCCAGTCCCATCACTGATTATGAAATAAATATTTATTTATTTCATTTAAAGCCTGAAAAGTACTTCAAGAAAATGAAAAAATTTAGATAAAACATTACCTAATATATATACCTCATGTCTAGTTATCATTGTTAAATAAATCCATATATTTTTTCATTCAAAGCCTGAAAATTACTTCAAATAATTCAAAAATAGAAATAAAACAATATACCAGATCAAGTCCCATCATTGATTATGAAATAAGTATTTATTTATTTCATTCACAGCCTGAAAATTACTTCAAATATTTCAAAAAATAAAAATAATGCAATACCTATATACCACATTTCCAGTCATCATTGATAATTAAATCCATATATTTATTTAATTCAAACCCTGAAAAGTACTTCATGAAAATCAAAAAATTTAGATAAAACATTACCTAATATATATACCGCATGTCCAGTTATCATTGATAAATAAATCCATATATTTTTTCATTCAAAGCCAGAAAATTACTTCAAATAATTCAAAAAATAGAAATAAAACAATATACCAGATCCAGTCCCATCATTGATTATGAAATAAATATTTATTTATTTCATTCACAGCCTGAAAATTACTTCAAATATTTCAAAAATAAAAATAATTCAATACCTATATACCGCTTGTACACTAATCATTGATAATTAAATCCATATATTTATTTCATTCAAAGCCTGAAAAGTACTTTATATAATTCAAAAAATAAAAATAAAACAATATACCAGATCCAGTCCCATCACTGATTATGAAATAAATATTTATTTATTTCATTTAAAGCCTGAAAAGTACTTCAAGAAAATCAAAAAATTTAGATAAAACATTACCTAATATATATACCGCATGTCTAGTTATCATTGTTAAATAAATCCATATATTTTTTCATTCAAAGCCTGAAAATTTACTTCAAATAATTCAAAAAATAGAAATAAAACAATATACCAGATCGAGTCCCATTATTGATTATGAAATAAGTATTTATTTATTTCATTCACAGCCTGAAAATTACTTCAAATATTTCAAAAAATAAAAATAATGCAATACCTATATACCACATTTCCAGTCATCATTGATAATTAAATCCATATATTTATTTAATTCAAAGCCTGAAAAGTACTTCATATAATTCAAAAAATAAAAATAAAACAATATACCAGATCCAGTCCCATCATTGATTATGAAATAAATATTTATTTATTTCATTCACAGCCTGAAAATTACTTCAAATATTTCAAAAAATAAAAATAATGCAATACCTATATACCGCTTGTACACTCATCATTGATAATTAAATCCATATATTTATTTCATTCAAAGCCTGAAAAGTACTTCATATAATTCAAAAAATAAAAATAAAACAATATACCAGATCCAGTCCCATCACTGATTATGAAATAAATATTTATTTATTTCATTTAAAGCCTGAAAAGTACTTCAAGAAAATGAAAAAATTTAGATAAAACATTACCTAATATATATACCGCATGTCTAGTTATCATTGTTAAATAAATCCATATATTTTTTCATTCAAAGCCTGAAAATTACTTCAAATAATTCAAAAAATAGAAATAAAACAATATACCAGATCCAGTCCCATCATTGATTATGAAATAAATATTTATTTATTTCATTCACAGCCTGAAAATTACTTCAAATATTTCAAAAAATAAAAATAATGGAATACCTATATACCACATGTCCAGTCATCATTGATAATTAAATCCATATATTTATTTAATTCAAGGCCTGAAAAGTACTTCATAAAATTCAAAAAATAAAAATAAAACAATATACCAGATCCAGTCCCATTAATTGATTATGAAATAAATATTTATTTATTTCATTCACAGCCTGAAAATTACTTCAAATATTTCAAAAAATAAAAATAATGGAATACCTATATACCACATGTCCAGTCATCATTGATAATTAAATCCATGTATTTATTTCATTCACAGCCTGAAAATTACTTCATATAATTCGAAAAATAAAAATAAAACAATATACCAGATCCAGTCCATGAATTGATTATGAAATAAATATTTATTTATTTCATTCACAGCCTGAAAATTACTTCAAATATTTCAAAAAATAAAAATAATGCAATACCTATATACCGCTTGTACACTAATCATTGATAATTAAATCCATATATTTATTTCATTCAAAGCCTGAAAAGTACTTCATATAATTCAAAAATAAAAATAAAACAATATACCAGATCCAGTCCCATCACTGATTATGAAATAAATATTTATTTATTTCATTTAAAGCCTGAAAAGTACTTCAAGAAAATGAAAAAATTTAGATAAAACATTACCTAATATATATACCGCATGTCTAGTTATCATTGTTAAATAAATCCATATATTTTTTCATTCAAAGCCTGAAATATTACTTCAAATAATTCAAAAAATAGAAATAAAACAATATACCAGATCGAGTCCCATTATTGATTATGAAATAAGTATTTATTTATTTCATTCACAGCCTGAAAATTACTTCAAATATTTCAAAAAATAAAAATAATGGAATACCTATATACCACATGTCCAGTCATCATTGATAATTAAATCCATATATTTATTTAATTCAAAGCCTGAAAAGTACTTCATATAATTCAAAAAATAAAAATAAAACAATATACCAGATCCAGTCCCATTAATTGATTATGAAATAAATATTTATTTATTTCATTCACAGCCTGAAAATTACTTCAAATATTTCAAAAAATAAAAATAATGCAATACCTATATACCACATTTCCAGTCATCATTGATAATTAAATCCATATATTTATTTAATTCAAATCCTGAAAAGTACTTCATATAATTCAAAAAATAAAAATAAAACAATATACAAGATCCAGTCCCATCACTGATTATGAAATAAATATTTATTTATTTCATTTAAAGCCTGAAAAGTACTTCAAGAAAATCAAAAAATTTAGATAAAACATTACCTAATATATATACCGCATGTCCAGTTATCATTGATAAATAAATCCAAATATTTTTTCATTCAAAGCCTGAAAATTACTTCAAATAATTCAAAAAATAGAAATAAAACAATATACCAGATCCAGTCCCATCATTGATTATGAATTAAATATTTATTTATTTCATTCACAGCCTGAAAATTACTTCAAATATTTCAAAAAATAAAAATAATGCAATACCTATATACCACATATCCAGTCATCATTGATAATTAAATCCATATTTTTATTTAATTCAAAGCCTGAAAAGTTCTTCATATAATTCAAAAAATAAAAATAAAACAATATACCAGATCCAGTCCCATTTAATTGATTATGAAATAAATTTAATTGATTATGAAATAAATATTTATTTATTTCATACACAGCCTGAAAATTACTTCAAATATTTCAAAAAATAAAAATAATGCATTACCTATATACTGCTTGTACACTCATCATTGATAATTAAATCCATATATTTATTTCATTCACAGCCTGAAAAGTACTTCATATAATTCAAAAAATAAAAATAAAACAATATACCAGATCCAGTCCCATCACTGATTATGAAATAAATATTTATTTATTTCATTTAAAGCCTGAAAAGTACTTCAAGAAAATGAAAAAATTTAGATAAAACATTACCTAATATATATACCTCATGTCTAGTTATCATTGTTAAATAAATCCATATATTTTTTCATTCAAAGCCTGAAAATTACTTCAAATAATTCAAAAAATAGAAATAAAACAATATACCAGATCAAGTCCCATCATTGATTATGAAATAAGTATTTATTTATTTCATTCACAGCCTGAAAATTACTTCAAATATTTCAAAAATAAAAATAATGCAATACCTATATACCACATTTTAGTCATCATTGATAATTAAATCCATATATTTATTTAATTCAAACCCTGAAAAGTACTTCATGAAAATCAAAAAATTTAGATAAAACATTACCTAATATATATACCGCATGTCCAGTTATCATTGATAATTAAATCCATATATTTTTTCATTCAAAGCCTGAAAATTACTTCAAATAATTCAAAAAATAGAAATAAAACAATATACCAGATCCAGTCCCATCATTGATTATGAAATAAATATTTATTTATTTCATTCACAGCCTGAAAAGTACTTCAAATATTTCAAAAAATAAAAATAAATCAATACCTATATACCGCTTGTCCACTCATCATTGATAATTAAATCCATATATTTATTTCATTCACAGCCTGAAAAGTACTTCATATAATTCAAAAAATAAAAATAAAACAATATACCAGATCCAGTCCAATCATTGATTATGAAATAAATATTTATTTATTTCATTCACAGCCTGAAAATTACTTCAAATATTTCAAAAAATAAAAATAATGCAATACCTATATACCGCTTGTACACTCATCATTGATAATTAAATCCATATATTTATTTCATTCAAAGCCTGAAAAGTACTTCATATAATTCAAAAAATAAAAATAAAACAATATACCAGATCCAGTCCCATCACTGATTATGAAATAAATATTTATTTATTTCATTTAAAGCCTGAAAAGTACTTCAAGAAAATGAAAAAATTTAGATAAAACATTACCTAATATATATACCGCATGTCTAGTTATCATTGTTAAATAAATCCATATATTTTTCATTCAAAGCCTGAAAATTACTTCAAATAATTCAAAAAATAGAAATAAAACAATATACCAGATCCAGTCCCATCATTGATTATGAAATAAATATTTATTTATTTCATTCACAGCCTGAAAATTACTTCAAATATTTCAAAAAATAAAAATAATGGAATACCTATATACCACATGTCCAGTCATCATTGATAATTAAATCCATATATTTATTTAATTCAAGGCCTGAAAAGTACTTCATAAAATTCAAAAAATAAAAATAAAACAATATACCAGATCCAGTCCCATTAATTGATTATGAAATAAATATTTATTTATTTCATTCACAGCCTGAAAATTACTTCAAATATTTCAAAAAATAAAAAATAATGGAATACCTATATACCACATGTCCAGTCATCATTGATAATTAAATCCATGTATTTATTTCATTCACAGCCTGAAAATTACTTCATATAATTCGAAAAATAATAAAATAAAACAATATGCCAGATCCAGTCCATGAATTGATTATGAAATTTTGGGTCCATATGCTAATTATAATCGCTCTTCGTCATCACAAAACTACGTGTATTTGGTTTTGATATTCACACTAGCTCATCGTGCGGCCCAACGCACAAAACAAATTATTATCTCGAAAAATATATTTTAATTGTTATCGTAGAGCTTTTTGTAGACCGAAAGGCCATGGATTCGCCCAATTTTTTTAATCAAAATAGTTTCAGCCGTTTTGAGATCGCTGAAAAAATGACAAAAAAAAAAAACCTGGCAGGTAAAGTAAAAAACAATGTTTTTTTCTATAAAAAATTGTCAAAATATATAATAATAATAATAAAAATAAATAAATAAATAGTCTATTAGTATAGGTAGATAATATGAAAATAAATAAATCGCCAAGTTTTCTTTTTTCATTGGCTTACTATGTTATTAAGGTTAAAGAAAAAAGTTAGGCTGCTAGATTTTTAATTATATAAACTCATCCAAATGCATGACATTTCGATATCTATTTCTGGATTCGGTTTTAAGTTCTAGACAAGCCTTTATTTGATTGGTAGACTTAAAATGACTCTAAAACAAGGAGTCGAAACATCCCATGAGTATCTCATTACAATATTGCGATATAATTGGTTTCACTCGAAACTTCTATTTTGATTTACAAATGAAAATTCAATTTCCAAAGGCCACATGTCTAAAAATTGATAATCTTTAGGAATATTGAAAAAAAAACTAATTCTTTTTTTAAAAGTTGTGTAAAATTTGTAATTTATTTTAAGTTACATTTTGAGGGCAATTGGTAAATTTAATACCAGAAGTTGTGCGTTTTTGAGAATAGGTGCGGGGGCTTTAGATTAGGTACATTAATTTATATTAAAAAACAATGCTGAATTTCATTCAACCAACAACTCATTCGACAGATGGCCTTCTTTGATTGGATAGAAAGCTTGAACTTGAGGACTCCAAGGCGGTTATTTTAATATCCTAGTAATCCTTTCGAGGGCTATACTGACCCGTTCGGCAATAAATCTCTCTTTCATTTAAAGATATTACTCTTATTTCCCAGAATATTCTAAACTACTCTATGTCTCGACATCATTATGGACCAAAACCATATTATGAAATAAACCAATCAGTATAACTGAATTCAATCTTCTGAAGAATATACTTACGTTAAGTCTGATTTCAGCTCTCGCCTATTTTAATAGTGCAATTTTCGCCGAGAACTCTATAGTGACCTGTCCCATAAAATATCTATATTAGATTTAATTAATTAATCCGCCATTCCCCCAAAATATTCTACCCAATTCCACATGTCAAAAAATTAAATTTGTCTATCTCGAAAAAATATTTGATTACCCTAATCAAAAACACACTAATTGAAATTTTAATAATAATAACATGGCGGCAAAATAGTAAAGTATTGCCTGGTGAATAATAAAATGTACATTTTTTGAACCGATGAGCAGACTGAGCCTGACTTGGAGAATTCTCTTTCTCTCGATTAAGAAGGGTGAACTAACAGGATGATATCCTAAAATAAGAAGAAAAACATTATAAATATAAAATTAGATCTATTATAAATAAAACAATTAATTAATACTAAGCTTAGGCTTACACACACACTATACAAATCCAATTTTTCTTGTTTTTTTTTTTTTTTTTTTTTTTATAATAGTTTTAAAATTTGATCATTTTAATTTTTTAGGAACGCTTCACCCTCTTAATTTTGGATTTGATTTCAACCAAATTCAAATCATTTTCTTAATGTACTAGATGAAGGAGGAGGTGTCAATTAAAGATGGAATCACTGGGTTCAATAAAACACCTTTAATAAGACTTTACGGCCTGAATTTTATAACAATATTCATACAACTGTGATCAACTTCTTAATTTCAAGCACCTGGAGCCACCGAGCAATGCCTGGTATCCAAATTAAAATAAGCTGACGTGTTCTTGTGTATCCATCCACTTGACTTTACCATACAACCTGACCCCTGATTTATATTTAATATTTAATAAAATTATTTATAATCATGTAAGGGGAGGTTTTTTTTTGCATTTTCATACTCCTGGGGGCTCATTGGTTATGTATAGAAAATTTGGTTGTGTTTGGTACAAGAGCCTATATTTTTATTTTTACCCCCCCTCCCCTCTCCCCCCACTAGCTATTTTGGGGGGTTAGTTTTTGAATTTTTAGATTACTGTGGGCCCACTGATTATGTATACATAATTTGGTTGCGTTTGTTACAAGAGCCTATCTTTTTATTTTTTTCACATACCCCCCCCCCACCCCCACCCCATTTTGGGCTGTTAGTTTTTGCATTTTTAGTCTTCCGGGGTCCAACTGATTATGTATACAAGAGTTGAGTTTTGTACAAGTGCCTAGATTTTTATTTTTTGACCCCCTTCCCATTTTGTGCTGTTAATTTTTGCATTTTTAGACTTCTGCGATCCCATTGATTATGTATACAAAATTTGGTTGAGTTCGGTAAATGGCCAAGATTTTCATATTTGACCCTACACCCCCCCCCCCCATTTCGGGCGGTTAGTAAATAAATAAAAGATTATTGAAAAAAATACAAACAAACTTTTTTTATTGAGATTTTCATCTATAAATAATTACTTTAATTAAGAAAATATTAATTAAGATAAAATTTGGCGGAGATATGAGGTAACATAGACACAAAAAAAAATTAGTCGAATAGAGAACCTCCTCCTTTTTTGAAGTCGGTTAAAAAGGAGGAGGTTATTAGTTCAACTTCTTCTAGTATCAATATCATTATAAAAAAAAAGATAAGAAAAAAATCCCTTCTCCCTTCCCTTCAAAGGGAGGAGACTACCCTCCCTCTTACGGACTTCTAAACGCTTTTCTCGCCGGGAAACATTTTATTGGATGTCGTTGCCTATTCAACATACTTTCATTTATTTTTTGTTGAAAGATTATTTATTTATTTAAAATAAACGACTAAACAAAATGCATTATCAGTTTCTGTTGTTTTGGTTGGATACAATTTTTAAATATGACATATTCAGGTATGTAAAAATTTGAATAATTCTGATTGAGATTGTTTAAAATCAAGTTTGATTCAAATCAAAGTAATAATTCCATCTTTGAAGGAATCTCACTTTAGGCTTGAAAATATTTTGATTAGAATAATAAATAAATAAATAAATATTAAACGAAGAAATGAAAAAAAATTTATGGAGGATTTTTTTCGAAAATATACCTAAGTACCTAGTCGTCAAAATGTTTAAAAAAAAATCTAATAAAGGATTAGAAAAAGAAGAAATATTTTCTGGCAAGGTAAGAGATTAGGTATACTAAATTTAAAGATTAATAAACCGACGTTTCGTAGTCTATTCCCTCCTTCTTCAGGATTTGAAGTCAGTGAAGGAAATCCAATGCGACATTCCCCTATATGTCTCCTCTTTCAGTGGCAGTAACAATAATATATTGTATTTCATTCTCAGCGGAATTATAATGTAGTAATCTTTACTACTACGTTGGCTAATAAATAAAAAAGTCCCACATAAAAACTTGTCCTCATTTTCCTAATATAAACTTTCAAAAAAAAAAAGTTTATTTTAACTCCAAACGTTTCGGGATAACTTCTTCCTTTATTAATGGAATTGATAATCATTAAGAGTTGACATTTTAGTAAAATTACACATAATTAATTATAATTATTTATTGAACACGAATAAAAAATACAATAAAACTACGACGTTTCGATCGACTATTATTATTTAAGTCCTCTGTTAACCAAAAATCATAGTGGGTGCTTATATTCGAGAACGATCGCAGAATAAGTCGATTGAATTGTCGTAGTTTTATTGTATTATTTATTTCTGTTGAATAAATAATTATAATTAATTATATGTAATTTTACTAAAATTTTAACTCTTAATAAAATTAATTTACTTCAAGTAGTAAAAACCCTGAAAAATAGAAAGTCCCCGGGCCCTGACAACATATCCAATGAGATGTTAAAGCATGGTGGCGGCGAGCTTGTCCTGAAGATCACTCAAATGTTTCAGAACATCTTGACACAATGTGAAATCCTAAGTCCTGGAAAGAGAGCTTAATAATTCCTATATTTAAGAAAGGTAGTAAAGCAGACCTTAATAACTATCGTGGTATAACTTTACTAAATACTATCCTAAAGCTCTTTACTAAAGTTATCCTTAACAAACTGCTGGTCTACATTAAACCGAGAGAGGAACAACAGGGTTTTAGAAAGAACCGCTCAACAACTGACGCTATATTTATTATACGACAAATAGTTGAAAAATCAATCGAATTCAACAACCCGGCATACTTATGTTTCATAGATCTTAAAAAAGCTTTTGATCGGGTAAGATTAGAAGATATAATAGGTTGTCTCAGAGAAAGAGAGGTTCCAGAAAGATTAATTAGAATAATAAAGGATTTAAACACAAATACAAGAGCAAAAATCAAATCAAATAACAAGATATCGGGATCTATTTCAATAACAAGTGGAGTGAGGCAGGGCGATTCGTTAAGTCCTTTGCTCTTCAATCTCATTATGGATAAAATTTTATCATATTTGACGACCCATCTTGGATACAAAATGGGAGAAAACTCCATACAGGCTGTGTGCTATGCTGATGACGTGGTTTTGGTGTCGGACAGCGAGCAAAATCTGCAAACTCTCTTATCTCAATTCGACCAAATTGCAGAAAGATTAAATATGGAAATATCCATTGAAAAAACAAAATGTATTGTGATAGCGAAAGAACATCTTAAGTGTGAAATCAAACTTAAAAATATAACATTAGATCAAGTTGAAAAATTCAACTATTTGGGAGCCGAGATTTCGGCGCACAGAGATCTGAGCCAAGAGGTTAAAACCCAAGTAACAAAAGGTGCTAGGATAGCTGGATGTCTATATGGTTTGGTCTGGAAAAACAAATATATGTCAGCAAAAAGCAAAGTACGAATTTATAAGACCTGCGTACGTCCCGTGTTAACATATGCAGCAGAAACCAGAGCATCAACAACTACCACCCAACAACTACTCCGAACAACAGAGATGAGAATAATAAGGGCTATACATGGGAAAACATTAAGGGATAGAATCCGCAGCAATGATCTAAGAGAACTAAGCGAAATCCAGGATATAGTACAATGGATCGATGTGAGAAGGAGAGGATGGGGGGAACATGTGGAACGAATGACGGATGACCGCCTTGCAAAAATCGTGAAGGAAAATCGCCCACGTGGCACACGGAGCAGAGGGCGGCCGAAAAAAAGATGGAAGGATGTCGCAGCAAGAAACTAACGTCTTTATTCTTTTTTTATTATTGGAAGAACAGGCGAAAGCCTATAAAGAAGATGAAGAAGAAGAAGAATAAAATTAATCACAAAAATAAAAGCTTCAACAGCTATATTACTGATAATCCATTGATAAAGGGAGAAATTCTCCCAAAACGTTTGGGCTTATAAACGTTTTGAAGATTGTTTTCAAAAGATTTCTATTTATTTTATATATAGTATGTTAACAGTGGTTCTTAACCTTTTATTACTCGCGGACCCCTTAAAAACCGAAAGTATATACCTACGCGGCCCCCTTAAAATTCTAAAATATTTTAATTACCCTCCATCCCACTATCAGGCCCGTGCCTGGCGAATTGTTCATTGCGTCCGGCGCACGCAGGTGACAAACCGCCAGGGATTTTTTTTTGTTTTTTATGAGATTAAAATATGAAATTTGTAAAAAAAAATTCAAATCATTTATAGTTTTTTTTTTTACAAATTTCATATTTTTATCTCATAAAAAACAAAAAAAAATCCCTGGCGATTTGAACGCCTGCGTGCGGCGCGCCCGCCAGGCACAGGCCTAACCCTCTAGGTAACATACTCGTAATTACTTAAGTATACAAAAATTGTAAACCTAGACTTATAAAAAATATTTATGCGGTTTTATTCAACATGTAATTTTTGTCTATCTGTCTGTTTTTGGGTCAAATTTACCTTTACGCTCCAACGTTTTCATTTAGTTTGACCATGTTTAAGAATATTGAGATGTCATTAAATTCATCTGTCACTTACAATATGGGGCATTTCCACGCCAAATCGGACGGTTTGAAATATTTTAATTTTTAGTTGCTTCATTTTTTGACCTTTTTACTACCCATCAAAAAACTCTTCCTGGCAAATTTTGAAATTTTTTGATCGGCGGCAAAAGATATCGAATTTCGAATTTTCTCTCATTAGGTACTTATTCAAAAATGGTCCAGATTCAAAATTTTTTTGAAATTAGTTAGTGTTTTTATATGCAATTTTGAGTTTAGAATTTTAATCTTCTTTTTGAAACTGTATGTACTTAGGTACTCTTCAATTTTTTTGATAATTTTTTATTTTAAACTTCTATTCATTCTACAAATTTTAAGATCAGGTTGATAGTGGGTCTATCTATGATAATTACTATTTTTTTTTCGATTTTTGAAAATTTCAGAAAAAAATTATTCGCTATATTAACCATTGTAAAACCACTTTTTGGTATTAAGAAGCTCTCTTTTATTAGTTATTTTGAATTGATTTATCGTCAACACGAGTTTAAAATAAATAGCATTTAGTTTGTTGAAAGAAAATCAAAATCAATAATCGAAAAAATAGTAATTATCATAGACCCACTATCAATATGGTCTTAAAATTTGTAGAATGATAAGAAGTTTTAAATTAAAAATAGAAGAGTACATACAGTTTCAAAAACAAGATTAAAATTTTCAAACTCAAAAATCGCATATAAAAACACTTTAAATAATTTTTGTATTTTTTTCTAAAAAGCATAAAAAAACAAAAATTTCAAAAAAATTTGAATTCGGACCATTTTTGATGAAGCTATGAGCGGAAAACCGAAATACGATATCTTTTAAACTGGTGATCAAAAAATTTCAAAATTTACCAGGAAGATTTTTTTTTTGGATACTAAAAAATGACAAAAATGAAAGAAATCAAAAATTAAAATTTTTCAAACCGTCCGATTTAATATTTGGAATGCCCCTACTTATAAAACTAGTAACATATTTTTTTTATATATATTTTATTTGTAAAGATATAAAAACTTAAAAATTATGTTTTCGCGGCTCCCACAGTTAAGAATCGCTATTACATAAGACCTTCAGAGAAAACGCGAGGGCCGGTGGAGCTAATACCTATTTTAGAGGCCCTTCAAAATCTAAAATAAAAATTGTGGATAAGAAAAAACCTTTCATTTGTGTGTTTTTTTATGTGTTTATGTGCAAGCGTAATCGTAATAATAAAAAATTAAAAAAAAAACAACTAAAGGTCGAAAGCAGAGGAAATACCATCCAATTTTACAATTTTCTAATTTGTCTATATTTTTAAATTTTGTTCCACTTGGCTCTCTCCTTTATTTTTGTTGAACATATTGAGTTTATATCTTATTTGATTAAATTAGCAATTCTTGTAATATATACAGGGTGTTTCAGGAGGAATAGTAAATATTTTAGGAGGTGGTAGTATAGACGAATTGCAATAAAAATGCCATATAACATGTGTCAAATTTTTATTGAATACAGACACAGCTGAGTTCAATGCATTTTCGTTTTGTGTGTTGGTACGCCGGTTGCTATGGGCTGCTATGAGCGTATTTATCAAATGTCAGCAGTAGAGTGTTGATGTTCAAGTTGTGAAGTTATGCTTTAGTTTATATTGAAGTTTTCATTGTGATTTGTTGGCCAAGTCGCGCTCGTACTGTAGCGTAAACATGCCGCAAGTATTTACACATGCTGAGTATGCCGATATTGGGTTACATACTAACAGCTGTATCTCTGTACTCAAGAAAAAATTGACCATGTTATATGCCATTTTTTATTGCAATTCGTCTATACTACCACCTCCTAAAATATTTACTATTCCTCCTGAAACATCCTGTATAATATAGAATCGTTTCTCGAAAACGCTTCTAATGATTTCGCTAAAAATTGGTGAACTTATCAAGTCTCGTGAGTTATTAGTGGTGTATAAATTTTAATCCGATTGAAACAAAAAGGGAAGGGGTATAAATTAGTCATGTCATATGGAAATAAATATTTTGGTGTTCATATCTCGTCTTCGGTAAGTCGGAGAGACTTCAAATTTGAAACTTAAGCTATTAAGGGCCAGTTGTATGTCGGCTGGTAAAGTCTTTGTAAAAGTTGACAGGGTAAAACCTTAGAATTCACCTTGTTCCTGGCTGTATGGCCAATCAGATGAAAGTGCGTGTCATCTGATTGGCCATCCTTCTGGGTAGATCTAATGTTTCAGCTTTAACCGACATGCAACTGGCCCTTAAACAAAAAGTTACCGAGCATCGCTCGGTGCTCCAGGCCCTTATACTACATATGTTTTAGCTGCAAGCCTTTCGGCATCCCTTGACCCCCTCCCCTTTCTCCTTCATCTCCAACCACTCACTCACCGCCCTACCTTCTCACAACCTCCAGGACTCCTCCTCCTTCTCCAACCACTCTGGCCCTCACAGACGCTTTCCCCGACCCCGGAACTCTTTCCCCGCCTCCGATCAGCTTTTACTCATCCATATTAAGGGATAAAAATCAGATGTTTTATGATAGAAATGTATTTAAATAAATAGAAAAAATTATTTTATCCATTTTATGGTACCTAACCAAAATACTCTTGTAATCAATTTTAATTGCTTTTTGAAAAAAAATTTAATTTATTTTTTTTTATTTTATAAAGAAAAGTTTGCGGAATTTAGCAAAAGTGAAATGTTTTTAATTTTTATAAAATTTCATTTTAAAAGGAAAGATATTTGAGTAAAGAAAAAGCCTCTTGGTTACCCCCTTGACGGGACCGAAAAGGGAGTATCTCGGAATCGTAGCGTGAAGTTGCCAACCTAGAACCTTCCTCAATAAACATGTGCTAACCAATGCATAAATAATTTTAAATCGGATTAGTATTTCCTGAAATTAAGCTTCCTCCAAACCAACCAATCAAACAAACTGTCCAGATTTATATATTAGTATAGATATAAATATGAGCCGTTCACTGCACAAATCGATTAACTCCATTTTTTGACATATATGTTTCTTAAATTTATTTAATTGTCAAACACTTGGTTCTGTCATAGTTATACAGGGGTATGGTCAAGTATTGTAATTTGGCAGTTGAATAATAAATAATGTACATTATTTCATCGCATTTTCTCACTTTTTTTCTGTAATTAATCGATTTCTGCATTGAACAAATTGTGAATCAATTGATAAAAGTAAATTATAAAAAGGGATTTTCGGAATGGAATGAGTGTTTTTGAAATGAGAATAACTCATTGGTTTTTAACAGGAATTGAACCACGACCTAATATCATGTACACCTACTTCACTTCACTTTCATTTCCAAGTAGAAGACAATAGATGAAGGGGCATTATGATCTAATGAATTCCAAAATAATTCAAGTCGGTGTACACCTAATTCCAATCTCGGTTCACCCCAATTTTCTACGAGGAAACAATCATTTTCCAAATAAGAGGCTGTTTTAAATTAATAAATATTTTAATAATTAAATATCTATTGAAGTAAAATGAGCGGTGACTATTAGAAAAGATAAATTAAATATGGCGTCTCGATGCAATAAATATGAATTTCAATTTGCTTTTTTACAGGGTGCATAATAAATATATTAACATAAAATAGTTTAATTACTTACCTTAATCTATAGTGAGCACTAATATCTTTTCATTCTTTCTAAAATTTTCAAATAAATTAAACACTAATAAAAAAGACCTCATGGAAAATGATAGGCAGTTGATACAGAGGGTCTTCGAAGCCAAAGAGCGCGCGAATTCAGGGATCAAGATCAAGCGATCAAGCCGGGAAGCCGACAATTGATTATTAGATTTATTAACACCACCAGAATCAAATTTAATTAATTAAGAAAGAAATTAAATCAGAGAAATTTGAATTAATTCTCCCTGATATTAAATAAATTCATTTTTTAAATAATTTAGCATTTGTTAAATGTAAATATATACCTAGGTATTTATTTTCAGCTCAAATAATTTTATATAAAAAAAAATAATAACAAAGCGGAAATTTGAAATTTAAAATAATTCGAAAAAAAAACTTGATTAAGAAAAATATTTATTTTAAAATAAAAAAATTATTATAAACATAGGGCCCTGACCACTTTTTTCTTTTTTTTTACTTTGATATTTTACTTTTTACAAAATTAATTAAAAATAATTGAATGTAATGTAAGGCAGCAGGGGTAGTGAGGAAAGAAAAAAATTAACACATCCAAATAAGGTGTAATTTATTGGAATCCTTCCTCCTTTCCTTTCAAATCGACGTTTCGGAGGATTCTTCCCCTCCTCCTTCAGGGTTTCAAGGGGTCAATGAATGAAACAAATAAAATGAAACCGAAACGTCGGTTTGAAAAAGAAAGGAGGAAGAATTCCAATAAATTACTCCTTGATATGTGTTAATTTTTCTTTCCTCACTACCCTGGGCTGCCACTACATTCAATTAAAATTTCTACCAGTCCGTCTCTCTCGGAAAATTTCGTTACAAAAAATTATTTAAAGAATTGCTAGAAATAGCTTTTTTGTAGATAATTGTTAACTCTGGGAATATTTAATAAAATAATCTCCAGCCAAATTTCATCCAAACCCATGGCACCACTCTTGGCATATCCAAGTCTTCTTTCTTCATGGATCCCAAAATAATTAATATTCCTTACTCTTATTCCCTTTATGCTTTTCTCAATATTTTCGACTTCTAAATTTTTCTTATTTCTTTCTTCTTCTGTCAAGTTTTTCAAGTTATTGTAACTTATTTGTTCTACAAAACTAACTGGGATCAGGACCTATGTTTGTATTCATTGTAAATAAATAAATAAAAATAAATTTTACTTTTTTATTATTAAAAAAGTGTGTAAAAATATTTTTAACGCTAAAAATGTGTCAGCTGTTTTTGACACTTGGGCTCGATTCGCTGAGAAGGAGGTAGCTTTTCTGACATATAATCAATGTCTAATAAGATCTTTTAGAAATCAATTCTCGTTAAAAATTGATTTTTATTTCTAGCCTCAAGTAGAATTTCGAAAAAATGCAAGAATTTTTTCTTTTTGTTACTAACTTTTTAAGCCATACCTAATATTAATAAATATTCTATTGCCTTTTCTAGGTTATTTTCTAGATCATCTAATGATTTCAGGGAAGTTTATTCTCAAAATGGATATAAACTAGAGGAAATATATGAAGAAAACACGGTTTATGGTTTATTGTCAAGATTTCATTTGTCATAAAGCTGGAAAAAAAAGGTTGACCTTTTTTTAGTTTTAAAAAAAAGGACGTTTATTACGCCAAAAAAAAGTAAGTACAAGAGTTTTTTACAAGGTTATATTCCAACATTCCAAAGTATAGCAATTTAAATTATTTACAATTGAAAAAGAAATGGCCATCAAATGGATCCCAGTAGATTTTTTTACAAAATAATAAAGTTTTGCTTAATTATTTTGATTATTTATGTCCATCGGTTAAATTAATAAGCTGTTCTAAAGAGAAACAAAGAGCTTGTCCTCTGCTTGATGCAAATAAACATACACACATACAAGGGCGGATCTAGGGGGGGGGGCGGAGCGTGCCCCCCATAGGGCGTGCCTGTAAAAAAAAATTTTGTAAAAAAAAACATTTATTTTTGTTTAAATTGAAAATAAAGTTCTATATATGTGTGTGTGTGTGTGTGTGTGGCGTGCCACGACCCCCCCCCCCCCCCCCCCCCGCTTGGACAATTCGATCGCGACACACTTCTCTATCTTATATACATCCGGGCACCTTAATACATTCTCTTAGGGGAGGTACAGTCCCTCCCCCCCCCCCCCCTTCACACACATAAATATATCGAGATGATATATCTGTATATATATATATATTATTTATTTGTTTGAGACTACAGTTTCAGACTTGGTCTTCATCATCCAGTCTTTTTTAATTATAAATGTTGTTTTTCATGGAGTCAATACCACCAGTCAAGGAACATCAAATTTTCAATATCCATACGGTATTGACTCCATGAAAACAACATTTAAATTAAAACTGATGATGGACCAAGTTTCGAACTATAGTCTCAAACAGTAAATAATATATATATACTGCTCAGATATATCATCTCGATATATGTGTGTATGTTTATTTGCATCAAGCGGGGACAACCTCTTTGTTTTCTTTGTGAATCAACAACTCTGCTACTCTCGGCAAAACAAAAACTTTTCAATTAATAAGTTGTTGTAGGGAAATAAGGACAATAGCTTATGCAAATAATTTTAGATTTAAATAGGAAATATTTTCAATCTGTTCAATGACTGACTGGCCTTATGTGTTTGCTAAAATTAAGAATGAATATTTATAAAATGACAAATATGCAAAGAAATTAATTTGTTTGAGCCCTGAGGAAGTCAACAAAATTGACGAAACGTTGGCATAAAATAAAAAATATTTGCATAAGCTATTGTCCTTATTTCCCTACAATAACTTATTAATTTTGCTTAATTTTAATTTTATTACAAGTTTTTTTTGTTTTATTTACATTTCATAATTAAATTTGAGATTTTTGGTCAGGAAAAAGCTTTAGAAAAACCCGGCTAAGGTTATCAGCTGTCCTCCACCTAATAAGACAGGTAGAAATCCTATAAAGAAAAGCTAAAATAAACGTGTAGATTTAGCTTTATTTACTTTTTCAACAATACAAATAAATAATTAATAAAATATTGTAATTAAATTGAAAGTTTTTTGCCGAGAGTAGCAGAATTTTTATAAATTGAAGGAGTCAATAAAAGAGTCTGTCTTCTGCTGGAATTATAAATTTTAATTTATTTATAACTGAGACTATAATTTCGAGAGCTTTGCCCTCTTCATCAGTCTATTACAATTAATTCACAGGAATTAATGTATAGATAATTCCAGCAGAAGACACTGTTTTATTGTGTCCTTCAATATATTGTAAACAAATTAATGATTAAACAATTGATTAGATTTAATTATGCTTCACTTAAAGTAAACAAGACACGGTTAAAGATTTCAATTGTCAAAGCTTAAAAAAGGGAGGACGCCTGCTGTCCTCACTATAAGGCAGGTAGAAATGCTAAGGTCCAATCCACGAAGGATTAACTAGCCAAAAAACAACCAATGACGAATATGATTTTGTTTATCTTTTGTCAAGTGAAGTAACCCTGTTTTGTGAATTCTATCTAAGAGAAGGGCATTTGGGCGGAGCCAACAAAGACTCCGTGCCTTAAGTGAACATACCTAGCTCTTAGGGGAGGTGCAGTCAAGATTTTCGGTAATTGGTCCCGCAACCCAGTGGGCGAGGCAAAGGGGCCGCACGAAGACAAAAAACTATGTTCGGGATTATTTCACTTTAAAGCCAGCAAACTCAAGTTATATTTTTAATTTTTAAACAGGTTTTCAATATTGGATTTACACCAACAAAAAAAGTTATACCTAAAGGAATCAAAGTTGACCTTTGCTTGATGCAAATAAACATATACTTTTTTCTGGCGGCTTTTCTAGCCCCAAGTAGAATTTCGAAAAAAGCAAAGATTTTTTTTTGTTTGTTACTAACTTTTTAAACAAAAAATTAATAAATATTCTATTGTCTTTTCAGGTTTTCTTATTCCTGGTCTGACATCAAATTATTTCATGGAAGTCTATTCTCAGGAAATGGATATAAACTCGAAGAAAAAGTAAATTAAGATAAATTATATATACAGAAAAACTCTCGTTTATGCGGTATTGGGTGGCACGGCAACCACGGATATACCTACAAAGAGTAAAAAAAAAAAAGGACACAAATCAACAGTATGGTTTTAAAGTTCATTTTGCACAAAATAATCCGTCAGCAGTTTTGTTGTTTCGAGATAAAAACACCTCTTCTTCCCTTGAGATCGAGAGATTGTGAACGGCGTTGAGTTAGGTGTACATCGTCTTTAGATATATTTGGAATTACTTTGGAATACATTAGATAATATATTATCATCAATTGTGATCCACTTGGAAATGAAAGTGGAAGTGGAAGTAGGTGTACACGATTTTAGGTCACGGTTCACCCCTCTCTTGAGGCTCGACCACGGATTCGCTGCAAAGCATGATATGATGACAAATAAAATATTTATAATTAAAAAGACTGATGATGAAGGTCAAACCTTCGAAACTATCGTCTCAAATAAATTATATATGTGTCAATGTTTATTGCATCCAAGCGAGCCTCTGATTCTCTTTATGATTCATCAACTCTCCTACCATTGTTAAACAAAATATTTTCAATTAAAAATAGAAAAGTAAAAAGTTAACATTAAATAATCATTTTTGTGATTTTTAAATTTAAGGTCTTGAAAGAACCTTTTATATAAAATTTCTAGTTTGTATACCCCACCAGCAATTTTAATTGAAAATATTTTATTTTGTCTAGGTAGCAGTTTTAAATCATAAAGAGAAACAATGAGGTTGTTCTCTCTTTGAATTTTTTTATTTTTTATTATTTTCTTGAGCAAAATGTTTTTATTTTCCAAATTTAAATAAAAATATTTACGCTTGCAATAATTTAGGCATCGAGCAACGCAGCCTCCCCATGTCCATATTTTAAACAATGTCCCTCTGCTTGATACAAATAAACGTAAGCATATATTTATATATCAAATATAAATATGTATAATATACAGGGAGTACCGTGGCAGATTTAGGATTTGTATATAAAAGAAATTGATATTACAAATGAAAACTAATTATAGTTTTAGTATCAAATTAAACATTAAACATGCGGGTTTTAGTTATTGTTTTTTTATTTTGTGCCATTGTCCGTAGACGATTTTGTACATGATTCGACATTCGTCATTTGAATGACGAACCTAGTAAAAATTTAATTCGAACGTGATTGCAGAAGTTCCGTGAAACAGATAAACGGCCAACGGCCAGGTCCCAGCCGAAGATTAAAAACCAATGAAAATATTCAACGTGTGGAAACGAACGTAGGTGAAAATCTGCGTCAGTCCGTGCGCAAGAGTGCATCTGTTTAGGCGCTGTCAAAAACGACCTTGCACCCAATTTTAACCATGGATATAAATCTTAAAAATAAAAAATAAAACCCGGAAGTTTAATGTTTGATTTGGTACTTAATACATAATTTATTTTCCTTTATAATATCAATTTCTATCATATACAAATCCTAAATCTGCCACGGGACACCCTGTATATAAATCTTTAATTTTGGGCAAAGAAGGTTAAAGTCAAGTTTTGTCATTTTGTGATTTTATGCCTTTTCTACCAAAAATTCACTCTTTCATATGGTACATAAGGTCTAAATCTGAAAAATTTACTTCCGAGGTATTATTTCTCTAAATACAAAGAAAAATTCATTCATTTTTTTGATAGAATAGACCTATCTCATTTTTGAATGAACTATTTTTTACTATCTCAAAAATAACATGATAAATAAAAAAAAAACAGCATTATTTTCAAGGAAAATAGTTAAATATTTATTAATAAATGCTGATTTTTGAAACTAAGCTTTTTCTTATTTAACTTGTACTAAAAACAGCATCAGCTGACTTAACCCCTTTTTCCAAAACTGCAAAGATACCTATATAATTATTTGTTTGCGATTATAGTTTCGAAAGATTGGCCTTTCATCATCAGTCTTTTTAAAAGGAAATAATTTATCTATTGTTTTTCTTGGGGTAATTTACCTAATGAATATTAAAATTCGTTTTATTGTTTTTGTTTTAAGCTGTCAAAAACGACGTTGCACCCAATTTTAACCATGGATATGAATCTTAAAAATAAAACCCGCATATTTAATGTTTGATTTGGTACTAAATATATAATTAATTTTAATTTATAATTTCGATAGGATTGAGGAGAGGAGAGGTGGAGAATTCCGATTGATTTGATCGGAAGGATTAATTGGATGGATAATTTTAATTTCCGCAATATGGTATTGGAATAATTATCAGAAAAAGAGGTTTTTTTATCTAATTAGATTTTTCCTCTTTTAAAAAACAAGGACTAAATATGAATAAGGACACTCGATGGTGGAGAAGCTTAATCTCCGGAATCGAGAAGCTAAAATACAAGGTATGCATTAATTAATGTAAAATAATTGGTTTAATAAAATTTATAAAAAAAAAATAAATAAATTATAATTTCAATTTCTTTCATATACAAATCCCAAATTCGCCACGGGACACCCTGTATATAAATATTTGCAGTTTGGAAAAGAGGTTAAGTCAAGTTTTTGTCATTTATGATTTTGATGCCTTTTCTACTAAAAAAATCCGCTCTTTCAAATGGTACATATGGTCTAAAAAAGAAAAATTTACTTCAATTATTATTTCTCTAAATGCAAAAAAGTAATCTTTCATTTTTTTTGGTAGAATAGACTTATATTATTTTTTGAATGAACTATTTTTTACTATCTCAAAAATAACATGATAAATAAAAAAAAACAGCATATTTCAAGGAAAATAGTTAAAATATTATTAATAAATGCTGATTTTTGAAATTAAACTTTTTTCTTATTAACTTGTACTAAAAACATAGCATCAGCTGACTTAACCTCTTTTGCAAAGATACCTATATTATAATTAATTATTTGTTGCGATTACAGTTTCGAAAGCTTGTGCTTCATCATCAGTCTTTTTAATTAGAAATATTTTTATCTATTAATTTTCTTGGGGTAAATTACCTGCTAAGATTGAATTAAATTCATTTTTTGTTTTTTGTTTTAAGTGCGCTAACCAAATTTATAATTTACATGTTACAAGGATTATCCCTAACACTCCGGGATTTCTATTTTAATTAATTTACATTAAGTACAATTTTCTAGTTATACATTATTTTTAACATTTTTATTTTTACAGCCATTTTTGGGCTTTTTTGCCCTCTTTCTTACTACTAGGGGATAGGGATATTTATCTTTTTGTTTATTTTAACAAAAATGACTTCAAGTAAAATCTTGTTTTATTCCTTAGGTTCGTTGTACACAACAAGCCAGCCACTCAAACAATAAGTAAGCAATTATTTGGGACACCTCCATACATGCATGCATCCCTTATAACAATCCTTCTGGGGTTTCAAATGGTCAATGAATGAAACAAATAAATAAATTCATTGACCCTTTGAAACCCCTGAAGAAGGAGAAAAATCCTCCGAAACGTCCGGTTTGAAAGGAAAGAGAGGATTCCAATAAATTACACCTTATTTGATATGTGTTAATTATTTCACCTCACTACCTCTGGGCTGCCTTCCATTACATTCATTTAAAATTTCTACCAGTCCGTCTCCTCTCCAGAGAGAAAATTTCACGTAGCAAAAAATACAAATAAATAATCAATAAAATATTGTAAATAATTAAATACTCATTTAGAGTGGAATGCAAAATTGATTGACACATAAAACCTAATGGTGGTATTTTATTTAATTTCGTGTTTTCGCATTAATGATATACATGTATTGTGTCTTTTTCTATCATTGGAGATTTCATATTGATTTGAATTTCACCACTGATGGGACTATCACTTCATTTCTTTATCTTTTCAACCTGGTTAAGTTTTAAAATTTATTCATATACTCAAGAAATTATATGATCTTAATCACTTTTCAAATACCAGTGTTCATTGAACTAATTTTTACACTCGTTAAATTCCACCAAACATTTCTCTATAAAAATAATTGTTTACCTACTCAACTTAAATGAAATTATATAAAAATAATAAAAATAAATAAATTTCATTCTGTTAAATTTCACTAAACTTTTTTTCTATAAAAATAATTAAGACTAAAAAGTAAAAAAATAAATTATATTTTAAAAAAACTAAAAAACATGCTTTTAAAAAGTACAAAATAATGTAATACTTAATCAAAAAGCGTGGGGCACTTTGTCGAAATTAATTAAAAGTACATGTTTCTTGCGCCCACACTTTTTGATTAAGTATTGCATTATTTTGCACTTTTTGACGGAAAGTTAACGGGGAAACTTAAATTAAGCCAATATATGGCAATGCCAATAAAGACTCAACTAGATAAACCAGATCTGGCTCAAGTTCTCATTCAAGTCTTGCTACAAGGGACAAAATTGTCTATTTGGTTGTAAGTCGAAATATATATATATATATATGTGGAGACTTTATCATCAATCTTTTTTTATGAAAATGATGAGAGAAGGAGTTACGCAAAAAGGTGCAACCCCTAAAGGCCGCAGGTTGGCCCCTCCATCAGGAAAAAGAAGAAGAAAGAATTTTATGGGTTGGGCGAAGTCGAAGGCATCTGTGGATACCGGTCTTATATAGCTGAAGGTTATAAGTAATGAGAAAGATGGTTGCAGGGAGCGAGTTCCAGTCTCTGCAGGTCATAGGGATAAAAGAGTTGGCGAAAGCGCTTGTTTGACTTTTATCCAATTTGACAGCGAAGGGGTGCGGAGCGTTTAAAAACCGCATGTTTCTCGCAAAGAGGGCATTAGGGGGGATAATTGATTTCAGCTCGACTGAATAGACACCGTGATAGTATCTGTAGTACAGGGAAAGGGCAGAAACGGTTCTTCGGTGAGCCAGGGAGTCGAGTGAGTTGGTTCTATTCCTAAATAATATTTTTAATCTGTTTTTATTCTTTTTCTTTAAAGGTTGTTGCAAAAACACATTTATAATGTCCTTAAATAAAGAAGAACTTAAAAAAGCGATTTCAGACGAAAATAGTATTGGAAAAACAAAATTTATTAAAAAAGAAGAAAATCATCGAGAAAACGGGAATTTTATATTTCTCCTTTTAACTATATTCTAATTTTATACAATGAATACTTATATATAGTATTAAAGATGATGATTTATCAGAGCCCCAAAAAAATAAGAAAAGATATTAGATTTCTTTAAAAAGAACAATGATGACGATAGAACCTGAAAATTATCGCTATCTTTTCGAAATGTCAAAAAATGTATAAATAATTTTTCTGGAGGCACTTTCTAGGCAAGTAAATTTCGAAAAAAAGCAAAGATTTTTTTATTTGTTACTCACTTTTTAAACAAAAAATTAATAAATATTCTATTGTCTTTTCAGAGTTATTATTTTCTAGACCATCAAATTATTTCGAAGTATATTCTCAAAATGGATATAAACTCGAAGAAAAAGTAAATTAAGATAAATTATATATAAGTACAGTAAACTCTCGTTTATCTGCACCCTGAATAAACACCAAAATCCTTAAAAATCATAAAATATGCAGTTAAAAATGATGAAATATGGAAGAAATATACAGAATACGTTGAAATATACAAAATATATTCAGTAAAAGATGGGAAAATAAATTTTTTTATGCACAAAAAATTAAAATTGAAGACAAAAAGACCATATATTTGAAGGTGGTATGAAAGGAATAATAAAGATAAGAGTAAATAGATATTTTATTTAATATGGATTTACTATGAGTTAAGGATACTGGGTCACTTATGAGTGACTTATAAGTGACCCAGTATCCTTAACTCATAGTAAATCCATATTAAATAAAATATCTATTTACTCTTATCTTTATTAAAGATGTTTCACCTTGCACCAACACCACAATCTCTACTGATTATGAAAGGAATAAAATGACAAAGTAAGCTATTGAGACCAAACATCAAATATGTACTTTTGCACGAAATTCTTATTATATTTAATATATTAAAAAATCTTTAAACTGAAAAAAATATTAGGTGCACTTAAATAAAATCAACATAATAAATATAATAATGTTTCAAAAAATGTGAACGAAAAAATACGGGGGAGGGGGAGAGGGGGTAGTTTTATTCAAACGACACGATTGTAATGTATTGCTTTTATTTGTTTACATTAACAAGCTTTTCTTATTGACATACCTATGTATAATAAACTAATAAAATAATGTAAATATTTGACCGGCTATAATTTGATCTCTACTCTAATTTACACACACCAACACTCAATGGCCAAAATGGGCTATAAGTAGTTCCCGAAGACCATTAAAAAAACAATAATAAAAATAAAGAAATAATTAACAAAGGATTTCAAAATTAATCCGAAAAGTTACTTTTGAAACATCTGTATTTGTATAAATTCTTTAATTATTCAATTTTATGCAATATCCTTTAAATATGCAATTTTATGCAATATTACTCAAATATGCAAAAATATTCAGTATAGAATTTAAGCCACAGTATCCTAGATGCATGTTTCGGATAGATAATTGATCTCCTGGCTCGTATGTAGCTGCAAACAAAATATGCAATTGCATAGGAATCCGGTCTCTAATTATAAGGGAGAGTCTAATTATGTAATTAGGGAGAGGTATCACACTTTAATGTAAAGTTAATATAGATAAAACACGATTTATGCGTGCCGGTCAATTTGACCAAAAGTCAAAAGTTTATTTTACTTATGTAAGACCTAATTTAGAGTATTGTTCTGTTGTTTGGGACAAACATCCGTAACGATTAAGAGAAAAATTGATATGGTACAAAGGAGGGTGGCTAGATTTGTTCTTGGTAAATTTGATAAGTTTAGTAGTGTCACTTCAATGATTAATGAATTAGGATGGTCTAGCTTATTGGAGAGAAGAGAATGGGCTAAATTGAAAGTGATTTTCAAAGCTTATAAGGGTTTTAGGAGTGGGGAGGAAATAACGAATAGATTTCAGGAACCAAGTTATTTAGGTAGAGCTGATCATAGAAAAAAGATTCGTAAGCCAAGATTCTGGAAAAATATCGGTTTTGGATCGGATCTGGCATTGATTTGTGGAACAATCTGTCTGTTACTACTTGGGATTATAGTCCTCTGCCCCCTATGATTAAATCAATTATAAATTTTGTCAAGTCCTAATGTCATAGAGTTGTGCAAAATTTTATTTAGTTCTCACAAGCAGAGATTAGCTGAGGTAGAGAGAGGTCATACCATCATTGTTAAAGGTTTCCTTAACAACTTATGGCAAATGTCGGGATGGCTAATGCGTCGTTTCCTCCTGGTATCGGTATTTTACGCGGAATTATTAAAATTACGTTTTGTCTTTTGATGGAAATCTATGATCATGTTATTTGTAAATGAGCATACATTTCTATTTTTTTTCTTTTTCTTGTTTGTTAATTGTTAATTTCTTTTAATTGATTTGTATTTATGTTTATTAATTTCTGTAGTTAATTTGTATTGATGTTTTGTTGACCTAGCCACCGAGGACTTGTGCCTCTAAGCAGGTCGAGTAATAAAGATTTATTTATTTAAAAAAAAAACAAAAAAAAAAACAGTGCGCGTACTGCAAATGGCTTCATAGCAGTTATGGGTTAAGGGTAGGGGAGAAAGATCACGTGGTGGAAAATTCCATATTTAGTCAAAACATTCATATTGGAGAATAATTTCACACACTGTCATTACATTTTTTGATATATGACTTATTTCCTTTCGGCACACCCTCAAAGACTTTTAAAGGTCCATGGCTTACTTAAAAGGGCGGAAACCGTTATTTGCAAGTGGCTGTCTTTCGGACGAAAGTCACTTCGGCCAACATCTGGTTTACACATGAGCATAATTGAAAAATACCTGAATTAAAATTTCAAACCTACATTTATAAGTTTATAGAAAATAAAATTTTTTATTGATTGTTTTTATAAATTAAAAAAATACAAATCTTTTATAAAAAAACAATCCAAAATACGTTTATTTAAAGTCAAACGTTTCGGGAGAATTTCTCCCATTTTCAATGACAAAATTTTTACATTCCTCTACTCATTCGGCCTCTATTAATAATCCTATTCCTAATCATTTTGAAAGAAAAGGCCTTAGGTTGGATCTTTTGGAGTCCACAGAAATTAAATGAGAAATTAGAAGTTAATAAAAATACCATTATAGATTATATTTTATAATTTAAATAACCCGAAAAATATTATTTCCCATTCTCAAAATTTCTATTTTAATATTTTACTATTGTTTCTTTCAAGTTCTTAACCCCTCCTCCCTTACCTTATTCTACTTCTTCCTTTATTTCTAAGCCCAGGGATAATTCTAAGCCATTAGTTAAACTCCTTTGTTCATTTGTCTATTAATACAATAACGAATACTGCATTCTTTCCCCCACCATGTACGTTCCTCCCAATTGAACTTCACTTATAGATCTGTTTCCAATTTTAAATTTAGTTTTCTTTTGTAACTCCTGATGATGGGCTCATAACCCGAAATATATATCGAGATTAAAAACTCAAAACATATATATAACAAATTAGATGTTGATGAAAGCAGTCCACGGTGGTTGTAAAAAAATAAGACTATAGAGGTTTTATTATTTTACATTTATATATAACCCACCTAGAAAAATATATTTTTACTTATTATCGAATATTTAATATCTTATTGCTTTCTAAATTCTAGAGAAAGCAACTTTTTTCTTTTTTTGAAAAAGAGAAATTCCCCCGAAAAATTTGACTTTGAATAAACGTGTTTTAGATTGTTTTTTATAAAAGATTTGTATTTTTTTAATATTTAAGATTTATTCTTAAGGCAGGTGGGCAATTGGGCATACGGAGTCGTAAAAAAGTTTCAACTTTTTTTTTAAATTTTGTTTAGTTTCACGACTGGCTTAAAGATACAGAAAGACATGTAGGTATGTTTTTGACATAATTAAGCAAGCCTTTGATTGAAGTAATTCAGCGCTGCGCCTGTAAATTGATAGTTTTTCGAATAGAAGTTCTCTGCAATGCGGGTTGCGTTGACAGGCGCTGGATTTCTGACTTGTACAGTGGTTCCTAATATTTTCAGTTTCATTATACCCTTGTGACCAAGCAAGCCCTTGTTAAAAAAATATATATTATGAGAAAATGAAACTTAAAATTTATTATGATTATTGATTTTTTACCATTTGTTTTTCTACTGAAAAATCCTCAGGTTGGATTTGTAGAAATTTGATGGTATGATTACTTTTTAAATTTAAAAATTAGCTAATCCTATGACAATAAAAACAAATACCTATACTTTGAGAACTAGAAAAAATTTCCTTTTCTTTTACAAATTAGTTTTATAATATAAAGGTGAATATTAAATGAAAATCAAGCTAAATTAATTCATTGTGATTTCAAATAAAGTTACGTTCATATAAGCTTTTTCAAACTTTAAAAAGTCCGATCTGACAAATTAGATTATTTCCTTCTGCGAATGTGAACAACAGTGATATCTAAATATCTATTAGATATGCTTACCATACGACTCGGTTTGGTCGGGACTGTCCGGGTTTGAAGGTATGGTTCAAGTGTCCAGGCCAGTTTGTCATTTTGTTCAGTTATTTATTATTTATTTATTTAAGTGCTACCTTGGCTTTAATTGTGAACTAAATTTTACTGAATTTCTCGACCCGATTAAAAATACAAAGAAATAGAAGAAAAAGTCAACACTTTTTCAAGACTCGCTACGCTTGCTAGTTAGAGACGCAACAAGTAATTTCTTGTAAGAACCAAAAACAAACCTTTCCTTATGGCATAATTAAATATATTTCATATGTTGTTTAATCAAGAATTATGTTTTTTTAATCTCTTGAAGTGCCTTTTTAGTCCAATTAAATTGTTCTCTAAAGGGCGTTTTTATTTATAACTAGAAAATTATCAACTTTTTCTTAAATAACCTTCCTTTTCAAAAGGAAAGTTCATAAAATTTCGTAGAAAGGATATGATCCGAATCCTCAAAAGTGTCATGGAATCTATAAATCTAAGAGTTTCATAAAAAAGCGGTTCATGTAAACGTTCAAGTCAACAAAATTTCCAAGAGAATGAGACAGAAATCAAATTTCTAGGATGAGTGGTTTTCATTTTATGAGGGAAAAACTGCGATTTTTTGCAAAATATTGCAGTTTTTCAAAAAATTCAACCTCATTGCGACACGGGGATTACCATTATCCATTTAAGATGAAACTTTGTTTGAATTGTATCAAATTTAATCTAGTTTAAAAATGAATAGAGTGGTCTTTCATGGTCAAAATGGGAAAAAATCTAAAAAGTGCGAGTTTTTGGGATTTGCGGAAACAGAAAAAATACGCCAATTTTCAACTAGTGCTTGAGCCCGAACGGTTGGTCGGAGAAAAAAACTTAAATGATTCAATTTGTAGGAAACTTTATGAACTTTCATTTTGAGTAGGAAGATTGTTTACGAAAAGTTGATAGTTTTCGAGTTATAAGCAAAAAACCGGCAAAAACTGAGATTTTTTTGCATTTTTGACATAATGCGTTGAAAAAGTTTTCTATAAAAAAAAAACAATTTAATTTCTCAAAATTTTGAACCCAGTGTTGAAGTTGAAGAGCTCAAAATTTACTGAGTTCTTAAAAATAATTTTGTGTATAAGTAAGGGCCGGTTGTATGTCGCAAAGTAAATGCTTTTACCACTAACCAAGGGTAGCTGGTAAATGGAGAGGCTGGGATGGCCAATCAGATGACAGGAACTTTCAATGCCTGTCATCTGATTGCCCATCCCGTCCCTCAATTTACCATCTACCCTTGGTTAGTGGTAAGCATTTACTTTGCGACATACTAACCGGCCTAAGATCATAGAAACAGTTGAATGCTTGAAAAATATTTTTCTACACTCTCAAACATTTCTAATTTTCAAAAAAATCGAGTTGATTCAATATAGTATTTCAGCCCGTCCATGAGGCAGGCCAAGTAAAAATATTTACCTATCTTAAGAAAAAAAAAACCCATAAAAATAAAAAATAAAAAATTTCACTATCACCTGCAGGCAATCACATTGTATTGCTTATTGCTAATCCCTATTTGGTATATACATAATTTCGGCACCTTCCTAGTATAAATATCTTCTCTTTATTCCCAGCTTAGGCCTGGGTTCGCGTCACCTGTTCATTCGGCTCTCCCACTTTCCCACCATCCCATTCTCTGATATTTCTTTCATACTTACACTAAGTCATAAATAACTGTCCATCATATTAAATAAATTTTTTCATCCTTTTATTTTATCTTCAGTCAATGTTCTCCTGACGATATATAGAGCAGAGGTGGGGAACCTTTTTACCTGAGAGGCCACATTTAAAATAGCAGTAACAAAAGAGTCCACATGTTTCAATACCGATAAATGTAACTTTTGTAAAGTTATTGCTATTCAAATTCATTTTTTTTTTTTTTATTTCAAATTCAATATTTTTTTATACCTATTTTCAATAAACACAAAAATTAATGAAACAAAACAAAACTTTAATTCAATGAAAAGTAAATAATTAAACAAAGTATATAGGTAAATAACAAAAAATAAAAAACTTTAAATTATTTATTCATTATTTAATATGTAATTCAAGTATTAGTGAGATATTTGCATTTGTTTCTTGCTTGAAAGTAGTTCAATATTTGGATGAAGTTGCGTAACGCGAAGTCTTAATTGATCTTCTAAATGAGTATCTGTAATTTGGGTTCTTAAATTAGTTTTAATTTTTGCCATTAAAGAAAATGTTGACTCGCAATTGTACGTACTTCCAAAACAAGAAAGTAAACGACGTACATTATCTCGTAGGCATGGGTATTCAACAGCATTTTTCCAGATTTCTATTGGATCCTTTTTAGCGTCAAAAAGGGATTTATATAGGGAAAATATTGACAATAAAGAGATGACAAAGTGTTTATACATGTTATTTTATTTTAAATTTATGAAATATTTTTATTTGTATGTATTTAAATATCAAGAAGATAAAAAACTAGAATAATCGTCGAGGCCACATAAGAAATTCAAAAAGGCTACAGGTTCCCCACCTATGATATAGAGTTTATAGAGTAAACTAAAAAAATCTTTGTATTTTAATTTTTTTCTCCTTGTGAAACATCACCAACCTAATTTAATTTTACGCAAAAAAGCCTTTCTTTTGTGAAATTTTGTTAACAAGCCTCAGATTCGGATTCAGCACACCAAAAAACATGAATGGTCGAAGAAATTACAACTACCCCAAATCTTAACAGTGCTGGCTGGCTTAAGACATTTTGCCGTCCGGGCCTAACTTTTAAAAACCGCCATTCTTGACAAAGAAAAAAAAACCCGCCATTCTTGACAAAGAAAAAAAATCGTTTTTTCCAACATAATAGTTATTTATGATATGAGTTAAAAGTAATATTTTATTTTGTAAGAAGGAAGTTTTGAACATGACCCAAAGCGGAGTGCGCCAAACCTTCGAACAAAATGAAATCACTTTACACATATATCGTACACTATTATTTCTACAAACACTATTTTTAATTTGTATTTCTAATAGTTTTTTGGCGTATAACAAAGATGTCAGTTTGTTGTTCCATTCGTCATTACCAGAGTAATTAAATCGCTTTTAACACTAGTATTAAAAGTAATTATGTTCTGTCACTTTGTAACACTGGTGTCATAGTGATTTGTAAAAAATAGTACATTAAAATACAAGTTTCATAAGACATGATTTTAGCCCACGCGTATTTCTTAGAAATTTTATTGAATTAAAAAGGTCTTTGAATTTGAAAAGGTCTAATTAGTAATGAAGGGTAAATATCTTTTGGGCAGTGCTGAAGGGTGAACCGCGACCTAATATATTGTACACCTACTTCCACTTGTACTTCCAAATATTTCCAAGTACTTCCAAATATTTCCAAGCACTTCCAAATATTTCCAAGTACTTCCAAATATTTCCAAGCACTTCCAAATATTTCCAAGCACTTCCAAATATTTCCAAGTACTTCCAAATATTCCCAAGTGCTTTCAAATATTTCCAAGTACTTTCAAATATTTCCGAGTACTTCCAAATATTTCCAAGTACTTCCACATATTTTCAAGTATTTCCAAATATTTCCAAGTACTTCCAAATTACTTCCAAAGAGGTGTACACATACTTCCAATCAAGGATCACCCCTCGGGCAGTGTATACAAGAATTTTATCCTTTGAGAAAGGCTTTGAAACTCCATTGTCTATGGGTCGATGCTCTATAAGTCTAAAATATTCTACCTACAATAAGGAAACCATTTATTTCACAAATATTATCAAATCCAAAACATTATTTGACAAAACGTTGATAAATCTATTCAAGGGAAAAAAATTTAAATTGTATATCAAATATATATACATACTTCATTCTTCATATAAAATTTTTATTCAAAAAATAAAATAAAAATAAGAATGTTTAACGCCTTTGCGCCATTTACGTATTTACCGCTGGGGGCTATAGACCCCAATAGCCCCCAGTTTAGCCCGCACTGATTACACTCAATTAGAATACCATGTATTTATTACAAGATGGAGGTTTCCGGATTGGAGTAATTTGAATGGTCCATTTCCGTTTTTGAGATTAAACATGTAAAAATATAGTAATTTAAGCTGAAATTACAAAGAAAAATATAAATTGCAAGAGGCTTAAAGAGTGGATTAATTATTCTATTAATTAAAATTGATTAAAAAAAATATTTGTTTGGTCCAATACTATTGAATAATAATTTTATTTAGATAAAAAGTTGATATCTAAAAAAGTTCATCTTGAATTTATTTTCATTTATATTTTTACTGATAATTTTCCTTTTTTAAATAAAAATTTTCTTTTATATTTTCTCTTTTACAGAATCGAGCCCACCTAGAGAAATGCATTGAAGATAATCTGAATTAAAAACGGGATTTTATTCATTTGTGTGGCGGAAATCGACCAGTGCAGTGATGAGACGCCAGCCATTTTTCCAAGGTAAGAACAAATCGACTAAACTCTAATTAATTTTGATACATCATTAATACATTAATTAGTATAAATCATATTAATATTACGACATCATATTATACTCAAAACAGCCAACTCTCAGAATGAAAACTTTATCTTTTATCGGAAATAGTTAAGGTAGTTGTTTCGCGACAATACTAGCAAAATGTTAATGCTAGAGTATATAGAACAGACAATAATGATTCATAATTTATAAGCCCAAAACTTTTTGCTGTTTATGTACCACTGCTAGCCAATCTCGTGATCGTTTGACAAATCTGGCAACACTGTCCGAGCTTGTATATATTTTGTCAAAGAAATGTCAGATAAAATACCTCATAAAGGTCGATTTATAAAACAAAAAGTTCGTAATTAGCGATTGAAAGCTGTTGCGGCAATGCCTAAAGCGAAAAAACGTCAAATAAAAAGTACTAAAGTTAACCAACTTTTTAGATTAAATAAATGCTTTGTTCAATCAAATTTAGGGAAAGCGGTCTTGGTTTAAAGTGACACATTGTTAAAATTAAATTAGGTTGGATTTGGTGGTGTTTCACAAGGAGAAAAAATTAAAATATAAAGATTTTTTTAAAGAATCATAAATAATAGTATCATTACTCGACAAGCCTCTCTTGTGAATATCAGCTTACTTCAATCTTTGTTTGAAAATTTTATAAACACCCCCCCCCCCCACCCCCACCTGCCCCCATTTTGGTCCCCGAAAGAATATAACTTTTTAATGTACTACTCTTTTATAGTAGATTCCATTATTTTTAGTTTCGAAATTTTATAATTGAAATTTTTTAAAAACCTTTCCCTGCTTAATTTTGAATTCGATTTAAACCAAAATCTTATCAGTTCTAATAATCTCATTCTCAATAGAAAAAGCTAATATAATTAAAATAAAAATTATTTTATTTAAAAAACAGAAGACTCTCTCATTTTATTTTATTTTTAACCTAAAATAAAAACAATTCTGTTACCATCGACAGTGAAATCTTTTATTCAACTAATAGAAAAAGCTACTTATGAAATTATAAATTATTTTATAAAATAAGTCAAATAAGACGGAAAGCTGGCTGGGCCGCATATAGTACAATTCGCACCGTGTTTGAGGCGTCCAAAGATAAAAAACTTAAAGCTGATCTATTCAATTCAACAGTGTTGCCTGCCCTTAGTTATGGTTGTGAAGCGTGGACCTTAACGAAGGCGCACGAAAACAAAATAAATGTCATCCAGGCGGCAATCGAAAGAAGATTGGTCGGCTTAAGCCTCCGCTGTCAACGCATGCTTGGGCTGCACAATCGGGATATACGCGAAATGTCGGGGGTAAGAGATATGCTACAATATTCTCTCAGGCGAAAACACGATTGGGCAGGTCATCTTGCCAGGAGAGGATGAAAGATGGAGCCTGGCAGTGCAGCTATGGATACCCCGTGAAAAGATAAGACCCCTCGGGAGACCGCCAATCCGCTGGGCCGACTCCCTGAATAGGAGCATTTCCCTTGGAGCGACAAATAGCCAAACTATCATGGAGCACTGGACTACGATAGCCAAAAACAGAGACAGATGGAAATATTCTTGGGACCCGCAGCAATGAATCGACGCATCGAATAACGGGTCGTCTAAGTATCTAAGTAAGTTTATAAAATAAATGGCGTACTACGGGTGCAGCTTTCATGCTAGTAAGATGCCCTCCGAAGGCGGACTTCGCAACTGGTTATTATTAAATATTTCTTTAAGATTAAATAATATAAAATTACATTTGTATCATTAATAATATCATATTTCTTAAAAATATTATTTAAAATTAATTGAAAATAAACTTTAAATCGAAATTATGTAATATTATCTGGCTGTAATTTGATCCCCTTCATATTAGCGAAAATTCTCGATTAATGGCTCTTGCGATACTATAACAAAAAGAAATAAGCTACATTTTGGACTTATTTTAAAGTTTATAAAACGAGGATGTTTTTTCAGTATTTTTTTTACATCAAGTGTATTGGACTTTTTTTTTAGTAATCGACTTGAATCTAAATTAGGTACATTTAAAAAAAAAATTCATTACTTGCTAGTTTTGACCTTCTATTTCGGAGTTTATGTAAGTTGGGGGCATGATTTTTTTTAAAAGTAATCTCTTATTCACCAGCTATTAAAAAAGTGTCTTTTTAGCACTCAGAGTGCAGTACTTTTTTTTACAATTAGCACTTATTGGTAGAAAGTCGGGAAATTTCAAAAAAAAAAAAAAAATTAAAACTCTGATAACTCCGAAACTAATGATTTTTAACCCCGGGTTCATAGGGTCAAATTTATTGGAAATTAGCTATACAGTATAACCAGTGGCGTAGCCAGAAAATTTTCATGAGGGTTCAACCACAAAGCAAAATATTTGGGAATTTATTTTTATTAAAAAGTCCAGTTAAATTGTGTTTTTACCCGAAAAGTTTTGGGGTAGTTGTAATTTTATCGACCCTTTATGTTTTTTGGTGTGCTGAATCCGAATCTGAGGTTGGCTAACAAAATTTTGTTACGGAACATTGTAAAAAATGCAAAAAAATGTGAAAAATCTCGTTTTTGGCGCTTATTTGCTTATAACTCGAAAACTATCAACTTTTCGTAAATAACCTTCCTATTCAAAATGAAATTTCGTAAAATTTCCTAGAAATTTGATCATTTAGGTTTTTTCTCCGACCTTCCGTTCGGGCTCAAGTGTTAGTTGAAAATTGGCGTATTTTTTATGTTTCCCCAAATTCCAAAAACTCGCACTTTTATCGATTTTTTCCCATTTTGACCATGAAAGAGCACGTTTCGACAAATAAGACCACTCTATACATTTTTAAACTAGATATAATTTGATACAATTCAAACAAAGTTTGTGTTCTTAATTGGATAATGGTAACCCGTGTAGCAATGAGGTTGAATTTAAAACAAACTGCAATTTTTTTCAAAAAATCGCAATTTTATTCCATAAAATGAAAACCACTCATTTTAGAAACTTGATTCCTATCTCATTCTCTAGGAAATTTTGTTGACTTGAACGTTTAGTTAGACCACTTTTTTGATAAAACTCTAGATTTATAGATATCCAGCATTTTCTATGACATTTTTGAGGATTCCGATCAAATCCTTTGTAGGAGATTTTATGAACTTTTATTTTGGACAGGAAGGTAATTTTTGAAAAGTTGATAGTGTTCGAGTTATAAGCAAAAAACCGCCTAAAAATGAGATTTTTTTTTACCTTTTTTTTTGCATTTTTGACAATGTTCTGTCACAAAATTTTGTTAATAAACCTCAGATTCGGATTCAGCACACCATAAAATATTAAGGATCGAAGAAATCAAATCTACTCCAAAACTTTCCCGCGAGGGACCCTTTAGAGAACAATTTAACTGGACTAAAAAGGTACTTTAAAAAAGAACATAATTCTTGATTATACATATGAAATATATTTAATTATGGTTAGTTTGCCATAAAAAACGCTTTGTCGCTACCGTTACTCATCCCATTTGCCCTGTCCTGGGAGGGCGTTCTGAACCCCCCCCTCCCCCGTGGCTACGCCTCTGAGTATAACGCATACGCATAACCCCTTTCAAGATTTCTATCGATTTACCAATAACCATGTATATATTATAATATGCGCTTGGCTCAAATTTCTAGCTACGCCACTAGTACGGAGATTATAACTGCAAATTTCTCTTACATCTTCAACAGGAAGGTTAATATATTATTATTTTTTTTTTTATAAACAAAATATTGCGATTTGAATTTTGAATGTTTCTAAATAAACTTATTTTATTAATTAATCCTGTCTCAAATATTTGTAATTCCCATGGTCAATTCTTCCTCCCCTCCAACCCCTGTACTAGTCCCTTCCTTTCCCTAATACCAAGTCCCCCTCCATCGGCCGCTCGCCACTAGCCGCCTGATTCCCAGCGTCTCTCTTTGGCACTTGTTTGAAATCTTTCATAGTGTAAGCATCTAATTTATTAACGCCCCAACTCATCTGGCTATTCAAGGTAAATATCGCAATCTCATTAACACCAAATTAATTATATTTCTTTCTCGCTATGAGGAGAATGATTTATACAAAAAATCAGAAATTTTCGGCAGATAAAGCCGAACTATTTGCAGGTCGGGCAGTGCCCGTACTGGAATTTTTTTTGCCCATATTAAAATTCTCGATATTTGCCATTTTTAAATTTACATTTATTAAAAATCTTTCTCGCTATTAAATATGAGAGAAACAGTTGAAAGAACACTACCCTAATTCTTCAGTTTAAAAATCCACTGGGAATCAAGAATACATATAATAATAAAATTATTTAATATAATTATATTATTATTATTCAGTTCCATTATAAGAATTACATGTGACAAATCAGAGGAAAAAAGGAACAATTAAACACCGTGTTAAAATTTGTATATATTATTTATTAATTATTTATATAATATATTAGTCTAACCACCTATATTAAAAATAATATAGATTATTAGAAAGATTGTCTTTATTTATTAATTTCTTTAATATAATACTTCTTACCTAAAATAATTTTTACTCCACAAAAACTAGTCTGGACTTTGGTTCCTTGCAAGAAACAGCAGACAACGGATTATTCCGAGGGGTGAACCGCGATTGGAATTAGGTGTACACTGTCTTTGGAATTATTTGGAAATGCTTTGGAATTCATTAGATAATCTATTGTCTTCTACTTGGAAATGAAAGTGGAAGTAGGTGTACACGATTTTAGGTTGCGGTTCATCCCTCGGATTATTCATTCCTCTATCTTCATCCTTTTGTGTCATTTTTCTTTTGATCCCTCTTGAAACTATGCAACCGTATTGTACTATTTATCGAGAATTAACAAATCCTGCCATTTATTACTAATATTTTAAAAAAATTTTAATTTAAAGAATAAACATATCCAGATCACTCCTATATATTATAATTATAAATTCAACATACGTTAAATAAAATTTGGGCCGTTTTTCTACAAAGATTTTCGTTAATTATTTAAGTTTTTATCGTGAAATAAGGACTATATTTTTTATGCAGATAATACCTATATATTTTATTAGCAACGTTTCATCAACTTTGTTGATGAAATAGCTATCTATATATATATATATATATATCTATTATATATATATATCTATTATATATATATATCTATATCTATAATAGCTATAAATAGCTATCCAAGTCATTAACATCAATCTGAATGACAGGCTTGCGTTGCTATGTTTATTAAAAAAAGAATAATTATAAAAATGACAAATATGCAGGGAAGATATCTATTTGAGCCCTGAAGAAGGCAACAAAGTTGATGAATCGTTGGCAATAAAATATAAATTATCTCATCATCATCATCATCATTGAGTATACAGTCCTAAGACTGGTTTGATGCAACAATCCGTCTCCACTCGACTCTGTCCCCCGCCAGCTGTTTAACCTCTCTAAATGTCTGGCATCCCATATCCCCAATTATTTGTTCGAAATATTCTAATCTGGTTCTTCCCCTTCCCCTTTTCTTTCCCACCTCCCCCTCCAAGATATCCCTAAGCAGTCCCCCATGTCTCAGTGTCTGCCCCATCATCTGACCTCTTCTCTTCTTCAGACTCTTCCACAAGGTTCTTCTTTCTCCGATTCTTCCAAGAACTTCTTCATTTGTAATTTTATCCATCCATTTGATATTCATCATTCTTCTGTAGCACCACATTTCGAAAGCCTCCAATCTCTTTCTCTCCGCTTTTCCAATTGTCCAGGTTTCACACCCGTACATGGCTATGCTCCATACATATGTCTTCAATAGCAACTTCCTGTTTGCTAAGCTGATTGAGGAGGAGCATAGTAGTTTTTGTTTTGAATTAAACCCCATTTTTGCTTGGGCAATTCTTGATTTAATTTCGTTTTTGCTCCTCCCATCCCATGTTATTTTACTTCCTAGGTAGTGGAATTCCTTAACTCCTTATAGGTTTTCTTGGTTAATTTTGATGCATTCCTGTCTCGTTTGTTCTTTTTTGTACATACTAGGACCTTGGTTTTATTCTTGTTTATTTTCATTTTGATTTCTTCTATTAGGATTTGGTTAATTCCATTCAAGGCGTCCTCTAATTCTTTTTTATTGCTTCCTAGAAGGGCAATGTCATCGGCAAATCTTAACATAGCGATCTTTTGACCTTGGATTTCTATACCTGTATCAATTTTGTCTTTGAATTCTTTAATCGCTTCTTCTATGTATAAATTATCTGCATAAAAATTATAGTCCTTATTTCCCTATAATAATTTAATCGATGGACATAAATAATCAAAATAATTTTCGTTAATTGTCATTTTTAAATTTACATTTATAAACACTTTTTTCGCTGGGGGTCGGGTAGGCTAGGCGGTAGCATGTCAGCCAGCTAACCAAGAGGACCCAAGTTCGAATCCGGCTCGAGGCATCCGGCTAAAATCTGACCCCCGAGGTAGAGACAAATTTAAAAATAAAAATAAATAGTATCGTAAATGGCTTATGGCTACCATGGTCGAAAAGCCAAAAAAAAAAAAAAAAAAAAACTTTTTTCGCTATTAAATTGAGAGAAGCAGTTTAAAAGATTACCCAAACTCTTCAGTTTAAAAATCCACCAAATATCAAGAATACATTTTATATTATTATTCACTATTATATTTATTAATTATTTATATAATATATTAATCTAACTATCTATATTAATAATAATACTATTACAATAAAAGGATGTTTCTGCTTACTCATAAAATAACTAGTAAAAAATTCAGTATCTATTAAAATCCTGAATAATTAATTGAATAAACTACACTGCGGTGCAAAAAAATCGAGCCACCAATAAAAACTTATTAAATAGTAAATCATTTTAAAAAATTTTACAAGTAACCATGCATTATTAAAACTATTGCTTATTGAAAGTGTAATTGTCGTTGACTTGGCCCTTGATTAATTAGGCACACAATTTGAACTGCTTGAACTTGAGAAATATCCGTTTTGTATATTTAATTTTTCTATCAATGATGCTATGGAATTAGATATTTTATTAGTACTTTATTTACATAGTAAAGTGATATTGAAAAAGTATGATAATTTGTAATTGTATCTTTTTATTTAATTGTACTTATTTTTTTATAAAATTCAGAAATTATCAACAATATTTATTGAATATGTTAAGTTAAAAGTTAATCCAACAAATTATATGGTTATTTGTAAACATTTAAAAAATAATTTGGTATTTAATAAAGTTTTTATTGGTGGCTCGATTTATTTGCACAGTAGGGTATAATAATATTCGTAAATAAAATTTAGTTCCAGAAAAGTCTGGAATTTAAAGAGAAGATAATAGATGGTAAAAGCTTTTTCCCCCATATAAAATCCGAACTAATATTTAGTCCTGACTACAACGTACCAAGTCTTTGAAAAAGTATCACTTTTCCTCCAATTAAAAAATTTAAATGTTAATTCTTTTTATAAACTTCAATTCAATTTAAATAATTATTTTTCATTTTCCAGATGAAACGGGCTTTGCTTCCTGCTTTAATTTAATCCTGAGTGAGGGTTCTTTTCGTTTCTTCAATGGTAAGTGGTCATTTATTTGCTATTTTTCATTTTATTATAACAATTATAATGTTATCAAAAAAATCACGGCTCAATAGAAATACAGACTTAGAATTAAAAAAAAAGCTTAAAATTTGTCTATTAATTCAATATTTTTAAAATTTTATAATTATATATTTATTATCCCATGAATATGTCTAGTTTATTTAATTTCAAATTATGTATAATAATCAAAAGTGTTTTAATTCTTTCCTCTATAAAAGTGGCAGTCTATTTATTTGTAAAGAGAAACAAAGAGGTTGTCCTCTGCTTGATGCAAATAACAAACACATATATCGAAATTATATATCTATATATTATTTATTTGTTTGAGACTATAATTTCGAAGACTTGGCCTTCATCATCAGTCTTTTTATTTATAAATATTATTTTTCATGGGGTCAATATCGATTGAAAATTTTAGATCTTTACTTAGATGGGAGGCAGTTAAAATTCAATTCAATTGTTTTTAATTTTAACTGGCTCCCAGCTAAGTAAAGATCGAAAATTTTCAATCGATATTGACCCCATGAAAAATATAATATTTATAAATAAAAAAGACTGATGATGAAAGCCAAGTCTTCGAAACTATAGTCTCAAACAAATAAATAATATATATACAGATATGTAATTTCGATATATATGTGTGTGTTTATTTGCATCAAGCAGAGGACAACCTCTTTGTTTCTCTTTATGAATCAACAACTGTGCTACTCTCGGCAAAACAAAAACTTTTCATTTATTTATTTATTATTATTTTTTAATTTATTAGATTTTTTTTCTAATTTTAAAAGTTTTAGGCTGAATACTTTAACATTAAATTAATTGTAAAATTTCACCCCCTTGGTTCTTAGTTAAATTGTTTTAAATATCATATGCCTTAATAAAAAATAAATAGTTCAAAAATCTTGAAATTCTACTTGGAAATTTGTAAATTTATTTATAATTTTAGTTTTTTATATAATTATTTTTTATTGAAATCCTTATTAAGTACAAACCTATTTCAAAATAATTAAGAAAACGTTAATCTTGCCAGGAATCGCCTCCAGTCGAGGCTTCCTCAGGCTTTACTTGTAACATTTAAATACAATTTACGTTCTTTTTATCTTAACATTTAATATATAAGAAAATTATTAAACTTTCTTAAGCTAAACAAATTATTTTTCTAATCTATACACGAGTTACATAGTTTAAAAACTATTTTAAAATAATCAAAATCTTTAAAATTAGAATTATTATAGAATTATTTTACATTTTAAATGATCAACCTTTTATTTTTTCACTTGATAATTTTTTAATAGTAATTTCGAATTTGCCATGCTTTCAATCGATGGGTGAACCGCGACCTAAAATCGTGTACACCTACTTCCACTTTCATTTCCAAGTAGATGGCAATAGATTATCTAATGAATTCCAAAGTCGTTGTACACCTAATTCCAAACGCGGTTCACCCCTCGCTTTAAACTGAATTCTTGACCTAGCAAGTAATTTTATAGCGAAATTTCACTTTATATTATTCAATAAATAAAATTTATAATTCCAGCAGAAGACACACTCTTTTATTGTCTCCTTCAATATATAAAAATTCTGCTACTCTCGACAAAAACTTTCAATTTGAAATTTCCCCAATTAATTAAAAGGTCTAATTTCAAATTAATAGACTAAGGTTCACCCTAGAGGTCATAACGTCTCATGGCGAGTCCAAATTGTTTATTTGTCTCCCAGATTTTCACATGCTCGGTTCGATTACATAAAAATGTTTCCCTAAACAAATCCTTTGTAGTGTTTTTTTAGACGGTTAGTCTTTCTTTCCTTGTGACATCCGATGGGCTTTTTTTCTTACTTTTACCCCCAATATATTTTTTTGGATCAATCTTTTTTAAACCCCGAATTTCTCTCAAAATATTTCTAATTGTAGTTTAGGACTTTGAGCTCAACAAGTTCGATATGATATTTCAATAAGTTTTATGTCTATATTTTTTGTTAGAGTAGTCTCAATAATCCGGTACTATTAAAAAAACTAGGGGTGCCGGATTATTGGAATGTTCGCTTTACTGGATTGTTTAGAAAAATTCATAATAAATAAAATAAATTTCACCCGATATGGGTAACGAAACGGATACCAAATCGCGGGCAGAGGGTGGCGGATTATTGGACGTGCCGGTCTATTGAAGTGCCGGATTAGTGAGAATACTGTATATGTATTATTCCTTTTTCGAATTTTCAATCAAATTATAATAAAACATCAAGTATCCCGTTAAAAAGCATCTATTTTTGAAAAAAGCAAAGCTCATTTTTTCTCTAGTGGCCAATGTAAAATTGACTTAAAAATCTACTACAAATTATCCATATCTTTTTAAGGATCTGAAAATGTTCCATTAATAAACAAAGTTGACAATAGTTGAGAACATCATCCAATATATATTACTAAGTATTATATGTTCCTATTAATAAATATAATTTCTTTTTCGTTTTTAGGCGTAAAATAAGAAATTCTTTTATAATATTTGATAAAATAATATTTTTTGCATTTATCATTTTTTTCTTTTAATGGAAATTTCTTAGTAATTTCTATTTGATATCCTCAACGCTATCGATAAGAAATTGTTTTCAGGGTATAGAATTATTCTAGGCTTTTTACTTCAAATATAAAAATAATCGATTTCATTCAACCTTAGCGGATGCTATTTAATTCTTTCTCACAAACTCACAGACTTAGGGCCAGTTGTATGTCTATTGGTAAAGTCTTTGCAAAAGTTGACTAAGGGCATACCCGGCGGGATGACCATCAGATGACAAGTTTTCACCTGATTGGCCATCCCGCCGGGCACAAGGTGAATTCTAAGATTTTACCCTATGTCAATTTTTACAAAGACTTTACCAACCGACATACAACCGGCCCTTAAGGTTGCTCGGACAGTATCCTTCAAGTCAAAATAAAATCTAAATTATTTTCTACTAAAATTAAAAATTTTAACACACAAATTAATTATTTTAATTTAGATGTTAGCTAACATTATTTTTAATCGGATCTATGAAATAATTTAATTAATAAATAAATGTCTTTTGACTTGAGTCACGTGATTTATTTATTTTTCACTGAAGCGGGCTGATATTTAGATTTAGAATATTTACAAAACCCTAGGGCAGAAAGTTTTTTTAATGTTACCAACGATAATTTATCTATATGTATAAATAAAAGTTTTTTTCTCATCATACGATCTGGCTAGATTAATCGGAATATATGCTTTCAGCCAACATTCTCTATTCACTAGTGTTAAAAGTCCGATTTTTAATATTCAATTACACGAAAACCCTTGGTCAGATCTTTTCCAAAAATTATTTTATACGTATTTGTCATCGATTAATAATATATTAAAAAATTTAATCCAACATTGCCTTTATGTCCAAGCAAGCTTAATTTCCTACAAATTATTTATCAAACTATTGAATATACTAGAATCTTTTTCAATTGATTTAATAATTTATAGTACCTTAGATCGCTGCTTACTAATTTTTGCTTTAGTTAAATAGTCCAGTCAACGAATGGGTTATAGAAAACATTTTAGACGAGATAATTTTTTTCTTATGGAATGTATTTGTGCTAGTTAAGAGGTAAAAATACTAAAAGTCCCCAGTCCTAGCTACCGGGCTTAGGGGTGAAATGCCCCGTTTTTTGGTTTTTTGCTTATATCTCAAAAACAGTGGGACAGTGGGTCGTAGGGAAAAAGTTACTCTTATCAAAATATAAGCTTATAATATTTACTACAAACAAATTGCTTCTATATAATTTTTCTCTATTCTTTATGGTTTTTGAGATATTTGCCCTCGAAAATCGTTTATGAATGAAAAAAATAAAACTTCCTATATTTTTGGTCAAATTTTTGTCTCTATCACCTCAGCATTTCGTTTTACATCAGAAAAGAAGTTTTAGACCATTCAATTTCCTTTAAAATGATATATACATTTATGATTTTATTTTCAAATCGTCTGTAGTTATAGAAATTTAAAAATTTCAGGTCAATTTATACATTTTGTTAGAAAACCCCGCAATAACCCAGTATATAGGAGGGTTTAAGCTTACATTAATTGCGGGAAAAGATTTTTTTTAGGATAGTTTGGTATAGTGTCGGTATGCCAAACCTAAGTTTGCGACCTCGAAACTGTGGGGGACAACTTTTGGTGGCCGAAAAACCTCGAAATTTTTGGACTTTAAGCCAAAAACTCGCACTTTTTTCGATTTTTTCCCATTTCGACCATGATGGAGCACGTTTTCGACCAAGACCATTCTATACATTTTTAAACTAGATTAAATTTGCTACAATTTAAACAAAGTTCCATCTTAATTGAATAATGGTAACCCGTGCCGCAATTAGGTTGAAGTTTTGAAAAACTGCATTTTTTCCCTTGATAACATGAAAAGCACTGATCTTAAAAACTTGATTTCTATCTCATTCTCTAAGAAATTTTATTGACTTGAACGTTTACTTGGACCACATTTTTGATAAAACTCTTAGATTTATAGATATCCAGAATTTTCCTGACCGGAAATGATCCATATAATACTCCTATAATATAGATAGCTTTGAAAGTAATTGAATTGAAATGAGTAAATGCAAAATTTATAATAAATAAACGGAACGAGATTGAAAAAGTTTTCCATTAAATGGTGAATTTTGAGCGGATTTATCATCTAATATTTTTTTATCTTAAATAAAAATAAGGCGAATTGATTTATTAAATTAAATTAAATTAAATTTTTAAAAGTTAAAAGACAAGTGTTTCGTGAAGAGGGTGTCTGGATTATATATAAATTTCCCTGACTAAATCGTTGGTCAAATTTTTGAGCAATATTTTAAATTAAGTGAATATTGATAACACATTCCAAAATTCAAAAAAGATAGATAATTTAAACTATCTTTTTTATTCTAAAACTCTATGTTTCGGTGGCATATTACCTCCTTCTTCAAGACCCTGAATGCCTCATCAATATCCATTCAATTCACTTATCAGCCCAAACTACATCAATCTTATTTTAAATTAATATTATGTCATCTGATTTTAAATTTGTACTTTTTTAACACTAGCTAATAAATTTTTTAGTTTAATAAAAAATAATGAAACAATTTTAATTAGTACATTTTTAAAATGAATATAAGGCTTATTGAAGGAGACATAAAAGAGTGTCTTCTGCTGGAACTATAAATTTTATTTATAACGAGATCTATAGTTTCGTTATAAATAAATAAAATTTATAATTCCAGCAGAAGACACTTTCTTTTATTGCCTCCTTCAATATATAAAAATTCTGCTACCCACGGCACAAAAACTTTCAATTTAATATAAGACTTATTTTATTTAATACTTATAATGCTTAAAAGCGACAAATAACAAAAAAAGCGTTCTTTGCAATTAATTTTCAAATAAAAAAATGTCGAACTTTCCTTGTTTCTTTTATCTGATATGTATATAAAGATTGACTCACAAACTTGCCTTTTACCCAAACAATCCTATTTAAATAAAGGTCAACCCGATATTCTTTCTGAACAACAGCTTAAGCTTAAGTTCTCTTAAGCTGTTGTTCAGAAGAATATCGGGTTGACCTTTATTTAAATAGGATTGATTGTAAAAGCTGAAGTTTGTGAGTCAATGACCTCACAAACTTGCCTTTTACCCAAACAATGCTATGTAAATAAAGGTCAACCCGATATTCTTTCTGAACAACAGCTTAAGAGAAGGTGTCCTTTTAAAATAATTTTATAAATTCTGTCTCTCTGTTCAATAAACATATATATAGCTTGTTATTCAATAAGTTAAATTAGTTACTTTCTGTATTTCCTGAAGATGGGTCGATAGCCCGAAATATATATATTGAAAAAGAAAAAAAAATTATATCTTTTAATTTTTTAATTTTAATGTGAAATAAGTGACCCAGTATCCTTAACTCATAGTAAATCCATATTAAATAAAATATTTATTTCATCATCATTGAGTATACAGTCCTAAGACTGGTTTGATGCAACAATCCGTCTCCACTCGACTCTGTCCCCCGCCAGCTGTTTAACCTCTCTAAATGTCTGGCATCCCATATCCCCAATTATTTGGTTGAAATATTCTAATCTGGTTCTTCCCCTTCCCCTTTTCTTTCCCACCTCCTCCAAGATATCCCTAAGCAGTCCCCCATGTCTCAGTGTGTGCCCCATCATCTGACCTCTTCTCTTCTTCAGACTCTTCCACAAGGTTCTTCTTTCTCCGATTCTTCCAAGAACTTCTTCATTTGTAATTTTATCCATCCATTTGATATTCATCATTCTTCTGTAGCACCACATTTCGAAAGCCTCTAATCTCTTTCTCTCCCTTCTCTAATTGTCCAGGTTTCACACCCGTACATGGCTATGCTCCATACATATGTCTTCAATAGCAACTTCCTGTTTGCTAAGCTTACCTCTTATCTTTATTAAAGATGTTTCACCTGCACCAACACCACAATCTCTACTGATTATATGATATGTATATCCCAAAATCTTTTCCCAGTAATTTTAACATCTCCACTTGTCGCTAATAAAGGAAAAATTACAGTTAATACAGGCTTAAATTTTTAAAATAGAGGCCCTGTAAATTTTTAATTCTTTATTTATCAATAATTGTTACTTTTTTAAATTATCTTATATTTAATAAAATATTAATAATTTATTTATAAACAAAATGACACCTTATTTTTACATGTTGGTTAATTATTAAACGAGTTATGGTGGTTTTAGTTATGGTTAGTTATTCTTGAGTAAATGAAAAAAAAGATGGTGCTGGATTCTAACGACCGATTGTTTGAATTTTCATAATTAATTTGAGTTAATTTGACAAGCGAGTTGAACAAATCTATGTAAGATGGCAGCATTGGAAAATCAATAAAGTTTAAATTCAAATATTCAAAATGCGATGATGGCCGATTTCATCTCATCCAATTAACTAAGACTAACCTACAATAATGACAATGAAAAAACATAACTCGATTAATTGTAAAGCTATTTTCAAAATTAAGGTGTCTTTTTATTCAGAATAAAATGCTTAATATTTTATTAATTAAAAGATAATTTGATAAAACTAACGATTGAGATATAAAGGATTGAATAATTGAGATGTAGCCAATAAACTCATTTTGAGAATCTATATTCACTATAATTTTTGACTACTTTATCTATAGCGAAGCATGGATTTTAAAACGAATATAGATAAAGTCTAGGAATTAATTTCCCACAATTAATGTAAGCTCCCCCTATATACGGGGCTATTGATGGGATTTCTAATAAAATGTACATATAAATCGACCTGAAATTTTTAAATTGCTATAACTCCAGATGATTTGAAAATAAAATCATAAATGTATATATCATTTTAAAAGAAATTGAATTCTCTACAACTTCTTTTCTGAGGACTTTTACTATAAAATGAAAGGCTGAGGTGATAAGAGACAATATTTATAGGAAATTTTATTTTATTAATTCATAAACGATCTTCGCGGACAAATATCTCAAAAACCATAAAGAATAGAGAATAATTATATAGAAGCAATTTGTAGTAAATATTATAAGCTTATATTTTGCGGCAGCCATTTTTCCAAGGTAAGAACAAATCGACTAAACTCTAATTAATTTTGATACATCATTAATACATTATTAATATATATATTACGACATCATATTATACTCAAAACAGCCAACTCTCAGCATGAAAACTTTTATCTTTTATCGAAAAATACTTAGGTCTCGTTGTATGTCGCAAAGTAAATGCTTTTTACCATGCGACATACAACTGGGCCTTAAGGTAGTTGTTTTGCGACGATACTAGGAAAAAATTAATGCTAGAGTATATAGAACAGACAATAAGGATTCATAATTCATAAAGCCCAAAACTCTTTGCTGTTATGTACCACTACTAACCAATATCGTGCTCGTTTGACAAATCTATCCGAGCTTGTATATATTTTACCATAGAAATGTCAGATAAAATACATTATAAAGGTCGATTTATAAAACAAAAAGTTCTAAATAAGCGATTGAAAGCTGTTGCGACAATGGCTGAAGCGAAAAAACGTCAAAAAGTTATCCCACTTTTTAGGTTTATTTATTCATTATTATCTCAGAAACTGTGTTGTAACTATGAATTATAATTTTCTTAAAACATGTATTAGTTATTGTTAAATGTTGGTTTAGTGTTTTTATCCAATGGTAAGAAGAGTTTCTTAATTATAATTAAATATGTATGTGAACATTCCGATATCCCGTATAGTGCAATGTATGAGTCTGAAAAACTATCTTTGGAATTTAATATCTCTGGAACTATATTGTTCATAAATTTTGTTTTGTCACCAATCAATGCAGAAGTATTTAAATAATAATCTGTCTAAATTTCAAAAAATTCTAAGAAAACCCATATGGTGAAACAACTACCTTAAATAAAAAATACAAGGCAAATCCTTTGGTTAATATATCAACAAACTAGTTAATTATAGTTCTTAATTTCAATATTTCTCTATCCGATCGGCTATTTGAGTATACATAATAAAGATAACCATTTTGGTTTGACTACAAAGTTGTAGTAAATATTTTCTTCCTTTTTTTGAAGTCGGTTAAAAATAGACGGACTTCAGCGACATTGTCTTAAAGAATCATAAATAATAGTATCATTACTCGACAAGCCTCTCTTCTGAATATCAGCTTACTTCTATCTTTGTTTAAAAATGTTATAAACACCCCCTCTGCCTCCATTTTGGTCCCCGAAAGAATATGACTTTTTAATGTACTACTCTTTTATAGTAGATTCCATTATTTATTTTTTTAGTTTCGAAATTTTATAATTGAAATTTTTTAAAAACCTTCCCCTGCTTAATTTTGAATTTGATTTAAACCAAAATCTTATCAGTTCTAATAATCTCATTCTCAATAGAAAAAGCTACTTATGAAATTATAAATTATTTTATAAAATAAATGGCGTACTACGGGTGCAGCTTTCATGCTAGTAAGATGCCCCCAAGGCGGACTTCGCAACTGGTTATTAAATATTTCTTTAAGATTAAGTAATATAAAATTACATTTGTATCATTAATAATATCATATTTCTTAAAAATATTATTTAAAAGTAATTGAAAATAAACTTTAAATCGAAATTATGTGATATTATCTGGCTCAATTTGACCCCTTCAATATTAGCGAAAATTCTCGATTAAAAACGGTGATAGGATAACGAAAAGAAACATTTTGAACAGATTTTAAAGTTTATAAAACGAGGATGTTTTTTTTTACAACAAGTGTATTGGACTTTTTTAGTAATCGACTTGAATCTAAATTACATTTTCAAAAAATTTAATTACTTGTTAGTTTTGACCTTCTATTACGGAGTTTATGCAATTTAGGGGTATGTATTTTTTTAAAGTAATCTCTTATTCACCAGCTATTAAAAAAGTGTCTTTTAGCTCTCAAAGTGCAGTACTTTTTTTTACAATTAGCAGTTATTGGTAGAAAGTCGAGAAAAATTAAAAAAACAAAATATTATAAACTTGATAACTCCAAAACTAATGATTTTTGACCCCGGGTCTAATTCTATTGATAATAAGTTATAGAGTAAAACCCCTTTTAAGATTTCTTTCGAATTACCAATAAGCCTGTATATATGTATTATAATTTTTAAAGTTTTATATTTTTTGACGTGGGGAGTGTGCCCCCTGGCCCATATTTTCATTAGGGCCCAAAATTTCTAGCTACGCCACTAGCCAGAGTTACGGAGATTATAACTGCAGATTTCTTTTGCATCTTCAACAGGAAGGTTTATATATTATTATTATTACTTTACCAAGGTATAGTCAAGTATTGTAATCGTGTATGAAAAAAGTGTTTTTTTTCCTTCTTTTTTTCGAAATATCTCAAAAACGGTTGAAACTATTTTGATTAAAAAAATTGATCGAAACCACGGCATTTCGGTCTACAAAAAAGCCTTAATAAGTGAACATCGAAAAAATTATATTTTTCGAGATAATAATTGTTTTGTCAAAATGTCTGTTAGTTAGTTCAAAAACTAGTGTGAATATAGAAACCAAATTTGTGGTGCATATCGACCCAAAATTAAGGGGGGTGGATGGGGGAGTGGGGTTAAAAATAAAAAATCTAGGCCATTTGAGCAAACTCAACCAAATGTTGTATACATAATCAGTGGGACACCAGAAGTCTAAAAATGGAAAAACTAACCCTCCTCCCCTACATGATTATAAATAATTTTATTAAATATAGGTGTAAGGGGCCAGGCTGTAGTGGTAAAAGTCAAGTGGATGGTCACATCAGAACACGTCATCTTATTTTTTTTTATAAACAAAATATTGCGATTTGAAATTTGAATGTTTCTATAATAATCTTATTTTATTAATTAATACTGTCTCAAATATATGTAATTCCCATGGTGAATTCTTCCTTCCAACCCCTGTACTTGTCCCTTTTCCCTAATACCAAGTCCCATTACTTCCGCCCCCTCCAATGGCCGCTCGCCCCTCCATCGGGCGTTCGCCCCTCCCCGGCCGCACGCCACTAGCCGCCTGCCTCCCCACCACAGGGATTCCCAGCGTCCCTCTTTGCCACTTGTTTGAAATCTTTTCATAGCGTAAGTATCTAATCTATTAACGCCCCAACTCATCTGGCTATTCAGGCGTAAATATCGCAATCTCATTGTCACTTAAATTAATTATATTTCTTTCTCTGAAGGCGATGAGGGAATGATTTAAACAAAAAAATCGTGAAATTTTCGGCAGATAAATGCCGAACTATTTGCAGGTCGGGCAGTGCCCGTACTGGGAATTTTTTTTGCCCATATTAAAAATTCTCGATATTTGCCATTTTTAAATTTTGCATTCAGATAAAAATTTTTCTCGCTATTAAATATGAGAGAAACAGTTTAGAACAAGACTACCGTAACTCCTCACGTTTAAAAATCCACTGGAATAAAATAATATTATTATTACATATATAATAATATTATTATTTAATATAATTATATTATTATTATTCAAGTTCCATTATAAGAATTAGATGTGACAAATCAGAGGAAAAAAGGAACAATTAAACACCGTGTTAAAACTTGCTTATATTATTTATTAATTATTTATATAATATATTAACTCTAACCACCTATATTAATAATAATATAGATTATTAGAAAGATTGTCTTTATTTATTAATTTCTTTAATATAATACTTCTTATCTAGAATAATTATTACTCCACAAAAACTAGTCTGGACTTTGGTTCCTTGCAAGAAACAGCAGGCAACGGATTATTCCAGAGGTGAACCGTGATTGGAATTAATTAGGTGTACACCGCCTTGGAATTCATTAGATAATCTATTGACTTCCACTAAACAGAAGTAGAAGTAGGTGTACACGATTTTAGGTTCCCCCTCGGATTATTCATTCCTCTATCTTCTCACCTCCTTTGTGTCATATTTTCTCTTTTGATGCCTCTTGAAACTATTCAACCGTATTCTACTATTTATCGAGAATTAACAAACCCTGCCATTTATTACTAATATATTTAAAATTTTTTAATTTAAAGAATAAACATCCAGTTCCCCCTATATATATTATAATTATAAGTTCAACATGCGCTGAATAAAATTTGGGCCGTTTTTCTTCAAAGATTTCCGTTAATAATTAATTAATTTATATATATTTTATTAATATAATGATTCTAGACCGGTTTTGTTATATTTTATTGCCAACGTTTCATCAATTTGACTTCTTCAGGGTTTCAAATAGTTATCTTCCCTAGCATTTTTGTCATTTTTATAATTATTCTTAGTAAACAGAAAGCAAGGCAAGCCAGTCAATCAGATTGATGTTAATGACTTGCCTTGCTAGTGTTTACTAAGAAAGAATAATTGTAAAAATGACAAGAATTCAAGGGAGATAACTTTTTGAGCTCCCGAAGAAGTCAACAAAGTTGATGAAACGTTGGCAATAAAATATAAATTATCTACATAAAAATTATAGTCTTTATTTCCCGATAATAATTTATTCGATGGACATAAATAATCAAAATATTTTCGTTGTCATTTTTAAATTTACATTTATAAACAT
>JALMQS010000099.1:26261598-26458420 GCA_024734495.1 Forficula auricularia
GCTGAAGAACATAGAGGAATCGACTTAAAATCAAAAATAGCCATCGATTCTCATTCTAATACTTGAGGAATAACAATTCTACATTAGGTTTTTGACGTTTCGATTATTATTGGTAACCATTGCTGAATACATGGAGGAAACGACTTTGAAATCAAAAATGCTGTCTGAGTTGTTTACCAAAAAAAGAATTTAGTCTTATTGATTTTAAGTCGATTCTCTCTACATTTTCAGTAGAGGTTTCCATTAATAGTCAAAACATCAAAAATGGAATTCAGCACCGAGTTATTCCTCTAGTATTAGATAAGAATCGATCGTTATTTTTGATTTTAAGTCGATTCCTCCATGTATTCAGCAATGGTTACTAATAATAATCGAAACGTCAAAAACCTAATGTAGAATTGTTATTCCTCAAGTACTAGATGAGAATCGATGGCTATTTTTGATTTTAAGTCGATTCCTCTATGTCTTCAGCAATGGTTACCAATAAAAATCGAAACGTCAAAAATCCAATATAGAATGATTATTCCTCAAGTACTAGATGAGAATCAATCGCTATTTTTGGTTTAAAGTTGATTTCTCTATGTCTTCAGAGATGGCTACTAATAAAAACCGAAACGTCAAAAATCCAATATAGAATGGATATTTCTCAAGTATTAGATGAGAATCAATCGCTATTTTTGATTTTAAGTCGATTCCTCCATGTCTTCAGCAATGGTTACTAATAAAAACCGAAACGTCAAAAATCCAATATAGAATGATTATTCCTCAAGTACTAGATGAGAATCAATCGCTATTTTTGGTTTAAAGTCGATTTCTCTATGTCTTCAGCAATGGTTACTAATAAAAACCGAAACGTCAAAAATCCAATATAGAATGATTATTCCTCAAGTACTAGATGAGAATCAATCGCTATTTTTTGGTTTAAAGTCGATTTCTCTATGTCTTCAGCAATGGTTACTAATAAAAACTGAAACGTCAAAAATCCAATATAGAATGATTATTCCTCAAGAACTAGATGAGAATCAATCGCTATTTTTGGTTTAAAGTCGATTTCTCCATGTCTTCAGCAATGGTTACTAATAAAAACCGAAACGTCAAAAATCCAATATAGAATGATTATTCCTCAAGTACTAGATGAGAATCAATCGCTATTTTTGGTTTAAAGTCGATTTCTCCATGTCTTCAGCAATGGCTACTAATAATAACCGAAACGTCAAAAATCCTAATGTAGAATGATTATTCCTCAAGTACTAGATGAGAATCAATCGCTATTTTTGATTTTAAAGTCGATTCCTCTATGTCTTCAGCAATGGTTACTAATACAAACCGAAACGTCAAAAATCCAATATAGAATGATTATTCCTCAAGTACTAGATGAGAATCAATCGCTATTTTTGGTTTAAAGTCGATTTCTCTATGTCTTCAGCAATGGTTACTAATAAAAACCGAAACGTCAAAAATCCAATATAGAATGATTATTCTCAAGTACTAGATGAGAATCAATCGCTATTTTTGGTTTAAAGTCGATTTCTCTATGTCTTCAGCAATGGTTACTAATAAAAACTGAAACGTCAAAAATCCAATATAGAATGATTATTCCTCAAGTACTAGATGAGAATCAATCGCTATTTTTGGTTTAAAGTCGATTTCTCTATGTCTTCAGCAATGGTTACTAATAAAAACCGAAACGTCAAAAATCCAATATAGAATGGATTATTCCTCAAGTATTAGATGAGAATCAATCGCTATTTTTGATTTTAAGTCGATTCCTCCATGTCTTCAGCAATGGTTACTAATAAAACCGAAACGTCAAAAATCCAATATAGAATGATTATTCCTCAAGTACTAGATGAGAATCAATCGCTATTTTTGGTTTAAAGTCGATTTCTCTATGTCTTCAGCAATGGTTACTAATAAAAACCGAAACGTCAAAAATCCAATATAGAATGATTATTCCTCAAGTACTAGATGAGAATCAATCGCTATTTTTGGTTTAAAGTCGATTTCTCTATGTCTTCAGCAATGGTTACTAATAAAAACTGAAACGTCAAAAATCCAATATAGAATGATTATTCCTCAAGAACTAGATGAGAATCAATCGCTATTTTTGGTTTAAAATCGATTTCTCTATGTCTTCAGCAATGGTTACTAATAAAAACCGAAACGTCAAAAATCCAATATAGAATGATTATTCCTCAAGTATTGTGATGAGAATCAATCGCTATTTTTGGTTTAAAGTCGATTTCTACATGTCTTCAGCAATGGCTACCAATAATAATCGAAACGTCAAAAACCTAATGTAGAATTGTTATTCCTCAAGTATTAGATGAGAATCGATGGCTATTTTTGATTTTAAGTCGATTCCTCTATGTCTTCAGCAATGGTTACCAATACAAGACCGAAACGTCAAAAATCCAATATAGAATGATTATTCCTCAAGTACTAGATGAGAATCAATCGCTATTTTTGGTTTAAAGTCGATTTCTCTATGTCTTCAGCAATGGTTACTAATAAAAACCGAAACGTCAAAAATCCAATATAGAATGATTATTCCTCAAGTACTAGATGAGAATCAATCGCTATTTTTGGTTTAAAGTCGATTTCTCTATGTCTTCAGCAATGGTTACTAATAAAAACTGAAACGTCAAAATCCAATATAGAATGATTATTCCTCAAGAACTAGATGAGAATCAATCGCTATTTTTGGTTTAAAATCGATTTCTCTATGTCTTCAGCAATGGTTACTAATAAAAACCGAAACGTCAAAAATCCAATATAGAATGATTATTCCTCAAGTACTAGATGAGAATCAATCGCTATTTTTGGTTTAAAATCGATTTCTCTGTCTTCAGCAAAGGTAACGGATAAGAAAACAACGCAGTTGCTATGGTTACTCATAAAAATTCCTCCCAAATTTTTAGCATTTCACAGAGAGAAGCCTATCCATTCTTACTTAAGCAAGGCTAAATGAGCTATATTAAAACTTTCAAATGAATAAATTTTAAAGAATTTAAAAAATTAAAAAAGTACCATCTTACTCTAGAGTAAAGTACTTTAAAATATAATTTTACTAAAAACTTTATTTAACCTTTTTTCTGGTCCCCAAGGTACTTAATTAGGATATTAAATTTCATCAAAATTGGTTAAGTCATTTTCAAGATATTTAGAAAAAACTAAAAAAGTACTGATATAAAGTACTAATGTTTGTGGGCCGATATGTACCAAAAACTAATCAGCGCTTCATTTTGTTAAACTAATGGTAGGTTTTCAATTTCATTTCAATCGGTGCAACGGTGTGGAAAAAATCGTGGGCCAAAAAAGCGATAACATACATCCATACATACATCCATACATACATCCATACATACATCCATCCATACATCCGCACGCACTAAATGAAAAAATCGCACTTTTTGGCCTCTCGACGAGACCCCATGTAATTTTTGGCAAAACCGTCACGTGCTAATATTCAACCAAATTGAATACTACAATTTTCGACTTTAATTGAGTCCATGGGTTCCGTAGTCTTTACCTGAGGACCCTTTGAAGCCACGCTTGCCCCGAGAGCGATTACAATACTTTACCCATGCTTTGCATTGGATAAAGTAAAAATATAAAAAAATTGTTATTTGTAAAATTATTTTTTCAATGTATAATCAGTTTACTTTGACTTCTGATGATGGGCTCACCCCGAAATATATCGAATTAAAAACTCAATTTTGTTTTACGTCTTTTTTGTGAAACCTACCTCGCATCTTGCTCAAGTTTTTTATTATTACAAAAAGATACTACCTCTTTTACCGACTACAGTATTCCCTTGTATCGTGAAAATAAGGAAGAAACAAGCTGGAGTATAATACCCAAGTTAAACGCGAAGCGATGTTGGATGTTTAAAAATAGTTTCAAGCAAATGAGGCTTTAGAGGAACTATATTATTTTTTATTCTCGTAGATACAAACGCCATGGTAGTACATCTATTTAAAAGGGAAATACTTTTACGTTGTTGAGTCAAGGAATCAAAGCTAGCTAATACTGATTCAACTCATTCAGTTCTTTAGTTTTTCTTTTTTATTGGTGGTTACATGATTATATACTTTATGAAATTAAAATTTCCTTTAACATATACTAGTAGTAGCATTCGATTTCATTTGAAAAATTCATGAGAGTGCCTTTTATTTGATACATTTTTTATTTTCAAAAAAACTTTCAATTTATAGGAAGGTCGTTGCGAAAAAAATTCAGCTATTTAAAGTCAATCATTTTGGGGGAGTCGGGTGGCCAAGTGCGCTAGAGCAGTGGTCTCCAAACTGTACTGAAATAAAGTACTAATGTTTGTGGGCCGATATGTACCAAAAATTAATCAGCGCTTCATTTTGTTAAAATAATGCTAGGTTTTCAATTTTATTTCAATCGGTGCAACGGTGTGGAAAAAATCGTGGGCCAAAAAAAACGGTAAAATACATCCATCCATCCATCCATCCACACGCACTAAATGAAAAAATCGCACTTTTTGGCCTCTCGACGAGACCCCATGTAATTTTTGGCAAAAACCTTCACGTGCTAAAATTCAACCTAATTGAATACTACAATTTGTGACTTTAATTGAGTCCCGTAGTCTTTAACTGAGGACCCTTTGAAGTTGCGCTTGCCGCGAGACCGATTACAATACTTTCCCCATGATTCGCATTGGATAAAGTAAAAAATAACAAAAAAAAAAAATCCATAACAGCAAACTTTCCCCTTCAGCGACTTTGATTTCTAAATAATAATGATTTTTGCTAACCCTTCTCATTTTAGAGACCACATAAGTGGGGTATAAATGAGATCACAACAAGGCACAACTTCAAGACAATAATTCTTGAAGAGTAACTAAAATTTCTCGAGTGACTCTTCAGATCTTAACCAGCACAATATACTCAACTGTTATAAAATTTTCCTTATTCCTTTCCCTATATTGATCCAGTCGAGAGTAGGGTATCATAAGCCCTTCAAATTAATTCTAATCAAGTTAATTGAGAGTTTAATTCAAAACAAAAAAAAACTCCTGCAATTAATTTAAGGACTTATTACTAAGTGTTTGATGTTCTACAAATTACCGCCAGGGGAAATTCATTAATATTATGAATTACTTTTTTTAATCATCAACGTCAATTATAAATCCATCTATTTACAGGGAGTTTCAAAATAAGAAATAGCATTATTTTATGAAAATGTTTTCTAAGTCAGCGCTTCTTAAACTTTTTCATTCGCAACCCCATTTTGACTAAGAAATATATTTGGTATAAAATCATCATTTTTCCAACTAAATAAAAACTAAATATATAATGAAGCGAATCTTTATCTTCTCCTTAGAGTGCCATACCCGAAACAGGCGTCGACACCTCTCCACATATACCTGTGCTGAGTGTGTTTAGTTGTTTTACACAGATATATGGGACCTACACTTTAACGCCGGTTCCGAACGGCTAGATTGGAGAGGTTTACTAGACAATTATACTCTTGGTAGGTTGCCATTGTTTTGCAAGAGGCAACTGCAAATATCTGCCGAGACTCGGTCTCGAACCAGGGTACTTCGAGTCAGCTACCCGACACTCTACCCACTGACCCACAGTCGCCTTTATCACCTCTTTATAAACATACCTATTTTGTAATTTTACCATTTATTACAAAAAACTACCTTAATATCAATTATTTAATCTAAATAATATTGAAATGGATCTGCTTGTTTCTTATTAAATAAATAGGAAATAATCATCTTCAATATTTTTCAAATTTGATCTGTAATTTGATTTTATAATCGGCAATGCTGAGAACGTTGCTTAAATATATATTTAATACAAAATCACAATTTCACAAATTATTGCAAATTCAATTCTCCTCGAAACTAAACAAATTTTTGGTCGCTGAGCATTTTAATTTTTTCATTGCGTGCCTCCTGGCTAGTAAGAGGGCCGCCGAAGGCGGAGCCTTGCAACTAGTTTTTTTATATGATACCATTTTTCTTATATTACTTTTAAATTTAATTCTGTATGGATTGAATTATACTTACATATTTTTAATTTCAAAAACCTACAAATAAATAATCATTTTTTAAATTGAAAGTTTTTTTGCCAGAGAGTAGCAGAATTTTTATATATTGAAGGAGACAATAAAAGAGTGTATTTTCTGCTGGAATTATAAATTTTATTTATTTATAACGAGACTATAGTTTTGAGGGCTTTGCCTTCTATTACAATTGATTCACAGGAATTAATTAATGAATGAAAGGTTAAAATCTTTCATTTGGTTAGGTTAAGAAATTGTTCAGGGTGGGCAAGTTAAGAATTGAAATTTATACTTCATGTGAACCCATTGTAATAGACTGATGAAGAAGGCAAAGCCCTCGAAACTATAGTCTCGTTATAAATAAATAAAATTTATAATTCCATCAGAAAACTCATTCTTTTATTGTCTCCTTCAATCATTTTTTATTTTAAAATATTCAACTAATTCTATAGGACTTCTTTAATCTATTTTCATATTATTTATTATAGTTGTTAAATAATTACTTAATTTTTCTGTTTGTGTGTTTACTAATAAAATAATGATCCTGAGTTGTGAATCCATATGCGTATGCGAGAGAGTGGCAGGCAGCTTCGCTTTCCACAAACGAAATTTTAGATCAAGTATTATTTTTTTATTTTTGAAATTTAACATGAACATTTGGAAACATTATCGCCTGCCTCCCAGGTCGTAAGGTGGCTTTTCCGAAATTTATGAGACGAAGGATTCTACACTCATACTGAAATTTGCTCCCTACCCCCTAGAAAAATATCTAGATTAGCCCTTGGGTGTATCGTGTATCTTCTAAAGCAATTTTATCATTGAGTATGATTTACTATCGGATTAGCCGAGAGCTTAAAGACACTAGCCTTCTAATCAGGAGTCCCGGGTTCGAGTCCGAGTCCTCGCATTGATATTTGAGCGGCTATAATCTGATTCCTAGTCACCAATCCGTCTGTCAAGCGTGGTGACTTAATGCCAACCCCTTCCATTTGATGGAAGAGGCCTATATTCAGCAGTGGATTGTCGCTATCGACAGGCTGATGATGATGATGATGATTTACTTAACTTAAAAGTGGATAGGCGGGTTAAGAGGCATGACGCGTACGATGTCTGGCCGACGATTTGATCAAAAAGGTAATGCGTGTCGAGTTGGAGTACTTGTACTCCAGGTCGGCGGGCAATAGAAAGCTAGACATCGTGGCAAAGGATGCGTCGGGGGTGGTGTGGGTTTTGGACGTCCAGATCGTTACCGCGCTTGCTGGACTGGGTGTTTCCCACCGAAACAAAATAGAAAAATATAGGAGCAACTCCAGTCTGGTGGATAATATTGCGGAGCGATTTGGCGTCGAGGCCATCACAATCTCGTGGAAGGGAGTGTGGTGGCATATAGCGCTGGAGTCCCTCATCGCCCTGGGTATATCCCAAAAAACAACAAACAATTTGACATATAGGGCGATGAGCGGATCTCTCCATAATCTTTACACTTTCAGCAGAAGAACATATAGAGCGAGTGGCGTATGATTATTTTTTGTAAATACAAAAAAAAAAGAAATGTGAAATGTGAGTCAGAATTAATCCTGGCTCTCTCAATACCCGCTCTGAATCTAAATTAATTTGTTCTGAAGCTGAAAGTGTGAAAGATTTATAAATAAATTTGTGTAATAGTCTTGTGTCTTGTAAGAGGCGGCCGCTCCATCGAGGCCCAATAAACAAAATTTGTAAAAAATAAAAATTTGTTCTTTTAAGTCAGGAGTTTCCAACCTTTTAGCTTACACGGGCCGCATTTGAAAAAAAAACAAATGCCTCGGGCCGCATATAAAATATACTAATTGAATTGATATTATTTGTTAATCAAAAAAGATAGTTAATAATATAGAATATCCAAATATGATCCAGTATATATTCACCATGACAAAGAGGCAAAAATGTCATAGCATAATAATCTTTGAGTTGTTTTCCTTCAGGATTTACCACTTCATAAGGTTTTAATTACTGAAATAATAAATATAAAAAAAAAAAAAATAAAATAGAAATATGAGATGAAGAATAATTTTAAATATTCGAAACTTTCGTTATTTTTTTTACCTGAGCTTATAATTTTACTTTTAATGAATTTTATTCTCGAAAATAGCTTCAACTAGGTATATGTAAATTCATTTATCTAAAAAGTGAATAAATATTGTAAAGCCAGGAAAAATATTTCTTTCTGAGTATATAATTTTTATAAAATTTTAATAGAGACATTTTTTAAAGTTTTCTTTCATTTCCATATATATAATCAGAAAGTTTGTACATAAAATATTTAAATTTATAAAAATGGTTCAAAATATGCCAAAATTGTGCTTATTTTTTCAGGAATCTTAATATATTTTTCACATTCCAATTTGAAAATCTGCTTTTTATTCTTCGAAAACTTGTGGGGATGATTTTCATTTTCCAATTGCTTCTTATTTTAGAAAAAAAAAATATCAGGTCAAATTGTATGAGATATGATATACTAGATGAAGGAGGAGGTATCAGCCAAAGATGGAATCACTGGGTTCAATAAAACACCTTTAATGAGACGTTTCGGCCTAAATTTTATTTGGCCATCTTCAGTCAATTAGGCTAAAAAATTTTTTTACAAATGGATGTTAATTGATATATTTTTTTATAAAAAATTATAAGTTGACCAAGTTGGTTATTTAGACTTACAGTTATACACAAAATGCGGTACACATATGTGATCGAACCAAGCCTTGTCAAAAATAAAAATTTCTTTTAGCTTCATGCGAATTTTTAACGTGCCTGGACCCAAAAGTTTCAGAATGAAAGTAATGAGTTTATATAAATCTTTTCTATATATTACATTATAATTAGATATTTGACCCTTATGTGAGGTCATCATATATCCCATCATTATTTATTTACAAACAGAAAATCCAAATTAGAATCTAATTACTTTTAAATCACATGCATTTTTTCATTCAATCAAATTATACAAATTCTTATTAAAAAAATTTTTCAAAAAAGTTTCTATACATTAAGTTCAAGAAAACAACTGTTGGCTCATATCACACAGGATAGATGTATAAATATTGGAAAGAAACATACAATCTCTTTTAAAATTGATAGCCTTATCACCTGCTATTTTTATATATAGCATTTCGGCTATGGATCTTTTATAGAAGTTATCAATCTTGACCAATATTTTCGCATTATCGTAATCAAAAGAATGACTATGTTCGGCTGCGTGGGTGGAGAGTGCAGTGTTGGTCTTTTTATTTCGAACACTTAATTTATGCTCATATACCCTAATTTTTAGTGAACGTGAACTTTGCCCTATATAGGTGCTAGAATTTGATGGACAATCTAGACAGTTAATTTGATAGACAATATTATTACATAATTCTCTAGGGGTTGGATCTTTATTATTAAATAAAAATTGAATATTGTCTATATTTTTGTGGGCAATGTTCACGTTGTAAACTTTAAAAAGTTTTCTTATTTTTTCGGATATGCCGTGAATATAAGCAACAGAATAGTATGGTCCGACCTGGTTATTTGAATTATTATTATTTGTTAAAATGTTAACATTGTCATTTAAATTATTTTGTTTATTTGAGAATTCTCTGATTGTCCTATTAATAATGTGCATAGGGTAATTATTCGATACAGCCATGTCTATGTAGTTCTCAATATTTTTTTGCCTAAACTCATCATCACACAAAACAAAAATTCTCCTCAAAAAATAGTTCAGACTATTGATCTTATATAGGAAAGGTATGTTGGAGAGGTAGTTGGATATCCTTCCACTATTTGAAGCCTTTTTATATATATCAAATGATAGTGAGCCATCGCTTTTCTTTATTATTTCCAAATCCAAAAACGAAATCCTATCATCCCTCTCTACCTCAAAAGTAAATTTGATATCTGGATGGAATTCATTAAAACCTTTAAGGATTGTTGAAATAGAGCATTCAGGCACACAAGAGACAGAATCATCGACATATTGCAAATAAAACACCAAACCCAGAGGTTCAACGCATTGATGGTAAAACTTTCTTATCACAATTTCTGCAGCAATTGGACTTAAGGAACCTCCCATAGGGAGTCCTCTTAACTGTAAATAAATTTTGCCACGGAAACTGAAATAGTTCCTAAATAGGCAAATATTCAAAGCTTCTTTGAATTTAGCCAAAGGCATCAACGTAAATTCACAAATTTCACCCCAATACTCCTCAACACAGAGCATAAAAAAGTCTAAAGGGATGGATGTAAACAAACTCTCAACATCAAAAGAAATCAGGACTTGTCCCCGGGGTATGATAATATCTTTTAGTCTATTTTTAGTTGTAATGGAATTTAACACTTTATAATTATCGTTTGCCGTGAGGCATTGTAAAATACTGGCTATATACTTTGATAACTCAGAATTAGCATAATTTACCGTGGAGACTATCGGTCTATATGGATGGTCAGGGTAGGCGCCCTTATGTATCTTGATGACAGAGTATATTTTAGCTAAGGTGGTGTTTTTTGGATTCAATTTATTGTAGGTCTTTCTATCAATTAAATCATCATTTAGGCAACCTGTCAAAAATTCTTTAATTTCACCTTCTAATCTGCTAATTGGTATATGTTTAATTTCCTCATATGTATCTTTATCCGATAAGAGAGATATCATATTGTGATTATATGACTCAGTTGTAGTAATAACCGAGACTTTTGATTTATCCGATTGGGTAAACGTTATTTGAGGGTTGGATTTTTTATATCTGATAGTCTTAGCTATATCTGAAAGTATAGACCTGTTACCATTTTTACATGCATCATTTATATTATTATTATTTTTATTTCTAAAGTTGGTGAAAATGTTCGCTACCTTAGATCTTAGTAGGGTTTTCTGACAATCATCGAATTCTCCAAATCGGACTACATACTCGCAATCTGTTAGGCTTTTTATAATATTACCATTCAGTTTACTTATATTGATAGGTCCTGGTGAGAATTTGGGTTCAAAATTCCTTCATCTAGTATAGTTTCATCACAGCCACGAACTCTTACTGTATGAGATATGTTTTCCAGAATCATAAAAATCTCAATGTTTTAAGAAAGTTTATAATTTTATCGGGCCTCATTCATTGTTGTGCTGGGACCCGGGTTGGACAATCCTGATTTAAGTATTAGGTATTTTATTTATTTTGAGGTAGAAAATAATTTCATAAATAGTACAATATAATGACGAAACTTCCTATATACCTATTATTCAGAGAGAGAGAGAGAGATATCTGGAAGGTATATAACTATATTAGAAAGCGTGCCATTAAATCATCCCTTGATGATTGAAAAGATGTCGTGTTGGCAGGTTTGATTCGTTTTTTGTGATTTCCCTCCGTGTGATGCAAATGTAGGTGCGTGTCTTCATTTGTGCTAGTGCGCATTGAATGGAAGCCACACCCTGGACCATTATGTCTCTAATTCGTACAACTCCCCATCCTGCCCCATTCTGTCCCAACTAACCCCATCACTAACACTCCCCCCCCTCAGTCAGTGCCCATCGCCGTCGTCTGAAAAGCAACTTAGGGCGTGTCGCTAGTGTGTCACTTTCTCACCCCCTGAGTCCTTGCCATCCATACAACCCTTACAACCCCTTAGTAACCCACCCGTTTCATGCCAGGCTTCATATATTAAACCTAGCAAATAGACATTAATTTCAATATATGAAATATCCTAGTCGAGATTTACTTATGGATAATTTAAAGTATAAATAGGTCATAAATCATGAATTAAGAGTGAAAATTGATAATCTGAAAAAATCTCCGAAATAAATACCTAAATACAGTCAACTCTTGATAATTTGAACCTCGGAAAATTCCAGTTTTTCGATAATTTGTTCTACTCTTCAGCTGTTAACTTCGGTAAATCGAAAAAATGCTGTTTATTTTGATACACTCAATAACTCGAAATTTTTTTCGTAACAAGAGGGGGAGAGTTCTATAATTCGAACTAGGCCACATCCCCTCTTTATAATTCGAATTTTTCCTAGAAATGTTTACTCCTCATTTTTATAATTAGGTATGTTATTATCTATTCCTCCAAAACAAAGCGCTGAGAGCAATCACCGATGCCCCCAGAGGGGTACCAAACACGACTATACTACAAAGACATAGAAATAACTTCCGTCAAAGACGAAATAAGACAACACACCCACAAGTACCTAAACAAACTAACTCACCACCCAAATGAGTACGCTCAAGACATAATAAATACATTATCACCTACAAGATTAAAAAGACATAGACCAATCAACCTACCACAACGCTTCACGTGACCATTCCAAACCTTCTTGAAACCAATAAATCTCACCTTAATTATAAGTCAATGGAAATATCATTAAAATCATTGTAAATAATGTCATTTTTCATTAAACTTGTAAAGAAGCTTATTGCCCGCCAGGGCAGATTGCTGATGTACTCTTGGAGACTAATAATAAAATATACATATATATATATATATATTGCAATGTTTATAGATATGTAATTTTTTGTCCTTTTTTGTCGTTCTCATTATTTTTCCTTTTTTACTTGAGGCTATATATAAAATCTATTTTCAAAAATATAATAAAAACTCTTAATAATTGGAATTTTTTTCTTTCCTCTTGATAATTCAAACTTTTTGATTATTTGAAGTCTCAATAATTCAAATTTTTCTTGTAGTCTCTTGGCTTTCGAATTATCGAGAGTCGACTGTATATGAAAATTTAACTTCTAATTTTATTTCAAGTCTAAGTACCCAATAGTGTACCTTCAACCTATGTATTGGCGTGCCGCGTGTTTGATATGCCTGTCTGTCCTAGACCATTGTAAATATGTATGATGGATCCAAATTAGCTAAGACCGGTCGTCCAATGGAAGCGACAACTCGCTACGGAGATGAAGCGCGTCAACTCTTTTGATTAAATTCTACATAGCCGAGATAGCCATGACCAGCCTTAGTTTCTCTTGAGACACCCGATGGCATATATGTAGGCTTACCATTCGTCTCGGTTTGACCGGGAATGTCCCTGTTTGAAGGCATGGTTCAGGTGTACCGGCCAGTTTGTAATTTTGTCCCGGTTATTTGAAAAAATAAACTGCAACGGATCGTTGCTAAACTTTATCCAAATTCATTTGATATATTAATATGTTTATTCCTTTATTATTAATCAGATTTCACTTGCTATTTGCAGTTCATGTTGGCTTTAATTCAAAAATAATGATCGATTCTTATTTAAAAGTCGAGGAATAACCATTCTACATTCGATTTTTGACGTTTCGGTTTATTATTGGTAACCATTGCTGAAGACACAGAGAAATCGACTTAAAATCAAAAATAGCGATTGATTCTCATCTAGTACTTGAGGAATAACCATTCTAAATTGGATTTTTGACGTTTCGGTTTTTATTGGTAACCATTGCTGAAGACATGGAGGAATCGACTTAAAATCAAAAATAGCGATTGATTCTCATCTATTACTTGGGGAATAACAATTCTACATTAGATTTTTGACGCTTCGATTATTATTGGTAACCATTGCTGAAGACATGGAGGAATCGGCTTAAAATCAAAAATAACAATCGATTATTATCTAATACTAGATGAATAACCTTATTGCATTCCATTTTTGATGTTTTGACTATTAATGGCAACCTCTACTGAAAACCGGGAAGAATCGACTTAAAATCAAAAAGACTAAATTCTTTTATGGCAAACAACTCAAGCTTGAGTTGTTTACGAAAAAAACGATAACATCCATCCATCCATCCATCCCCACGCACTTCCAAAAAAATGGTACTTTTTGGCCTCTCGCACGAGACCCCAGGTAATTTTTGGCAAAATCGTCACGTGCTAAAATTCAACCTAATTGAATACTACAATTTGTGACCTTAATTGAGTCCATGGGTTCCGTAGTCTTTACCTGAGGACCCTTTGAAGTCCCGCTTGGCGCGCGAGCGATTACAATACTTTACCCATGCTTCGCATTGGATAAAGTAAAAATTATTAAGTGCTGCCTCGGCAAAGTTAATTGTGAACTAAATTTTAGTGGATTTCTCGACGCGATTAAAAATAGAAAGAAATAGAAGAAAAATAAAAACTTTTTCAAGACTCGGTTCGCTTGCTAGTTAGAGCCTCAACAAGTAATTTATTTTGTGTTCTGTACATTTTTGTCTAATTTTAATCAAGTCCAATTGAATATTCTCTTTCTATATAACAAGTAGGTATCGTTTTGTTCCGAGTGCAAAAGGCCATTCCTAGAATAATAGAAATTAAGAAATTCATCTCTAATAGTCTGAAACAGGACTGTTCTTGTAAGTGGATGCCACTTACAAGTCCAGAACTGATTAAGGCATCCTTGCAATACCCCTTAGTTCTAAAGAAATAGAGATAATTCTATCTGCACCCTTTTTGTAGTTATTTTCATTCTAATGAAAGAATCGCTCACCCGCACATTAATTAATAAAAAAGAGAAAACTTTTTCAAGTACTCGTTACACTAGAGCTGCCCTAGTAATTATTAATAAATTTAAATATAAATTGTTCATTTATGGCTATACTAAAACATCCTCTTAAAATCTCAATAGAATAATTCAAAAAATAATATTTTCTGCCTTTTGAACAAGATATTCCAAAATCTAATCAGTACTATGTATTTTGATGCAAACCAACTTTTTAAGTTTTATCCGTTCTTGGGCTATATTGGGTATCGGAATTCAGAAACACAAAGAGAAAAAAATCATTGTCGAAAAATATTTTTCTCTGCGTTTCAGACATTTTAAAGCACAATGAGCAAATATTTTTTTTTATGCGTGATTTAATACTATAAGGCCGCCTGGGAGGAGAGTAATTTTTAACCTCAGTTCATTCTAGTGGCATATATTAATAGTTTAGCTCAGTTAGGACTAATTGAAAATCATTACTAATTAATTGATTATCTTCGTTAACCACTTCACGAAAAAGAGTTAACTTTTTGAATTATAAAGACTTTGCTGAATATAATTCTCTCTTTGTAAAATCATATGGAAGTTCCTCATTTTTTTACTTTACCATACAGGGATATGGTCAAGTATTGTAATCGTGCATGAAAAAGTGATTTTTTTGCTAGTTTTTTTCGAAATATTTAAAAAACGACTGAAACTATTTTGATTAAAAAAAATTGGGCGAAACTATGGCATTTCGGTCTACAAAAAGCCCTAATAAGTGAACATTGTAAAAATTATATTTTTCGAGATAATAATTGTTTTGTCAAAATATCTGTTAGTCTATTCGTCTGTTAGTCTGTACGTTACCAAATTTTTGTGGACGAGCTAGCTCAAAAACTAGTATGAATATCAAAGCCAAATTTCACTCGTAGTTTTGGTGCATTGAGATTAAGAGCTGATTAGAGTTTGGTACATATCGACCCAAAATTAAGGGGGTTGAAAGGAGGGTTAAAAATTAAAAATCTAGGCCATTTGAGCAAACTCGACCAAATTTTGTATACATAATCAGTTGGACCCACAGTAATGTAAAAATGCAAAAACTAACAGCTCAAAATGAGGGGGGGGTCAAAAAATTAAAAAACTAGATCTTTGTACCAAAAACCAGGAAACTTGTCATTGTGAGTGATTTCTGTGTTCGAATTATTGTGTATTACATATTTTCAAATTCATTTTTTTAAGGTAGTTGTTTCACCATATGGGTTTTCTTAGGATTTTTTCGAAATTTAGACAGATTATTATTTAAATATTTCTGCTTCGATTGATGGCAAAACGAAATTTATAAACAAAATAGTTCCGGAGATATTAAATTCGAAATATAGAGTTTTTCAGACTCTTATACATTGCACTATACGGATATCGGAAAGTTTATATACATATTTAATTATAATTAAGAAACTCTACTTCATTGTTATAAAAAACTAAATCAACATTAAACAATAACTAATCCATTTTTAAGAAAATTTTAATTCATAGTTACAACAAAGTTTCTGAGAAAATAATGAAAAATTTACACTAAAAACAAGCTGGAAACAACGCATTTATTTAACCTAATAACCTAAAAAGTGGGTTAACTTTAGAACTTTTTTGACGTTTTTTCGCTTCAGCCTTTGTTGCAACAGCTTTCAATCGCTTAATAAGAACTTTTTGTTTTATAAATCTCCCTTTATAATCTACTTTATTTGACATTTCTATGATAAAATATATGAGCCGTTGATTTTGAAAGTGGCCTAAGTCCAATTTTGAAAAAAATGAGTTAATGTCAGTTTCAGTAAGACATAGATGTCTTCTTTTCATATTTATAATATCTCAGTCAATGGAGTACAATATCCTCATGAATTCGTGATAATAAATTTATCGAAATTATATATAAATATATGTATTTATAAAAATAGAAATACAAATATCTCGAAATAACAAACAATGGACTTAGGCCACTTTCAAAATAAACGGCTCATATACAAGCTCGGGCAGTGTTTTCAGATTTGTCAAACGAGCACGGGATTGGCTAGTAGTAGTACATAAACGGCAAAAAGTTTTGGGCTTATTAATTCTTATTGTTTGTTCTGTATTCTCTAACATTAACTTTTTCTTAGTACTGTCGCGAATCAACTACCTTAATTAGTCGTTAGTTACAAAACGCCAACAATAATTATAATTGGTTTTTCTTTTTTGAATAATATTTTAAGGACAATATTATACATTAGTATACGTAAAATATTAATCAATTTTTTCTTGGATGCTCAACGCTTAGAGTCTCTGAAGGCGTTATTAAATATTAACTTAGGATTAATTAAATCGGGGCTCTAAGAAAAGCAGAGGCTCAGAGCTTTCCTTTCAACACTTCTGGGACTTCTATCTCGAAATATATTATGTATTCTGGCTTAAATCTTCAAATAAATTTTTAAGGAATATAAATGAATCACACTAAAAACTAAATTTTAACTTTAGATTTAACTATTGATCAAATGAAAAGAAAAACAATTAATTAAAAAGGGATTCAAAATTAATTTTTTTTAGTTTTACTATTATCAATTTCTATAAGAATTTATAAAATTGAAAAAAGAGAAGGCTTTTTTAAGACTATTCTTTACACGAATTAGTTGTTTGGTAATTTTTACTTTCCCATTTATATTCTATAATCTATAGAATATAATGGGCAAGTATTGCGATCGCCTGCCGTGTTTTGTCACTGAATGGTTTTAGTCGAGGGGTGAACCGCGATTGGAATTAGGTCTATACCGTCTTTGGAATTATTTGGAATTTCTTTGGTATCCATTAGATAATCTCTTGTCATCTATTGTCTTCTACTTGGAATTGGAAAGTGGATGTAGAAGTAGGTGTACACGATTTTAAGTCGCGGTTCACCCCTCGGTTTTAGTTTAAGCTAGAAAAATGAAACTTAAGAGTAGAAGGGAAATTTATTAATCCAAACCTGTATAAAATAAAAATCACTAGAGATTGTTGTCTTCTGAATACGAGGTGTTTGGAATTATTTTTGTTACATTTCAGAAGGGTTATATTCGCCCTCTCGGGAATAGAACTTGAGTGTCAAAAGTATTTCGGGCTAAATGGTTTGTTCTCTAAGGTGAAACCAAATATGACATAATTATGAGCCTATTAGAGCCGAAGTGGTGTAAGTCACATTAATATCATTTTGAGATAAAAAAACTTCAAGTATACTTATTATAAGATATTCCATTGACTGAGTACTTTTGCTGCTCTCTGTGAGGTTATTAATGTAGTTAGGAAATAGACTACATTTTCACTAAATACTTTGCCGTAGAGATAATACATTTCTTGACTTAACTAAAAGTTTTCAAAAAAATGGACTTACACCACTTCGGTTTTAACAGGCTCATATATAGAGCATGGGTAAACAAATTCTAATTCAAAGATCTAATCTTCAAATTTCGCACTCAAGTGATTTTAAATCTAAAAATATCGTCAAATGATATATTAAGGAAATTATATATTGAGGATTTCGATTTAGGAAAATTTGCAAAAATCGAAAGGCTCTGCGTAAAAAATCTGTAAATATTCACAAAAAGTATTTTAGGAGGAGTACTTTTGATGAAAAAATATTTAAGACCCGCATCCACAGATACCTTCGACTCCTGCCCTGCCCATAAAATTGCTTCTTCTTTTCACGATGTAGAGGCCAAACCAAGCCTTTAGGGGTTGCACTTTCCTGGTATAACTCCTTCTCGCTCAGTATCATGAAAAAAAATCACTTCTAGAATTTTAGAGTAGAGTTGAGATTTATTAAAATAAACATGTATAAAAAAACCACGAGAGATTGTTGACTACTAAATCCGAGATTTTTTAAATGTTTTTTTATTAAATGATAGAAAGATTATTATTCATTCACCCTCTAGGAAATAGAACCTGAGTGTCAAAAAGTATTTTCTGCTAAGTTTTTCATTCTCCAAAGTGAAACCAAAAATCGGTTGTCTGTAAAGTCGGTTTACTGACGATAGTTGAGCGTGACAACCTCATAAGAAAATACCATTCCATCAGTATTTTCTTATGACGTTGTCACGTTCAACTATCGTCAGTAAACCGACTTTACAGACAACCGATTTTTTTCATAAAATTCTTCGTTCAGAAAATCATTTTAAATTTACAAAATACTTGAATAAAATTTATTGTTTAAATTTCTACTCGACTGTTAAAATTTAATTTTTTGATTTTATTATTTTATAATAATAAATTTTGTATTGACATTATTTCTTTCAGCAAGTAAACTGAATAAAAGTTGTTGTTCAATTAGTTACTTAATTATTTTTGCAAATTTAATTGTAATTTGTTGTAAAAAAGTAATAATTTTGAATAATTTATTATAAGAATAAACTGTGATTAAATTATTGTTCATAAATCTTAAATTTAAAATTTAAAATTTGGAAACATCATTAAAATTTTTGTAACTGTAGCTTTTAAAAAGCCCGCCTCAATCTTTGTCGCTCGTTCCGCGCACTTCAAGCCTTAAATGGAACGCCTCAGAGCGAGGTAACGCCTCATGAGTTATGTTTTTTCGTGCGTGCGGCCAGCCGGCTCCATCGTTTTATAAGACGTTGTCACGTCAATAAAACATATTTATCACCCGTAAAAAATCTTAAAGAATTATTCTTCATCATTAAAAAATTTCACAATCAACTGATTTTAAATCTACAAATAGAGTCAAACCAAATTTGAAATTTTGAGAATTTCGATTAAGGAAAATTTTCAAAAATCGAAGAGGACTGAATTTAAAAATCTGTAAAAATTCATGAAAATATTTACGGGGTGAGTAGGGGAGAGCCGGGCAAAGTGGCCAAGCTAAGGTTTGCTGATTTTTTAAACTGACTTTCAATCGACATATAATCAAAATTAGTGGTTATACTATATATTAATATTTCAACTATCATTGTACCTAATATGATTTTTGTAGTCAAGTACCACCCTTTCGAAACAATTTCCTTGAAAAAGTGTAACTGAATTTCATAGTAAGAAATACACAAACTTAGCACTTCCCTTACATCAGGATGGTCGAAAACTGCAAAAATTGGAATAACTTAAGAGAGTCGACACGTTAACCAGATCAGCTTTCTCAAAGTGACTGATAGCAATGAGTGGAACAAGTTAGGGTGTTCTCCGTGCATACAGCTCTTTTAAGGCCCCCGTAGCCCCTGTGACCACTTTGCCCCGCCATGGCCAGCCGGCCACTTTGCCGGGCTCTCCCCTACTTACGATGAAAATTACTTTGGCTGCTATAAAATTATTAGTTTGAATGACAGATGAAAATCTTCGAAAATCTTTGGTATATAAGTTCCACTCGCATTGGGATTTTTTTTATTAATTTTTATTGATTTCGAAGGTTTTAAAATCTTAATAAATTCTATGATAAGGTTGACTTTTCATACATTTCAATGAAATAAAAATCAATTTGAATAATATTTTTTATTTTCAATATACTTTTCTACTTACTTTAAAAGCATTAAAACTTTTTCCACATCCAGTTTTGTAATTTGAGTCTTTTGAAATAAGCACTCTATAAAAATTTTTCTTTAATCCTTATTAAATGGATAACACTTTTTAATTAAATAGTAAAAAGAATATTTCTCAACATTTCAAAGTTATTAAAATGTATACAAGTGCTTGGAATGAAGGCGAACTTTTGATAAACCAACCGAAATAGAAAAGAAGATTGAGAGAGAAAAAAACACTTCCCATTCCAATTTGTACTCTAGGGGCGTCAAAATTGATCCCAAAAAGGATCAAAATGAAAGCTTGAGATAGGGTGAAGGGATTCAGACCGTATTCCGATTAAATCCGTAGCAAAGGAGTCAATGGGATTAATTAAGGGCCGATTTTACGGCTTCATGCTTAAGATGTAATATGCAGAAGCCGGCGGAAATTTTGCATAGAGAATAAAATAAGCGAGGTAAAAGGGTTGCGTTATCTTTAGCCAGCAGTAAATAAAACACAAGGTGTGCGAAAATCTTTTTCTTATTCTCGTCCAGAGGAAATGCAATGTTTTGTAGCCCTGGTTAAAGAAGGCAAACGGCTTTTCACAGATTCGCTTTATCATCCACTTGAAAACGTTCATTAGATCGGTATTCATTTTGCAATTTCCTGCCTGCCTCGCCTTTTGCTCTGCTCCAATATATAGATATGGTAAAGAAAACGAAGAAAGAAGAAGAAGAAGACAATCTAGAAAACACTTTTGATGAGAGAAAATTTAATTTGGGATTTTTAGTTAAATATTTCCTTCGCAATGAATATGAAATAATTGTAGAGTGATGTGAAAAGTAAATTTGGATTTTATTTGAGAGATTTACAAGCAAGCATGAAATATTTACATATATAATGGTAAAATAATAAAAGCTTGTAAAAATAATTCTCTAAGAACCTTTCGATACAACTTGAAGGTATTTCAATTCAAATATGTATAAATAAAACAATTTTACAGTTCATTTCTGCTAAAATGTTCTTTTAAAAAAATACTATATTTTTTTATTATTATTATGATTAATGAAACACAGTAATAATCTTATAAAACTTTGTTTAATTTTCTTAATTTCATTAAGGGTGGTCTCGAGTTTGAAAAAACTTTCTAATTTCTCAATAGAAGAAACAATTGCTTCAACCCTATATGCTCGTATAATGTATACATATACTACTGGTGTCTTTTTATTTTTAGTTATATAAGAAATCCAATGTTGAAATTTTCTTAACGAGAAATCGTTGATATTGTTCTCTTCATGATTCAAATAAACCTATATCTAAGTGAATATATATAGACTGTGTCACTGGTTGATTCGCCTGCTGTTGCTGACTTTGGGCTGCTCTCTGGGTTGGGGGGTGTTAGCCTTGTTATGATTACATATTGAGAGAGACTTGCTCATTTACATGTTAACTATTTCTATATTTCTTTTTATTTCTGCTCTAGGAGGTATCCACCTCAGAGCATTATTTTGTAATAAATAAATAAATCAATCAATCTCAAAGTTAGTACATTTATGATACATTCCATTCCTAAATAAATCGCAACGAATCGTTGCTAAAATTTATCGAAAGTCATTTGAAATATTAATATGTTTATTCCTTTATTATTAATCAGATATCACTGTCTATTTGCAGTCCATGTTGACTTAAATTCAAAAATAGCCATGGATTCTCATCTAATACTTGAGTAATAACAATTCTACATTGGTTCTTGAGTTGCTTCCCAAAAAAGAATTTAGCCTCTTTGATTTAAAGTTTATTCTTCCATGTTTTCAGTAGAGGTTACCATTAATAGTCAAAACATCAAAAATGGAATGCAATAAGTTTATTCCTCTAGTATTAGATGAGAATCAATCGCTATTTTTGATTTTAACTCGATTCCTACATGTCTTCAGCAATGGTTACCAATAATAATGGAAATTTCAAAAATCCAATCTAGAATTGTTATTCCTCAAGCATTAGATGAGAATCGATGAGTATTTTTGATTTTAAGTCGATTCCTCTATGTCTTCAGCAAAGGTAACAGATAAGAAAACAACGTAGTTGCTATGGTTACTTCGAAAATTTCCTCCCAAATTTTTAACATTTCACAGAGAGAAGTCTATTCATTTTTACTTAAACAAGTTCAAATGAGCTATATTAAACTGATCGTTTGATAAATTTTAAAGAATTTAAAATACTATTTTTCTCAGGGAAAAGTACTTTAAAATATAATTTTACTAAAAACTTTATTTAACCTTTTTTGTGGTGCTTAAGTTACTTAATTGGGGTATTAAATTTCATCAAAATCGGTTAAGTCATTTTAGAAAGATAATTAGAAAAAACTAAAAAAGTACTGAAATAAAGTACTAATGTTTGTTGGCCGATATGTATCAAAAACTAATCAGAGCTTCATTTTATTAAAATAATGGTAGGTTTTAAATTTCATTTCAAACGGTTCAACGGTGTGCTTCGCATTGGATAAAATAAAAAGGCAAATGAAAAAATAATAATAATAAAAAGTTGAAAAACTTGTCTGAGCTTGTTTACAACGTCGGAACCAGGAGAAATAATTAGTTTAAGAACCTCCTATCAATAATTTCTATAAAGAGATAAAGAGCATCCCTAGAATAATAATTCACTACCAAACTTGACCTAAATAAATTTTATTAAAATTTCGAATTGGATAAAGTAAAAATATGTTAATTTTTTTTTTTTTTTTTTTAATAATGTCGGATTGAATAAAAAATAAGTCGGGCTTGAACCCGCGTAGCTTGATTGGAAGGCATGTACATACTTTACCCACTCGGCCAACCTGACCTCCAAAATGTACTTTATAAATTCTAAATAATTTTATTATTTATTTATATGTTGTCATAGCTATCTGCCATAAGTCTACAGATATATCATCCATCCGCACGCACACAATACAAAAATCGCACTTTTTGGCCTCTCGACGAGATCCCATGTAATTTTTGGCAAAACCGTCACGTGCTAAAATTCAACCTGATTGAATACTACAATTTGTGACTTTAATTGAGACCATGGTTCCGTAGTCTTTACCTGAGGACTCTTTGAAGTCGCGCTTGCCGCGAGACTGATTACAATACTTTATTGACCCATGCTTCCCATTGGATAAAGTAAAAATAGACAAACTTTCGATACTATTGTCGAAATGTTCAACAATATAGACCCCTTCATGACCTTTACAACTGAATATTCTTTGAACAATAGCATATACTTTTTGAATCTGACAATTGAAATAAAAAAATGGCGAATTACTTTTCAAACACTATGAAAAATCTTATGCTTCAAAAACTATACTAAATTATTTCTGTTTTGCCTCAATAACTCAAAAAATAAATATAATGAAAAACTCCTACAAAAAGATCATGGACACAACATCAAAAATATTTTTAGAATCGGATCTAAATGATCTGAAAGTAAAATTAAGATCAAACAACTACCAGATCAAATAATAAATAAACATATGATTAGTTCTCCATATAAAAATAACAACAATATCTCAAAAAATGAAACAAACTACATTTATGTAAAACTGCCATATCTAGGATGTATCAATAATGACTTCAGGAGAATGTTGATAGCAGGCAAAACAATAAAAAAATACAACACCAGTGACAACAAAATACAAAAAATGTTTACTTCCAACTATGAAGGCACCAACAATAACAATGAGTTCAACATAGTATACAAATACCAGTGTAGTTGTGATAGCACATATATCGGAACGACAAAGAACAAAAATCAACGATTGTATCAACATTATCTCAATGTTAGAAATAAATATGTCAACCACACAGCTTTAACGGAGCATCTAATCCTGACGGGGCATGAGCTTAACAAGAATAATTTTAAAACTGTTTACAAGGACAAGAACAGTTTTAATTTTTTTATGGAAAGTCTTTTCATAAACAATGAAACAAATATATTAAATAAACAACAAGACTATGAATTCGCCGATTTCTATAATGGGGCATGGAAAATATAAAACTGTAATTATAGATCTATTTTTGCATTCAAAATAAATTTTTAAAAATAGACATCTCATTAATATCAAGAAGTAATTCGCGTTCATAGCCAGGCGATCATGGTGGATCGTCCCTTGGGGATGTGATTGACATGGAGACACTATTTTTAAATATTTAACCACTTTTTAACTCTTGGACTGTCTCTCGTCGAGTGTATTCTTTCAGGAACTGGTCCGTTATGAATGAATAAAAACTGATCTGTTTGTGATATGTAATCTGTGATTTCCCAGTGAAATGTATTATTCAATCTAAAAAATTTTATAAACAAAAAATGTAAATAGGTCTGATCAGCCAAACAATGGCGAAACTAGTAACTTACAATAATAAATAATTCAACATGAGCATTTATTAAATTTCATTTTATTCATTTCAAATTTTCTATTGGGGGCTCAGATAGGCTAGTCGGTAAGGCATCATCGCTGCTAACCAAGTGGACCCGGGTCTCGAATCCGACTCGAGGCATTCGGCTAAAATCTGACCCTCGGATATAGGGACAAATTTAAAAATATATAGTATCGTGAAATGGCTTATGGTTAGAAAGGCCGAAAAGCCAAACAAAAAAAGACAAAAAAAAAAAAATTTTCTATTATTAATATGAAGGAGCTAAACATAGAAAAATAATAAATGGTTAGTATATACTAGATATGTAGAGAAATATTTTTACATTGCATATCAGAGAGCCTTGGGTTCGATTCCTATGGGGACGAACCTCTCTGATATGCAATGTAAAAATATTTCTCTAATATCTATGATGTCCTTAATTCATTTATTAATATTATAGGTCTGGGTTGATTTTTGAAATAATTTCCATCTTTTTTCAAAAAAAGACACTCAAAAAGATACTTAAATCTTTGCTTTCACTGTAAAATTAATGGGTCCCTCACTGAAAACTTTTTTCAGTTTAGCAAGAATTTTCACTATTCCCTTTGAGTTGAAGGGAGTGAAAAATCTTTAGCTATAATACTTATATATGTTGCATGTCAGAGAGAGATTTGTCTTAAGGGTTTGGCTACTGGCCCGGCAAGCTTAGCTAGCGCTTGGGTTCGATTCCTAAGGGGACGAACCTCTCTGATATGCAATGTAAAAATATTTCTCTAATATCTATGATGTCCTTAATTCATTTATTAATATTATAGGTCTGGGTTGATTTTTGAAATAATTTCCATCTTTTTTTCAAAAAAAGACACTCAAAAAGATACTTAAATCTTTGCTTTCACTATAAAAAAATAAATTATAAAAATATAAACTTCAAAATATCAATATAAAGTACGGATAGATCACTCCACAATAAGTTATTTTTAAATGTTCTCTTATTCTAATTCAAAGTATTGCACCCGAAAACAGATTGCAGCGTTTCAAATTTGATAATTTCAAAAATACAAAAATAAATAAACTCCAAAAATAATAAATGAAAAAATAGGACCTTATGTTACGAAAAAAATTGTATCTCGTGTCAATACAACATTTTTCTCAATAATCATAGACAAAACAACGAACGTTTCTACTAAAAAATGTTAAGATATTATTCATCCGAAACCAAAAAAGTATGTGTTTTCTTTTTAGGATTAGTAGATTAGACAATAGTAGTTTTGCAGCGGATATTTATGAAGTTTTATGAGGTTATTTAGTTTCTGTGGGAGTTAATTTAGAGCAGTGTTTCACAATCTGGGTTCCACGGAACCCCAGGGTTCCACAAAGGGAGGTTTGGGGTTCCCAGCGCCTCGCGGTTAATAAAAGAAAACAATATAAAAACAAAAATAGTAGTTAGTAGTATCACTCCTCAAAATATTTGTCAGGTAAAGAAAAAATACTAAATTTAGAGACTAAGTATTTATTATTATTAGCTTAAATTCAAATAACACCATTGATACTTAAGAACGCGGTGAACATCACTATTGTTGTCTCAGTGATACCATTTTTGTTACTCTAAAGTTCCTTAACTTTCTTATAATATAACGATTACATTATATTAGTAATAAAATGAAAACATCATTTAAATTGTTTTATTATTATTTTGTTATTAATGACGTTTGGAATAATATTGCTTTTCAAATAGATGAGCATATTATTTATGAGTATACATTGAATATGTAAAAAAAACCGTCCGATCCGAAAAGAGCAAATGGGTATCCCAATGAAATTACCGAAAAAATTTAATAATAATATTATTCATCATGAAAATAATTCACATTTTTTTGTACCCAATTTCCCCAAAATCTAGCAAATTTTAAAATGTAGCAACACGGTCTTCGGCGGCGGTATGTTATATTTGGAAGTTATAACAAGTTGCAGGATATTTTGACAAAAAATTAAATATCTCATACTTTAGTGCTAGGGGATTCCTCAGAAATAAATATAAGTGCTCTAGGGTTCCTAGCTCTACAAAAGTTGAGAAACACTGATTTATTGAATCTAGCTGGATTCTGTGCAGATTATTATTTTGAGTAGGTAAGCATTATACATATTTTCTGTTTTCATTTTTTATATTTTATAGATGTTAATATACAAAATTAATAAAGTTGTAATTGAATGTAATGGAAGGCAGCCCAGAGGTAGTGAGGAAAGAAAAAATTAACACATATAAAATAAAGTGTAATTTATTGGAATCCTTCCTCCTTTCCTTTCAAACCGACGTTTCAGAGGATTTTTCCCTCCTTCCTCAGGGTTTCAAAGGGTCAATGAATGAAACAAATAAAATGTTTCCTTCTTCTCTCCACAGTAGTGTTCAAAAACTTTCTTCATTTTTAACAAAGGCATAGAAAAAGAATTTTTTTCCTTCTTTTCTTAATTAATAAATCTTTTCTTAATTAATAAAGTAGCTCGATTTTTTAACGCATTATAGTACATTTTACTAAAATGAAAGTACAGGGTGTCAGATAAACAGGAAAATTTGAAATAATTAGACAAAATGAAGAAAACTTACAAAACTTTATTTGATGCTGAAAATGTATTCTAGATGAGTGGACATCTTATTTTTAGACATCACTTAAAAAAATGACTTCAGTGAGGTGCTGTCCATTTCATCGAATACAGTAGGTAAGTCGATTCTGAATATTTTGCACATCACGACGCAATGTGTTCTCCAGGATGTTGACGATGTTTTCTTCAATCTGAGCCTTGAGCTGGGCAAAGTTTGTTCGACTAGTCTGATACACAACGCTCTTCAGATGTCCTCATAAAAAGAGTTACTAACTGAGAGGTCTGGAGAACGAGGCGCCCAAGTTTTCATCTTCAGAATCGACTTAATGAATGTGTTCGACGAAATGGATAATACCTCACTGATGTAATATTATACAATTTCAACTCTTGAAGAATACATTTTCAGCATCAAATAAAGTTTTGTAAGTTTTTTAATTTTTTTAAAAAATTTTTTTAATTATTTCAAATTTTCTCGTTTCTCTACGTCCTCCTGTGCATTCGAATAAAAGCTCGAGGCAACACTGAATCTCACCCGTATTTAAAAATTTATTAATTAAGGTAGTTGTTTCGAGACAATATTAGCAAAAAGTTAATGCTAGAGTATATAGAACAGACAATAAGGATTCATAATTCATTAGCCCAAAAGTTTTTGCTGTTTATGTACTACTACTAGCCAATCCCGTGCTCGTTTGACAAATCTGGGAACACTGCCCGACCTTGTATATATTTTATCATAGAAATTTCAGATAAAATACATTATAAAGGAAGATTTATAAAACAAAAAGTTCTTAATAAGCGATTGAAAGCTGTTGCGAAAAAACCACTTTTTTCATACACGATTACAATACTTGACCCATACCCTGTATGGTAAAGTAAACATTACTAAAGATAACCCACTTTTTAGGTTAAATACCAGGTTGTTTTTAGAGTAAATTTTTCATTATACATTTTTCATTATTTATTCATTATTATCTCAGAAACTGAGTGTTGTAACTATGAATTCATATTTTCTTAAAAAATGTATTAGTTATTGTTTAATGTTGGTTTAGATTTTTATAACAATGGTAAGAACAGTTTCTTAATTATAATTAAATATGTATGTAAACTTTCCGATATCCTGTATAGTGCAATGTATAAGAGTCTGAAAAACTTTTATCTTTGGAATTTAATATCTCCGTAACTATATTGTTCATAAATTTTGTTTTGCCACCAATCTATTCAGAAGTATTTAAATAATAATCTGTATAAATTTCAAAAAAAAGAAAATCTCTATGGTGTAAAAACTACCTTAAATAAAAAAAATGTTATCATTGAATTAATGAGAATCTAAGTAATAGAAGGTAAAAATCTCAATTTATTTATATGGTAATTGATCTAAGATGTTTTAAAACTCTTAATTCTCTCCAAGGCTGTTGATTGGCCAGTCTCTTTTATCTGCTCGGGCGCGCCATCAGCCAGCCGCTCGAGCTTCTCGACTCTTTCCTCGCCAAACTCTGCGCGAAGGAAGACGTCGCTGCCGCTATAGACCAACAAATGCGCTTGTGATAATACAACCTTCCCCTTTGCCATTTGGTAAGTAGTTTTTAAACATTATTTTTATTTACTGTTTATGGGGAATTTTCTTTTTAAAACATTTATTAAATGTTATATATAAGTGACCATCTCCAAGTTACTTGCTATCTTATTATTTTACTTTACCAAACAGGGTATGGTCAAGTATTGTAATCGTGCATGAAAAAAGTGTTTTTTCCTTCTTTTTTCGAAATATCTCAAAAACGGCTGAAACTATTTTGATTAAAAAAATTGTGCGAAACCATGGCATTTCGCTCTACAAAAAAGTTCTAATAAGTGAACATCGAAAAATTATATTTTTTGAGATAATAATTGTTTTGTCAAAATGTCTGTTAGTTTGTCTGGTTGTCCGGTTGTCTGGTTGGGTGTCCGTTAGTCTGTGCGTTACCAAATTTTTGTGGACGAGCTAGCTCAAAAACTAGTGGGAATATCGAAACCAAATTTCACACGTAGTTTTGGTCCATTGAAATTAAGAGCTTATTAGATTTTGGTGCATATCGACACAAAATTAAGGGGGGTGGAGGAGGGTTAAAAATTAAAAATCTAGGCCTATTGAGCAACCTCAACCAAATTTTGTATACATAATCAGTGGAAACCAAGAAGTCTAAAAATGCAAAAAATAACCGCCTAAAATGGGGGGGGGGTTGTAGGGTCAAAAAATGAAAATCTTGGCAATTTACCAAACTCAACCAAATTTTGTATACATAATCAGTGGGCCCCAGAAATCTAAAAATGTAAAAACTAACCCCCCCCCCTATATGATTATAAATAATTTTAGGGGCCATGTTGTATGGTAAAGTCAAGTGGATGGCCACATCAGAACACGTCAGCTTATTTTTATAAGTATTCTATTGGAGAGTTGACTTACTGTGGAGATCCCACGGTGCTCATTTGCCTTCAGAGGAGTTAACCATTAAAAGGTGGATTATTTATAAAGACAAATCAATAAAGTTGTCCTCTGCTTGATGCGAATAAACATATACATATATATATATAAAATATATATGTAATTTATTTGTTAGGGAGTATAGTTTCAAAGGGTTGACCTACATCATTTGCATCATTAATCAAAATCTTTTCACTTAAATTCGTACTAATACCTACCGTACATGGTTTAATCTCACAACTAACAACCTTAAATGATAATCAACAAGCACTAATAAGCTAACGATGAATATACTAGTAATAAAAAAACATATAATTATATTACCTTTTAATGCAACTTAATTAAAATATTAAGAAAACAATAAATAAATATTTTTATTCTTTTATTCTTTTATTTTAACATCAAATTTTATAAAAAAAATCTTGATATTATTAGAAAACCTGTAAATGTTTTGGGATTACACATTGCTGATATTTTTTATAACATTTGGATAGATAATTACCCAAAACAAGTCTTCCTGAATGCACCAACAAGTAGTCTTAGAATCATCGCTCAATCTACAATTCAAAAGTTTAAAAGATTGTTTACGTAGATTATGGAAGGGTTATTTTCTGGGATTCATTTTATATTAATTTTTCTGTCCGTCTCACGACTAAAGATGGGTTTTGATTAAATCCAAAACACTTATTCACATAATGACTCGATGCTTCTGAAGATTTTATTCAATGAGATCCCCTTATAATTAAATTATTCATTGCGATTTCATTAGATGATATCAAATAAAACTTACTTTCTAAATCCTTAAAAAACTAACTCTTGAAATGCACAAGTTAAATTTTAATTAAAATAATTGTGAGCTGTTTTTATTGAATCCGATTGATCAAAAGAAAATGCATAATACTTGATGATTTTTTTTCTTTAATTATATATTTTCAAAAGAAATAAATTAATGAGAAAAATGAAGAATATATTTAGTATTCATTTCTACTTAATAAAATAAAAAAAAAATTAAAAAAAATATATATATACCTACTTATATATATTTTTCTCTAGTCTTAAAAAAAATGATTTTTTAAAAACTTTCATATTCTTCGCATCACTAGTATAAGTAAGTATATAGAAAGAGATGCTTCCAATAAAATAAAATAACTTTATTAGCTTTCATTTGCAATTATTTTATATATACGAGAATATGATGTAAAAAGGTTTTGAGTATTATTTGCATGCTTATTTAATTTTTTTAGTAATTATTTTTCTCTTTGAAAATTTTTTTTCCAAGTATTTGACAAGATAATTTTTATCGGTTTTAAAAAAAATAAATATTTTCAAGGTGTGGAATTATTCTAGAAGGGTTTTTAGATTCAATTATATTTTTTTATTAAGATAAGCGTTGCATTTCCATTCGGGGCTAATGGTTATCTTTAAATAAAATATATTCATCTAAGAAGGAACAGTTGATCATTTTCATGGATTCTTTAGAAACCTTCATTTCAAATAAATTATTCCTTCAAAATAAACTAATTTTATAACTAAATAGTGATTTATCATTTAAATAATTATTATTTTGATTATTTATGTCCATCGATTAAATTAATAAGTTGTAGGGAAATAAGGACAATAGCTTATGCAAATTATTTTTATTTTTATCCTACGTTTCGTCAACTTTGTTGACTTCCTCAGAGGCTCAAACAAATTAACTTCTTTGCATATTTGTCATTCTATTAATATTCATTCTTAGCAAACACATAAGGCAATCTGTTCGATGACTAGCCTTATGTGTTTGCTAAGAATGAATATTAATAGAATGACAAATATGCAAAGAAGTTAATTTGTTTGAGCTCTGAGGAGTCAACAAAGTTGACGAAACGTAGGAAAAATAAAAATAATTTGCATAAATATTGTCCTTATTTCCCTACAACAACTTATTAATTATGTTTATCATTCTAAATTAATCAATAAAATGCAATACAGTCTATTACGAATAATCAATATGAATGTATTAAAACAAGTATTTCCAAATATTATAAATATTTGTTTAGTTCTCTTCTTAATTTGAAGATTTTCTATTCACTTTATTCTAATTAAAAAAAATTGATTTTATAAATCTAAATTCTATATATCCACGTCGAAAGTGAAAGTGGTGCTTTAGGGTGGTCCTTATTTTGGGTATTTTCGAATTTTTACTCTGTCAGAGGCTCATGTGGTTTGAAATAAATAAATTAAAATATCTCTAAAGTTTAAAGTTTCTATCTCAATGTTCACCTGTGCCGCACAGTGATGCAAGTTTCTCATCTAAATAACATGGGATTTTTTGCATTGAACGCTCAATTTTTTATTCCGGCCAAAATAACAGTTCAAAAAATTTGAAACTCTGCAGACTTTATCCTTATAATAGTAGCTATCCTTGAGATTTTTAACAGATTTTTAGCTATTATAATTTTGGAGTTACAACTAGATAAAATACTGCTATATCTTAGTGTTAGTAAATTATAGACTCCAAAATTATAATAGCTCAAAAATCTATAAAAATTCTGAGGATAGCTACTATATAAGGATAAAGCCTACAAGTTTAAAAATTTTTGAACCATTATTTTGGCCGGAATAAAAAATTGATCGTTCAATGCCAAAAACCCAATGCTATTTAGATGGGAAACTTGCATCGCTCTGGGGCACAGGTTAAAATTGAGATAGAGACTTGAAACTAAGGGGATATTTTTTATTTATTTCGAAACATATGAGCCTCTGTCAGAGTAAAATACCCAAAATAAGGACCACCATTGGTGCATACAATATATATTTTTTGCATTCATTATAAATTCCAAACTAGAAATTTAATTTAAAAACAACATAATCAATGAAATAGTATACCGGGTTACTGTCGTATATTTTTTTGTTATATAGAAAACTCAATCATAAAATTTTCATTCGGCGATAGATTTTATATATTATGTTAATTTTTAGAACAAAAGTGTAAATACTAATGACTTCCAGAATTATTAAAAACCGCATTAAATTTATTGATACATTCCTGTAGGAATTTTATAGAAAAATATAAAAAGACTAAAAACTCAAAAATTAAATAAATATGATTTCATTTTTAAAATATTACGATATCTCCAAAACTACTAGAAACTAGACCTAATAACTTGAAATTTAGTATGAAGGTTAGTTTTAAAAATTAAATGCCTTTCTAAGAGTTTTTTTTTAATTTAATTTCATATCGGTAAAAATAGGAAAAACTTCTAAGATTTCCCCTGAACTATTTGGATTAAAAACTTGAAATTTTATATAAAGGTTACTTGTTCTTTCTAAAATTGTGATGGAACAGAATGAAAACCTGATTTTAGAAATTTTTACTTATTTCAACCTTGATTAAAAAAAAATTCTTACCAAGCATTTTCGTCTTAAAACTAACCATCATTTTCAAGATTTTATCTTCATAAATCGTGATATCTTAAAATGACACTATAGGTTTTTTACTTCAAATTCGGACTTTTCCATATCAAATTAAGGATTTTAAAAATCAAATGCGGACTTTTCCATATCAAATTCAGGATTTAAAAAATCAAAATCAAACTTTTTCAAATCAAATTCAGAATTTCTATTAAATTATAGCTTTTTACCTGAAAACGTTTCCTGAGAGTACAAAATGGTAATCTTGAAAGGTTTTAGTTGATGAGCTGAAGATTGATAGTCAAATATCTTAGAATGCACAAAATTTTAGCTTTTTACCTGAAAATGTTTTCTGGAAGTACAAAATCCCAATCATGAAACGTTTTAGTTGATGAACTGAAAATTGATATGCAAATATATTAGAATGCACCAAATTTTAGATTTTTACCTGAAAACGTTTTCTGGAAATACAAAATGCCAATCACGAAACGTTTTAGTTGATGATCTGAAAATTGCTACACAAATATATATATATTATGAGTTTCTAGTTTTATTTTGATAATAATAGTCACTCAAGAACATATAAATAAATTTAATGCAGTTTTTAATTCTTAACATCTTTTGTATATTAAATTTGTTCTAAAATAAATGGGTCAATCTATGTCAAAATTAAACTTTTAGCATTGGATTTTCTATATCACAAAAATAGACAGCTGGTATATCTTAAATTCAATCTTGACTAAAGCCTGAATGTTATCATATTCTTGCCTCCAAGCGCTATTCTGTTGCATAACTTGTAGGCGCCTCCACTAGCACTTGGTATGCTCAGCAATCGTGTGTGCTCTCGTCAGTTGTCCAGACTTTTAAATTAACTCAAAACATTTAATTTTTTTGCTTATTCATGATTAAAAATTTATGAAAAATTGAGAATATAAAATTTTCAAGAATGTTTTGTTGTAAGGAAATCACGAAATTCTTGCCATATATGATGGTATTATTTTGATTAGTTATGTGGTTATGTCCATCGATTAAATTATTAAAGTTGTTATAGGGAAATAAGGACTGTATTTTTTATGCAGATAATTTATATTTTATTGCCAACGTTTTGTCAACTTTGTTGACTTCTTCAGGGCTCAAATAGTTAACTTCTCTGCATATTTGTCATTTTTATAATTATTCTTTTTTAGTAAACATATCAAGGCAAGTCAACATAAATCAGATCTGATTGTCGTTGACATGCCAAGGCAAATGTTTACTAGGATCTAAATTTTCATCAAAATTGGTCAAGTCATTTTCAAAATATTTAGAAAAAACTAAAAAAGTACTGAAATAAAGTACTAATGTTTGTGGGCCGATATGTACCAAAAACTAATCAGCGCTTTATTTTGTTAAAAGAATGCTAGCTTTTCAATTTCATTTCATTCGGTACAACGGTGTGGAAAAAATCGTGGGCCAAAAAAACGATAACATCCATCCATACATCCATACATCCATCCGCACGCACTAAATGAAAAAATCGCACTTTTTGGCCTCTCGACGAGACCCCATGTAATTTTTGGCAAAACCGTCACGTGCTAAAATTCATCCTAATTGAATACTACAATTTGTGACTTTAATTGAGACCATGGATTCCGTAGTCCTTACCTGAGGACCCTTTGAAGCCACGCTTGCCGCGAGACCGATTACAATAATTTACCCATGCTTCGCATTGGATAAAGTAAAAAATTAAATAATTAAGGTAAATAAAATACGTGTAGCTCATAAATTAGAATTTTGTTGTCTACTAATAGAACAGGTTAATTAATTTTAGAATATCTGAATCCTTATCATAATGAAATGTAATTACTTTGAAACCATAAACAAATTTCAGCATCAAATTAAATACTCTTTGTTTATTTTTTTATTTTTTTTTACATATTAAACTTACAAAGTAAAGAAAATTTTGAAAAATTTAAGAAACTTTTTAAAATTTAAAATACTAGGTAGGTTTCACAAAAATAAAAGATAAGATGCTTGTTTAGCACGACGCTATATACTATATATTTCGTGGTACAAGCCCACCTTCAGGAGTCACAGAGGAAACTCCTGAAGATGGGCTTATACCTCGAAATATATATTATAGCGTGGTGCTAAACAAGCATCTTATCTTTAATTTTTGTGAAACCTACCTAGTATTTTAAATTTTTCAAAATTTTCTTTACTTTATTTAAAATCTTTCCTCAAGAATCCACACCATTCTTTCTCCCTTAACAAAACTTACAAAGATTGAAATTTAAAAATAATTAATAACTTATTTCTTTTTTATTACCAGTATTTTTAGTCTTAATTAAAGTCTAAACAATGCTAAAGGGTGAATCGATCAATCAATTTTAATTTCTATTTCTATCTTCGAGAGCAGAGAACAAGGGGGGAGGAGTTGAAGAAAGAAAATTGGTGAGTCAAAATTTTTTTTTCAAAAAGATCAAAAAATATATCGTCCAAAGATGATGCGTACAAAGCTTACTTGATGTATTGTTAATCGTTCTATTGTTTATATTTATATTTATATGTTTGTTGATTTTATTGAAAATAAATGTTTTTGAATAAGATTACGAGTATTAATTAATATGATCGTAATATTGGCGCCCGAACAATGTGAAAATGATAAGAAAACCTAGTAGACCACTAGCGAAGAGGAATAAGAAAAATGATTTTGCGAATATGGAAATAACGAGGGAGGAGATATCGAAGATCAAGGATCATATAAAAAAAGGTGAGCATAGAGTAATGGATTTGGAAGAGGAGGTGAATAAATTAAAAAATGAATTCGAAAAAATAATAAAAAAATTAAAAGATGATTTGGAAGAGGAAAAAACAAGAGGATAGAGTTGGAAGAAATAATAAAAAGGAAGGAAAATTCGGAAAAGGGAAGTGATTTCGAGATTAATAGGAATATTCAATTAGCAGACGTGGGAAAATTCCTTCCGGTGTTTAGAGCTCTCCCAGAGGAAGATCCGAAGTTATTTTTAAAAAGGTCGAGAATACTCTATTAAAATATAAAGTACCGGAAGATGTTTGGCTCGTGGTGGTTTCGGATCAGTTGTTAGATAAGGCCAAGACATGGTGGCGGGTGGTCAATCAATTTCCAGCGTTGGATTGGAAAGATTTTAAAATGAAATTTCTCCGAGAATACGATAGTTTAATCGTAGTCTCAAAGTTAAAGGTTATGTTTTATGAGGAGAAACAGAGAAAAGACGAACCTATAAGGTTATTTATTGAGAATAAGACGGCTTTATATAAGAGAGTTTTTCCGGACGAAGATGCTGGTTCAATCCTTCAAGTTTTAGTGGAGATGATTACTCCACGTGTTAGATCGTCCATTAGGGGAATGAAATTCACTGATATTGAAGGGTTTATGCAGACGGTAGAAGAAATAGAAAGGGATTTAAAGGATATGGATAAAGAAGAGAAGACAAGTCCCACTCAGGATAGAAGTTGCATTCAGGATAGACGTTTTTGTGGATTCTGTAGTCGGGAAGGACATGGGGAAGACACTTGCTTCAAGAAGGGAAACGAGTGGAGGGGCAAGGAAAAAGGGAGTTCCTTGTCCAAAAAGCAGTAGGATTCCCTAAGAAAGTAGGAATAGAAAGTGAGATCGCTAGTCATATTATTTGTTGTGTGAATAAATTTTCGGAAATCATTAGGCCATCAATGGAATTACAAATAGAGGAAAGTAGAAGGGCAGTAACTAATGAAGATGATTTAATTCCGTACTGGTTGAAGGAAGTCAAGGAGGATGAGTTGAATTTAATGGAAGAGGAGAAACTAGATGCTGGTCAGATGAAATTAAATCAAAATAAGGAAGAGTTACTTCATCAAATAAAATTATATTTAGAAGAATCGATGGATGGAGCAAAAATTATTGAAAATAGTCAAGAAAGGGGCAGGTTAGTTAAATATCATTCGAGTTATTTTAAACCTAGGAAGAAAGAAGAATAATCCTGTGGGAAGCTGCGTCCGTATTCTAAGGAGGGGAGAATTGATGCGTACAAAGCTTACTTGATGTATTGTTAATCGTTCTATTGTTTGTTTTTACATTTATATGTTTGTTGGATTTTATTGAAAATAAATGTTTTTGAATAAGATTACGATAGTATTAATTAATATGATCGTACCAAAGAATTATTTTAATAATTTTAACATTCTCTATTAAATTTTAAAATAATTTATTTTGTTCGATTAGTGTATCCATTTTATAATCATCTTCGATATTTTCACCTTTTTACTTTAGTAAAAGTATTGTAATCGTGCATGAAAAAAGTGGGGTTTTTTCTTCTTTTTTTAGAAATATCTCAAAAACAGAACAAACTATTTTGATTAAAAAAATTGAGCAAAACCATGGCATTCCTGTCTATAAAAAACGCTTTAATAAGTGAACATCGAAACAATTACATTTTTTGAGATAATAATTTTTTGTCAAAATGTCTGTTAGTTAGTCTGTGCGTTACCAATTTTTTTGATAAATATTAGATCTTTTCGAAATATCTAAAAAATAAAACGGCTGATTTGTGCGGTAGGTTTTTCTCTTAAAGACTTCTGGAGCCCACTGATTATATGTATAATATTTGGTTTAATTTGGTCCAAAGGCCTAGATTTTCATTTTTTGACCTCGCCTTCAATTTTGGGCAGTTAATTTTTGCATTTTTAGTCTACTGGACCCACGGATTATGTATACAAAATTTGGCTGGGTTTGTTCCAAGGGCCTAGATTTTCATTTTTTGACCCCCTCCCCTATCTTGGGCGATTTGTTTTTGCATTTATAGTCTTTTGGGAGCCCACAGAGTATGTATACACAGATTTTGTTGAGTTTTGTCCATGGGCATAGATTTTCATTTTTTGACCTCCCCTTAAATGATTATGAATGATTTTATTAAATATAAGAGAGGGGCCAGGCGTGTGGTAAAGTCATGTGGATGGCCACATCAGTTTATTTTTTTAATTTGATTAATTTTCTTGCTTGGTAATGCAATGATTATTAAAATTCGTCCACTTTATAATATTTATAGTATACCTATATAATAAATATAAATAATAAGGCTTTCTTTATTACATTTGTAAAAACAATATTTAAAGGAATCAAATTTGATTGAATTATTATGAGCTGGATCAAAATGAGGAATTGAAACGTCCATTTTTATTCTTCCAGAACCATTTTTATACGACTGAATATTATTATTCAATTCACTATTAATTATTACCGATTGAATATCAAAATTATTTCTAAATTATTGGATAAAAATACTTCGTAAGTTTCACATTAAGAATATAATATATTATAACATAAATTATTTCTTACCATGTGTGTGTAAATTTAACTGTATGTGCATGTAAAACTAACTCACAATAAATATATCCTCGGATTCCTCATCTCTAGCTCTAGTGTAGCCTAGTAGTAAGAAATTCACAGATTTCGCTTGTTGTGATTGTAATTAATTCCAATCAGCGGTTTAAAATGACAAAACAAGGAAATCTTGGAATTCTTGTTTGACGTTCAGCGAAGTGAGCTCTCCGTTTTAGGTTTGCGAACAAGCAAGTTTATGGGGAGACTCTGTCAAGAAGAGGCTCTGTCCTCAAGATCCGAAGTACCTTTGCATTGGGAAGATCTGCTCGCGAGGTATTACCTTTAGGTACTACTATTCGCAAGAAGGGCTCAAGTTACTTCCTTGACTGAGAATAAATACTTTTCTTATTGTGTTGGTTTGAGCTGAGAAGCCCATGCTGTAAGTGCTGTCCTCACGCTGAGAATAAATACTCGCATTGCAATTCTTTAGGGGTTGTCCTCTCAATTTGTGAGGGATTAGAGAACTATTCGTATTTTTATCATAAAATTAGATAGGATAGGCAAGGCAAGTTCGTTTAATCATTTGCGGATCTCAAAACTCTTTGTTCTAAGCCAAGAGTTCCAAGTTTTCTAATTTTCGGCTTAAATTCTTTTATTATTATTATTCATTTTTTTTTATTTCAAAATTTAACTATAATTATATTTAGTTTAGCTACAAAAACTAAGTAAATTACTAATGGATCCTTTTAAGGGATGATTGTAATAAATTAAAATAATTTAAATCGATTGCTGCTAATTTTTTCTATTTCTCTAACGAATCTACAGATTAAAACATAAGATAAAAAAGAACTTCGAAGAATGGTTTTTAGCGAAAATGATTATTATTATTATTATTATTAGACGGACTAAAGTCCTTTTACACTATATATTATATTTACAATAATTTTTTTTTTTTTAAATATAAATTCAAGTGTGTAATACATATAAAGAATATATAAAGACCATAAAGACCATATGTATATACAATAATTTTAAATATAAATCAAAGAATATGTAATGATTGTTATATTTGTTAATCCTGAATAAAAATATCAATAAAAGACAATGAAATTAATCTTTAAAGAATTTGGTGTCGGTTCTAGGTGAAACATTTTAATAGATAATAAGTAAAAATATATTTTTCTAGGTGGGTTCCCCCTACCATGTACGTTCTTCCCAATTGAACTTCACTTATACATTTGTTTCCAATTTTATATTTAGTTTTCTTTTGTAACTCCTGATGATGGGCTCATAACTCGAAATATATATCGGGATAAAAACTCAAAACATATATTTGTTTTATTTGTGAAACCCACCTAGAAAAATATATTTTTACTTATTATCGGCAATGAAATTGATTTTAATGTCTCTTTTTCTTTCAGTTAGTTGTTTTACCAAAGACCTGTAATAATGAAGACAGTTCAATACTGATTCGAATTGTCTGTCTTCTTTATACAGGCTACAGCTATTAATCTATGGATATTGTTGCTGTTGAATTTAGGTTTTTAAGCAGAGACAACGCAATAGGATTTCGCCATCACGGAATTTACAGGAATCAAATCGAAACCTTTCGACGCATTCAACTTACGGTATAAAGGTAATTATTTAGAAAAATAATTGACCAATTCCAATAACCTGACAATAAAAGGGAGAGAGGGGCAGAGTACTTTCCATAAGTAGAAATTATTGAGGTTGTCTTCTTCTTGATGCAAATATACGTACATCATATAATTAATATATATACATAGTTTATTTTTTACAAACTATAGTTTTGAAGGTTTGGCCTTCTTCATCAGTCTTGCTCTGTTAATTCTTATCGGCTTAAATACCCGATTGACAGTAGGTAAATTCGTTTTTGTTGTTATACGATGTCTGGCCGACGATTTGATCAAAAAGGGAATGCGTGTCGAGTTGGAGTACTTGTACTCCAGCTCGGCGGGCAATAGAAAGCCAGACATCGTGGCAAAGGATGCGTCGGAGGTGGTGTGGGTTTTGGACGTCCAGATCGTCTCCGCGCTTGCAGGACTGGGTGTTGCCCACCGAAACAAAATAGAAAAATATAGGGGCAACTCCAGTCTGGTGGATAATATTACGGAGCGATTTGGCGTCGGGGCGGGCTCGGTCAGGGTCGAGGCCATCACACTCTCATGGAAGGGAGTGTGGTGGCATAAAGCGGTGGAGTCCCTCATCGCCCTGGGTATATCCCAAAAAACAATAAACAATTTGACATATAGGGCGATGAGGGGATCTCTCCTTAATTTTTTCACTTTCAGCAGAAGAACATAGAGCGGGTGGCGTATGATTTTTTTTTTTTTTTTTATTTAAAATTGACCTTGTCCGTTAGAACATTTGGTCAGTGATACATAAAATACATATTTTTACAAAAATTTTATATACAATTGTAATGTTAATTAGGCACATAAGATTTACAAGCTAAAAGCAAGAAACATACATTATTTTTTAAGTATTTTTTTTTCAAATTACATTTCTACCGTTTATGCAATCTAATTAATTTTTCCTAAAGAAATTATGTATCTAACAAGATATCTACTTAAGTCATCGTTGCGGTTTAAATAAGAAAGAAGTATTGCCGTATTTGTTGGAAGTTCTATCATTTTCTTTGGATTGTTGTATAGAAGCGTTCAATTTTGTTGATATTGTTTGCGCATCCCAAGTAAAAGTGATTGATATCCCCAATCGTGGATCCATCACAAGAACAAAAAGGATTCTCTCGAAGACCTATTCTGTACATATGAGCTGGGGTATGGGCTATTCTTCAGCCTAATTAGTTGTACAGTTATTTTTCTAAAACAGCTTTGATACTTCATCGTGCTCATGGTCTTTTTGGTATATTAGGCTGTATGTTGTATAGATGCTTCCCTTTATTTAGAGCCGTATTCTTCCAGAAGGATTGCCATTCTGTATTTGTTTCATTTTTTATTATGACTCTTTATGTCTTTTATTGGCAATTCTATTTCAAGTAATTGGCCTCCGGAGTGAGGCTAAATGGGCCAGCTTATCCACTCTTTCATTATTCCTAATACCTGAGTGACTTGGGATCCAGAGTAGCGCTATCTCCTTATTCATATAATGGCAACTCCTAACATATCATTGACTACTATATTTATGTATACAGGTAGTGATGGATTTTTGTTTTTGAAAACCATTTATCGAATGTATGATGCTGAGGGAATCTGGTACAAATGAGGCATTTATTTTCAAAGTTTTCTTGTTTAAAGAATTTTATAGATTCCCATACTGCGAGACATTCAGCCGTAAATATTGAAGCATCTTTCGGGATTTTTAAAAGTTTTACTCGGTATTCCTCTGACGGAGCGCATAACAGGATCCAACCAAACTCAGTGTCAGAGCTTTTAGATCCGTCAGTGTAAATTACAGCAATAATCGACAACAAATGAGTTCGGACAATGACTCAAGAAATAAAGTATTAAGATCAGGTGTATTAGCAGAATAAGGAAGAGTATACGTTTTAATTTTAAAATTTTGTATAGAATAATTAAATGTATATAAACCAAATTTTGGAAAATTTTTAAAATTAGGGCATAGTATCTTGGACATGAAGAGTACTATTTTACATGAAAATTTAATGTTTTGAATTCTACGAGTAGTAAACAAATTTTGAATTTTGATATTGACTCTAACACTAAACAAATGCCGGTTAGTAGCAATTTTTTTAATAATATAATTTTTACATATAGAATTTCTTCTTAGATATAGGGGCATTTCTTTTGCCTCTGTAATTAATGCATTTGTAGGTGAAGATTTGAGGGCTCCTGTGCATTGTCTTATACATCTGTATTGGATTATATCTAATTTGTTAGTAATTGTTTTGGCGGCATTGTGAAATAATGGACAACCGTAATCCAAATGGGGTCTGATAAAACTTCTATATATTAGTAAACATGTTGCAGGATCTGCTCCCCATGTTGTATTGCATACTGTTTTGAGAAGGTTAATTTTTCTTTCACATTTTTCAATAATGTAACTTATATGAGTTTTCCAATTAAGCTTGCTATCCAAGTACAGACCCAAAAATTTTACCGAAGGCTTGACACATATGTTTAAATTATTGATACTTAAGGATGATGGAATATCAACTCTATATTTTCTGGTGAAAATTACAGAAGTCGTTTTATCTGGCTCTAAGTCAAGTCCTAATTCGTTTAGCTTTGCACTTAGATTAGAAATGGTTTCTGATAGACGGTCTGTGTTTATTCCAAGTGAATGTGAAGTTGTATATAGGCAAACATCATCCGCATATTGTAGTATTTTAACTTCTGGGGTTGTACATTCTTCTAATTCTCTTGTGTAGCACATATAGAGTAATGGCGCCAAAATCGTTCCCTGACCGATTCCCTTTGATATTCTTCGAGGGCCTATTTGCAGATTTTTATTGTGGATAAAAATTGTCCGAGAATGGGTAATATTTGTAATGATATTGACTATATTACTTGGCATTTTCATTTTAATCAATTTACATGCTAAAATATCTACATTGATATTATCAAATGCCCCCTTAATATCAATGAATATTGCAGTAGTAATTGCACGATTTAAAAAACCAAAATGAATATCATTATTTAAAATTGTAAGATTGTCTAGAGTGGTTTTACCTTTTCTAAAACCATTTTGACTGTTGCCCAGTAAATTATTATTTTCCAACCACCACTCAATTCTATTTTTTAAAATTATTTCAAATATCTTTCCCACACATGAAGATAGAGTAATAGGCCTATATGATGAGGCTTTTTTAAGATCTTTACCCGGTTTCGGAACCATTATAATCTTATGAGTGGTCCATGAACTAGGTAAATTATTATTTAGAAAAAATTTGTTAAATAGTTCTAGAAATTTTAGTTTAATGGGCTGAGGGAGTTCTTTTAACATTGTATATGAAATATTATCAAGCCCAGGAGAGGAATCTTTTTTTGAATTCAAGGCGTTTGTAAATTCATTATAATTAAAGGCACTAGAAAGAAAATCAGATGAAAATTCATTTTCATGGAAATAATTTATTTTTGATTCCACAGAAGGTGTTGATATTATATCTGCAAATTCCTCAATCAGATGATCTGTACTTGAGTTGTAAGTTATTGGTATATTTTTCAACAATTTTATTTGCTTCCATATTTTATTGTTTGGTGTATCCTTATTGATATTTGTACAAAATTCTTTCCATTTTGTTCTCTTTTTGTACTTAAATAGCCTTTTAACTGAACAGTCAGATTTTTTATAATTTAAATAATTTTCATAATTTATACATTTTGTGTAATTTTTAAATTTTAACTTCCTTTCCTTGTTGGCAATCGTACATTCATTATCCCACCATATTGGAGAGGATTTGTCAATATATTTATTTGATTTAGGAATTGGCGTTGATAAAATGGCAGCTTGTTGAATACTTGAACATAACTGATTATATATTTCTTCATCTGAATCTGTGGCCTTTGTTTGTAAATGAATATTATTATTTAAAATAGATTTGTATTTCTCCCAATTTATTTTCTTAAAATTGATTTTTTCTTTAAAATTTCTTGGGGTTTTGTTGCAAGAGTAGTTGTATTTAGTTAATATACCAAAATGGTCGCTGCCTAATGGTTCTCTATATATCTCCCAAGAAAGGGAGGGTACAAGTAAAGGGCTGGAAATGGTTAGATCTAAGGGTGAAGAATTTCGAAACGGATGTGGTAACATAGTGTTGCTACCGTCATTTAATATAACAAAAGAGTAGTAATCGATGTTATCTATCATATTTTTACCCGCTTGGTCTTCAAAAGTGCAACCCCAAGCCGGTGAATGAGAGTTAAAATCACCACAAATAATACAATCTCCAGTTAATTGATTAATTAATGCTTGCCAATTATGTAGCTTAATAATAGTCTGTGGTGGTGAATAAATGGAAATTATATTAATATTTTTTGTATCTGGTAATGAAATTTCAATTGCTACAACTTCAAAATTAATATTATTCATATTGATATTTGTTTTTTTATGCGGTATAGAGTTTTTTACTAGAATGGCGACTCCGCCATAACCATCCGGTCTGTCCTCTCTATATATTGAGAATCCAGCTCTTGTAAATATTTGTGTTGGCTTAAGCCAAGTTTCAGAAAGAGCTACGATATCTATATTTAATAGTTTTATTACATTCTCTAGAGACTCCTTATTAGAGTTAATGGATCTACAATTCCATTGAAAAATATTCAGGTGTTTTTCTTCTATATTCCTATTATTAGCCATTTTTTTTTTATTTTTATTAATAGATAAATTGAATATAATATGTGTGATTTTATTTGTTTATTTATTTTTCTTTGGAATTTTATATATATATATATATATATATATATATATATATTTCTTTTTTTTTTTTTGTATAATAGTAAAAATTTCTTTGGAAAAGATAAAATATGAGATTAAAATATCTATTTTTTTTTTATTTTTTAAATATAATATATCAGTTATGTAGGAAGTTAAAATTAAAAGAAGTTGCAAACACATACAGTATATTGAAACAGGGTTAGTCTTTAAAAAGACTATTGATGAAAATGCTTTTTTAAAATAATAAGGTTAGTTCTGAAAAGAACTATTGTCCATATGCTTTCTAAAAATAAGAATGATGTCTCAATATATATGTGTTCGCCAATGAAATAATGAAAAATCCACTTACTTTAGAATAGGACCGCCTTGCTAGCATTTCAAGGCTGATGTCTGTGCCAAGGCTTTTGCAGGCACTGGGTCGCCTGGGAGAGCGGTTTCCCATAGTGATGTTCTTTGTTCAGAGGCCGGAGCAAGAGTGACAGATGTTACACGTTCACGAAATATTTATGCGAAAAGAGACTGAGACGCTCGAGCTCTGTGAGCCAATGAGAGCCCGCCTAATATCGCCTTGATTTAGATATAAGTTAAGTGAAGTTTGTCGATTTGTTTAGTTTATAGTCAGTTGAAGACGAGCGATAGTTAAGATGACACGATGTATTGATTAACGAGGTGTATTATGATGTTCAACGACGACCCCTAGACACGAATCTGTATAAACCCCTTTTTTGTAAATAAATATATATATAAAGAAGTGAATGTGTGTTATTGTTATTTTCACCCCTATGAGCGAAGAGGGTGAAACCCGCGCCTTCTACAAGTGGAGGCCTGTCCGGGATAAATCGTAGGGGGTGAAACCCCCCGCCCCCTACAAATGGGTGCTCGCGTCCGGGATGAATCATAAAAAGTTTATCTTACCGGAGACGATTTGATGACGAAATGACGGAACGTGACGTGGAATCTTGTTGATATTCTGGTGAAAAAATTGTGCCCTAGAAGAATGAAGAATCTTGGCCAGCATGTCAATATCGAGAGAAACTTGACAGACTTCGATTTTGAGGACGTCAAAAAGCTTTTTAAACTTATTTTTGACGAAGAAGGCAATCGACACACGAGGCGAAAATTGAAGCTTTTCGAAGGCTTTAATTTTGACTCTTTTAGTCGAGAGCGCAAAGCAAAAGCCGTTTGCAGTGACTTCTCTCAATCGGACCTGGTAATTATCTCTTCGATATTAGGCTTGCCCACAGACTCCGACAAGAAGTGTCTTGCCAGAAATCTCGTGGTAAGCTTGTCCGATTTTGGCCATCTGAAAAGGGTGCACGGGACTTCATCAAAAGACACGCGCGTGAACGACGGACAACCAGCTAAACAGCTGGGGGGAGATGAATTCTCTCGGAGCTTCTGCGAAGCCAGGAATTCGATTGAAAAGTTCGACGGAACGGGGAGCATTTCAATCGAACAGTGGATCAAAGAGATTCAGGATTTAGTTGAAGAATCCGGATGGGGTTCGACGGAACTATTTTTTCTGGTGAAGATGTCGCTAGCAGGCTATGCGAAAGATTATATTCAAAGCGAAAGAGGTTTGACTTCTTGGAGTTTGCTCGAAACAGCTCTGAAAGAGGAATTCTCGCAAAAAGATGAAAACGACGACGAGGACGACGACGACGATGTTGAACAAAGCAAAGAGGATTGCTTTGTCCATAGCGAGGTCTACGAAGAAGATGTTTCATTTTGCGAGAAAGTTCCCTTTCAGGACCGGCTGCAGCAGGACGCCAACGAGGACGACGCCGATGACGACGGCAACGAGGAGAGGTTCAAAGAAGAAATCGCCGATGTCGATTTGGATGAAGACGAAGATGCTGACGAGGAGGATGTAGTTGATTTGGGTGAAAGTGGTGTGAAAGAAATTGCCTACTTGGCGGATGAGCTGAAAGAAAAATTTGAAGAATTAAAGCCGAGGAATACACTTGAAAAAGGTAAATTGCTTAAGGATGAGAGCCAAGAAGGAATTCTAGAAATAGAAAAAATCAATTTAATTATGGATTTGCGAGAAGAAAGAAGGGTCCAGGAAAAGATGAAAGAATGCTTGGTGTCCAAAACAAGGGATAAAGAAAAAGATACGCAACGAAGGACGAATAATAACCGCCCAGGTATCTCAACTAAAGATGTGGCCCAAAACGTGACTCATAGTGTAAGTGATGTTTCAAAAATCATTTATAATAAACGCTATTCGATAATTAAATTTGTGAAAAATATTGGTGAATATAAACTTTTGAAAAATAATTTCATTTTTGATCGAGGAAAGAAGTCACGTGATTTTTGCGCCAGGTGCGCGGTTCGTGGGTTTGCGAGTGTGGGTGTTTGTCCGTGTGTGTAAACAAGTGTTTTTGCAGTGCAGTGACCATCCCGAAAAATTCCCACCCATAGTGAAGTGTGAGTGTATATGTGTGAAAACGTGCAGCTCGCCACCCAAGAGAAAGAAAAGGACACACGTGTTTGAACAATACAAGGAGTAGCACAATGGATAAAGGTTTTTCTTGAACAATTATTTAGAGTAAAGTTAATAATTTAGCTAAAACATATGGTCACATATTATGCATGAAAGTTAGAAATGTTTCTATCATAAAATTAAGCTGATATATAAGAAATTTCGAAATTTAAATTATGAAGACGAAATTTTTGATTAAGATTGAAGTTTGAGCAATTCATTGTTCTTAAATTTTTTTGGTTTTTGTTTAAAAAATTAGTTTGTTTAAGAAGTATAATTTTGTTTTGAACGTTGAATGTTTAATTTTAGATTTCAAATTTTGAAAGAGAGAAATTGTGTTCAGAGTTAAATAGGTGGATTTTAATAAAAGAATTTAATTTGAAGACGAGATATTCAATTCAATTCAAAATTTAAATTCGAAGAAATTTTAAAATTAAAGATGGGAATCTTGAGAAATTTTATATTTGATTCGGGTTAAATTTTCATGTGGTTAAATTTGGAATGAAAGATTTTTAGATAATTCTTTTATGGTAGATTATAATTGATAAACGATTTTTATAAAGAGACTCTAGACCGACTTATATAATTGGGATATTCAATGAGATCATTTGAAAAGAGAATTTAAATTTAAATTTTTATGATTATTAATTAAATTTAAATTAAACGTGGAAGAATTTGATTTTTGAATTGAAGGAATGAAACAATTTTAGATATAAGAGGAAGTCTAATACTTTATTATTCTTATAGATGTGGAGATCATCATTTTTGTTAAAATGATCTTCTTTTAAAATTAAGTTACATATTATTTCTATATAATTATTATGTTTAAGACGTTGAAAATTGCTTTATGTGTTAAGAGTGATTTGATTTAAATTGTATCGAGGGATTTTTCATACGATTTTTGTGGACTTTAGTATAATTTGATTTTCTATACAGGATTGGGATTGTTTTGTTTTAACGGGTCGTTAAAACTATTAGGATGGCCGAATTTGTAGGAAGTTAAAATTAAAAGAAGTTGCAAACACATACAGTATATTGAAACAGGGTTAGTCTTTAAAAAGACTATTGATGAAAATGCTTTTTTAAAATAATAAGGTTAGTTCTGAAAAGAACTATTGTCCATATGCTTTCTAAAAATAAGAATGATGTCTCAATATATATGTGTTCGCCAATGAAATAATGAAAAATCCACTTACTTTAGAATAGGACCGCCTTGCTAGCATTTCAAGGCTGATGTCTGTGCCAAGGCTTTTGCAGGCACTGGGTCGCCTGGGAGAGCGGTTTCCCATAGTGATGTTCTTTGTTCAGAGGCCGGAGCAAGAGTGACAGATGTTACACGTTCACGAAATATTTATGCGAAAAGAGACTGAGACGCTCGAGCTCTGTGAGCCAATGAGAGCCCGCCTAATATCGCCTTGATTTAGATATAAGTTAAGTGAAGTTTGTCGATTTGTTTAGTTTATAGTCAGTTGAAGACGAGCGATAGTTAAGATGACACGATGTATTGATTAACGATGTGTATTATGATGTTTCAACGACGACCCCTAGACACGAATTTGTATAACCCCTTTTTTGTAAATAAATATATATATAAAGAAGTGAATGTGTGTTATTGTTATTTTCACCCCTATGAGCGAAAGAGGGTGAAACCCGCGCCTTCTACAGTTATAAAATGTGTTTAAATTTTAAAAACCAAATATTTCTTATATATTTTCAATTTGTGATATTTCGTTTTCTTTTTAAATTATCATTTGTGTTTAAAGTTGATTTTCAGGCATGTAATGACGTCGATTATTGACTTTGATTGTCAAGGATGATCGCTATTTTTCAATAATTATTACATACAAAGGATTTCACACTATGCAGGCTGGAGTGGAGTTTTGGCACAGCTCACTGTTTGATGGCTTGATTAAAGACCATTCGATAAAGTTCATTCGAATCCATTCCATTCTTCAATGATGTTTCCATTCCATTCGATCCATTTCGATGATGATTATTCGACTTCCGTTCGATTGCATTGGATTCAGTTCCATTCGAAGTTCATTTTTCCATTTGATGATGATGATTTCGATTCCGTTCGATTCGATGCCTTTGAGGACACTTTCAATTCCATTCGATTTCATTCGATGATTCCATTCCATTGCATTCGATGATTCCATTCGATTATGATTCCATTCATGATTCCATTCGATGATTCCATTCGACATTCGATGTCATTGCATTCCATTTGATTTGATTCCATTCGATTCGATTCAATTCGATGATTCGATTCCATTCGATGATTGCATTTGATTCCATTCGACGGTGTTCACTTTCGAGTCGAGTCGATGATTTGGATTGCTCCGTTGAGGATAGTTCAATGATTGCATTGGCGATGCGGAGAACAATTTGATTAAATATACGTTGAAAACAGTCGATTGAGTCGATGATGTTTCCATGTCCATTTTAGAATTACATTTGCAATTATTAGAACAATTTACAAATTCATTGCAAGTTGCCTAGAAGGTTGATTTACAGATTTATTCTTTTCTGCAAGTGGAGCCATCTGAATTCAGAACTTCTGTTTCTATCTCAGTAAATGATTTTTTTTCAACAAAAACAAAATATGGGCCACAATCAGCCATGCCATATCTATTTACATATGGGGTTTTTTGTTCATTATTGTGTAATGGGGCCGGGGGAGGCTGTCCCGTATCTTCGGTCATATTTACTTGGGGTTACCACGCCAAGTGCGTAGGCCCCCGATTTAAAAGGATTATTATCAATATAAGAAAATAATTTGAAATTAATAATAAGCAACATGATGTTGGGATATAAGAAAAAGATATAGATGAGCATATATATAGAATATATGAAGGAATGCTACAACAAAATAGCTTATCTGAGCGGACTCTCGCACGGAGATGCACACTGTTCAAAGACTGGACTCAGAGTGGGGCGTATGATTAATTTTTGTAAATAAAAAAAAAAAAAAAAAAGAAATGTGAAATGTGAGTCAGGATTAATCCTGGCTCTCTCAGCCACCCGCTCTGAATCTGAATTAATTTGTTCTGAAGCTGAAAGTGTGAGAGATTTGTAAATAAATTTGTGTAATGGTCTTTTGTCTTGTAAGAGGCGGCCCGCTCCTCGGAGGCCCAATAAACAAAATAAGCTTGTCACTCAGCATATTAATGCCAATTGAGAATATATCGACGTTTTATATATGTTGCAGTAAAAACCCGTTTTTTAGTAAGAAATGATTCTTAGTAGTTAAAACGCATTTCACCGAATACCATTGTGGCAACCAGAATTTACTGATATTGGTTGAGTTTGGTTCAAAGAATCTTCATTTTTGACCTTCCACCTCATTTTGGGTATTTTTTTAAACAAAAATGTCAAAAATTATATCCTCTACAACTTTGCTTCTAATGAGGATGTAATTTTTGACATTTTCGTTTGAAAATTTTTGAAAATAAACACCCAAAATGAGGCGGAAGGTCAAAAATGAAAATTCTAGACCTTTGGACCAAACTCAACCAACATCAGTAAATTCTAGTTGTCATAAAGGTATTCAGTGAAAAGCGTTTTAACTATTAAGAACTCGTTCTTACTAAAAACGAGTTTTTACTGCAACATATATATTATGTATCTGGAGTATAGGCAAACAATGGAAAAATTGAGAAATTGGACTTTTTCCTTTCGGTATTTTAAATTTTTGCATACATTTTAACAGAGGACTAGTTATTTATTCACTATTTAGGCAATCTTATGGATTTTTACTATAAAATATTTAAATAATTCTAAATATTCAATATCACTTAAATTTTTGGGCCAAGAAGAGGACAACCTCATTAATTTCCTCATTATGAATCATTAACTCTGCTACTCTCACCAAATTAAATCTTTTCAATTACCATAGAGCACTTTCCCCTGGGATCGAGCGAAAAAATGTTTTTTGTTGTAGTGAATAGCGATCACTTCGATAGCTTTCTGGGCCTTTTTCAATTCGGGGTTGAGCTCTTGGCTCTTTTGTCAGGTTTATTGTATGAAGATACCATGTATGAATGTATCTTTCACAACCTTTCTAATCGGAATCGTTGCGTGCATACTATTATCATTGGAAGTGATTGGATTTTGTGAAGAAAGATGTTGGTTGGCAGTACGACGCTAGAATCTCAACGGCTATACTATTATTAGTATATTCCATGTGGCATTGTAACATATGCAGAAATTAACACTCATAATCTACGTGTGTAAAAAAATGAAATAGCTAATAAGAAGCTAGGTTTGGAGTAGTAATATTTCAAAGACTATAATATATTTTCGACCAATTTCGGAAATTAACTCACAAAAAATTTTTCAATAAATTAGCATAAATTTTATAATATTTTTTATGACATTTCGTTTTCTAAATCTGTAGCCGTCTTCAGAAGATGGTAGATGTTGTTAGACTTGTTCTTAGAATGAATTTTCTCAATTGTAATTTTAATCTAGTATTTTTCTTTTCCAATCTTTAAATACTGTAAAAATGTGGTTGCAACAAATAACGAATATTCATTATTAAAGATTTGAATTATTTAAAATTCAATGAGAGTGTTGTTATAGATAATTTTTCTTATATGCTTAACCCTCGCGGGATATGAATCCAAGTGACAACAATCTGATAATTTTCTGAGGTCAAACCCATCTGACATACCTATGTGTCATTCATTGTAAAAGTGGTGTAATTCCATATTTTTTAAATACATACATTTTTTTATTAATGGTATGACATTTAGTCATATCTTACATTATAAAAGTGAACCATCTCCAATAATTGCACTAAAATTACTAAAATAAAAAATACTGAATGGATACTTGTATTTTAACTTTCACATATATATTCTATAGAATATAGTAATGTGAAGTATTGGTGATGCCCTGTCTGGGTACTGGCTCTTTGGGAACCTATTTTGTGGACTTAGTTATTGCAAAAAGTCACCAAGTACACTTTTAATGGTTTTACATCTAATAGTACGTAGTTGTGAGGTTAGATCATATTTATCGATATAAAAATACTTTAAGTAAGTAAATCAAAATAACACAAACATTATTAAATGTAAAATATAATCTCCCTAAGAGCACAATGTTCTGATTTTACAGTGCGAAAAGTCATTAAGTTTTTAGTGATATTTTGCTCTGAAAATAAAGTTGAAATTTAACGCGAAAATTCACTAATTGGTATTTAGTGACTTCACAGCAACGGATAAAAGATACAAGAGGAAAAAAATCGCCTAAAAATAAAACACAAGAAGAGTATTTGGCATTGGTCTGATCCCACAATGAAACTTTCCCAGCACTGGAGTTTCACTATTGCAGAAAAGAAAAGAAAAGAAAAGGAAATATTTAAATGCCAAGCTAAGCATAAGCATGATTTTTCAGTTATACCAAATGAAATATGCAGAAGACAGGATCAAGCCTGTTTCATTGGCGGTTTATATAAACATTTTTGCTAAGATTAAAAATTTTTTTTTTTTTTCCACGGAAGAATCAATGCACTCTGTGCAATAAGTTTAATGGCTTTCAAAAAAATAAAAACTTGACCACGGAAATTACCAAAATATTTCAAAATCACATACAAAGGAAGACCGACGCCCAGAATGCCAAAGAATTAGACAAAATTAGGTCGAATAATGATCCTGAGTTCCTATCGACCACCGTCGACTTTGCAAAGACTATGACGGAAAAAATTATAAAATAATTCGTACATCACCAAGAGCTTGTCATATAAAGATAAGAAAAGAAATTATTCAGCCTTCCTACAAGGAGATGCTACCCTTGAGCAAAGAGAAATAAACTGCAACGGATCGTTGCTAAACTTTATCCAAATTCATTTGAAATATTAATATGTTTATTCCTTTATTATTAATCAGATATCATTTGCAATTTGCAGTTCATGTTGACTTAAAGTAAAAATAATGATCGATTCTCATTTAATAGTCGAGGAATAACCATTCTACATTGAATTTTGACGTTTCGGTTATTATTGGTAACCATTGCTGAGGACATGGTGGAATCGAGTTAAAATCAAAAATAGTGATCGATTCTCATCTAATACTTGAGGAATAACAATTCTACATTAGGTTTTTGACGCTTCGATTATTATTGGTAACCATTGCTGAAGACATGGAGGAAACGGCTTAAAATCAAAAATAACGATCGATTCTTATCTAATACTAGCGGAATAACCTTATTGCATTCCATTTTTGATGTTTTGACTATTAATGGCAACCTCTACTGATAACGTGGAAGAATCGACTTAAAATCAAAAAGACTAAATTCATTTATGGCAAACAACTCAAGCTTGATCAGATAAAAAAACAACGCAGTTGCTATGGTTACTTATAAAATTTCCTCCCAAATTTTTATCATTTCACAGCGAGAAGCCTAACCATTCTTACTTAAACAAGTTTAAATGAGCTATATTACCGATCAAATGAATAAATTTTAAAGTTTTTTTATTTTTAATTTTGGTAAAATAAGGAATTTAAAAAAAAGTACAATCTTACTCTAGAATAAAGTACTTTAAAATATACTTTTACTAAAAACTTTATTTAACCTTTTTGGTTGTCCCCAAGGTACTTAATTAGGATTTTATATTTCATCAAAATTGATTAAGTCATTTTCAAGATATTTAGAAAAAACTAAAAAGTACTGAAATAAAGTACTAATGTTTGTGGGCCGATATGTACCAAAAACTAATCAGCGCTTCATTTTGTTAAAATAATGGTAGGTTTTCAATTTCATTTCAATCGGTGCAAAAGGTGTGGAAAAAAACGATAACATCCATCCATCCATCCATCCATTCATCCATCCATCCCCACGCACTTCCAAAAAAAATGGCACTTTTTGGCCTCTCGACGAGATCCCTGGTAATTTTTGGCAAAATCGTCACGTGCTAAAATTCAACCTAATTGAATACTACAATTTGTGACCTTAATTGAGTCCATGGGTTCCGTAGTCTTTACCTGAGGACGCTTTGAAGTCCCGCTTGGCGCGAGAGCGATTACAATACTTTTACCCATGCTTCGCATTGGATAAAGTAAAAAAGGACCTTCTGAAGCTTTGCGAGAAGGGGATTATTCCTCGCGAACTTCAACCCTGGTATAAATCCTTTCTGGACTCTTCTTACAAAAGGGATTCCATGCAAGAACCTGGACTTGACGATGATTACGAAGACTCCTGGGGAGAGTAAATTTTTAATTTTAGATTTTTTTATTAATAATTTTAGACAATCGGATAACAAACGATCCTTTCTTTTGCTAAATTTTGTTTAAGGTAGTTGTTTCGCGACAATACTAGCAAAAAGTTAATGCTAGAGTATATAGAACAAACAATAAAGATTCACAAGCCCAAAACTTTTTGCTGTTTATGTACCACTTCTAGCCAATCCAGTGGTCGTTTGGAAAATCTGGCAACCCTGTCCGAGCTTGTATATATTTTATCATAGAAATTTCAGATAAAGTACATTATAAAGGGAGATTTATAAAACAAAATGTTCTTAATAAGCGATTTAAAGCTGTTGCGACAATGGCTGAAGTGAAAAAACGTCAAAAAATGACTAAAGTTAACCCACTTTTTAGGTTTTAGGTTAAATAAATGCGTTGTTGCCAGATTGTTTTTAGTGTAATTTTTTATTATACATTTTTCATTATTTATTCATTATTATCTCAGAAACTGTGCTGTAACTATGAATTAAAATGTTCTTAAAAAATGTATTAGTTATTGTTTAATGTTGGTTTATTTTTTTATGACAATGGTAAGAAGAGTTTTTAATTTTAATTAAATATGTATGTAAACTTTCCGATATCCCGTAGGTATAGTGCAATGTATGAGAGTGTGAAAAATTATCTTTGGAATTTAATATCTCCGGAACTATATTGTTCATAAATTTCGTTTTTCAACCAATCGATGCAGAAGTATTTAAACAACTACCTTCCCATCTTATAAAAGTTGAAAAAAATTCGACTCACTTTAGGGCCAGTTGTATGTCGGTTGGTAACCTTTTAAACGTTGACAAAGGGTAAAACCTTAGAATTCACCTTGTGCCTGGTGGGATGGCCAATCAGGCACTTTCATCTGATTGGCCATCCTAAGAATTCTAAGGTTTGCCCTTTGTCAACGTTTAAAATGAGTTTACCAACCGACATACACTGGCCCTTATTGACTTTTTGCACTTTACGACAGAGCGAAAAAGTCACTAAGTGCGTCATGGTTTTAATTTTTAATTTTTTTTTACTTATTAAATATAAGTGAAGTATTTTACTCAATTGTGTGAGGTAAAAAACATATTTATAATTACAAAAATCAAAAGCTAATTGAAAGTAATGGAAGGCAGCCCAGATGTAGTGAGGAAAGAAAAAATTAACACATATAAAATAAGGTGTAATTTATTGGAATCCTTCCTCTTTCCTTTCAAACCGACGTTTCGGAGGAAAAATCCTCCGAAACGTCGGTTTGAAAGGAAAGGAGGAAGGATTCCACTAAATTACACCTTATTTTATATGTGTTAATTTTTTCTTTCCTCACTACCTCTGGCTGCCTTCCATTACTTTCAATTAAAATTTCTACCAGTCCGTCTCTCTCCAGAGAAAATTTCTGTTTCAAAAGCTAATCTTTTTTTTTTTAAAGTAATTTGGTGTTGGTACTTGGTGAAACATTTTTAAAATTATTGGATAAAAAATACTTGATGTGAAACCTACCAAGTATTTTTTACCCAATAATTTCAAAAGCTAAACAATTAAATTGCTACTTAATTATTTTTAAAACTAATCGTAAATTTGAAATTGGGTTATCTCAAAGGTAAGAAAATGTTAGTTAATGACTTTTCGCAATAAGCCCACGATTTATTATTTAATTTTTCATAATTGTTATCAACTAGTAATTTATAATAGTTTCTATTACACTTATCCTTTTACTTTCTCTTCCCTTTTAATTAGCAATCCGATATCAAATTCCAGGATGTTTCTCAACTTGCGAAGCCTTTTCGATATTTTCCAAATTCAACCTTGTCGAGACAAGTCCATTTGATTTGCCCTATCGATCTCTGATTGTCTACGTTTGCTTTCAAGCAAGTGATGAAGATTAATCCGCCATGCAATACAAAGGCCATATCCTTCAGGTCCCGGCGGCCGGTATCAGGAGAGCTGAGAGCTGGTTGCCTCGATACCGTCCGCGTCCCCGTCATCATTACACAGCATTTCCATTGCAAATTTTCGGGTCCACGCCCCGGGCTTATCCACATTTGAATAACTCAACCCCACACTCGAAAGATTGCTTCAAAATAATTGAGACTCACTGGTGACGAGAGACAGCCAGGCTTTCTCGGTTTTTTATTTATACATACCTACACCCAAATTATATCAAAAGCATCTTCTGAATTCAGTTTTGGGCTTGATTTTTCCTCGGGCTCCACGATAAGAAACCTTTCAAATCATTTTCATTATTCATTCATGAAGATTATCCGTCCATAACTTTTTAATAAACTTTTTGACTCTAAACATGAAATGATTTTATAGACCGTTTTTAAATTGGATTATTCTCAAAACTACGAATTAGAGGGCTTGAGTGATTTTACGGTTTATCAAGACTTCAAGACAATAAAATGACTATTTCGTTAAGAAAAAATATAAAGTTATAATTGCTGATATTAGCGTATTTGATTATATAAGAAAAAGAAAAAATATAAAGTTATCATTGCTAATATTAGCGTATTTAATTATATAAGAAAAATCACCGAGATTGTCTTGCTTAATCTTAAATAGCTTAAAATCAAGTCAGAAAAAATGCAAATTTTTTCACAATTCGAAAAACAGTCGCTAATTACATTCACAATTATCTTCTATAGAATATAGTAATGTGAAGTATTGCGATCAGCCTGCCGGGGGCCTGACTCTTTATGAGCTTGTATCTCAGAGATGAAAAAAGTTAATTTCATTTTGTAACTTCTAGGTGGAAGGAATCGACGCCTTTAATAGTTGGATACTAGATTTGGGACATAAAACCGAATATTGTGGTCCCCAGAGGCCAAAGAAGTGCTAAAAATCCATTGGTCAGTGCGTAAATGTGAAGGAACCACCCTGCGTTTCGAAACAATAGGTCTCAGAGATACGAAATTCGAAACTTGAGCAACCAAACAAGCTTTTTTATCAATCGTTCAGGCTTATTTTACGGGCAGTGTTCAGAAATTTGCGGAGCGAATCATAGTTTTATGCCCATTGTTCTGGAGACTGTAACACCAGGGAATTTTCTAAACTGGATGAAGAAGAAAAATTAATTAAACTAAATTGATCACGCATACTTAAATCGCTGTGAAGCTAAAAGTAAGCGTTGGTCTCTTAAACCACATGAAGGTAATTTACGCCTACTTGAGCTTGATATAGGGTAGAAGGAGTACAGCAAGGTTTTGGTTAAAATGGGAACACCGGAAGTAGACATTTACATGAAAGAGTTCGTTTTTTTTCTCAAAAATGGCACTAACGATTTTTGTAAAAATTAGTGTACTTATCAAGTGTCATGAGTTATTAATCGTGTATAAATTTTAATCCGATTGAAATAAAGGAAGGCGGTGTAAATTAGGAGTGTTGCGATGATTTCAAATAAGTGAAAATGTGAAAGTGTGGTGACCACACCAGTTGATTATTTTAGTTTTAAAATTTAAAAATTTAAAAAAATAAATATTAATCCTTTCACCTATAACATCGAGAAATGTATCACTCAAAATGTTGACAATACAATTATAAATAAATGTTCAATAGACTGAAGAAAAGGATAAAAATTTATTTATATTACGAAAACACTTTAAAAAATTATATTAAAAAAAATGTAATTAGTTACTTTTTACTTAAAAAATTGTAAATTCTTTATTACTGTTTCTTAGACTGGGCACCATTTTAAATATGTTAGTCTGGTAGACAATATAAAGCGAGAGTATATTAGAATGAATTTAGTTTATTTGGAAGAGGTTCGAAAACGAGTTTAGACTTGTTTGATCGAAATGGAATAAATTTTTTAATTGGATAATTATATGATTTCGCTTTTAGCTAATGGGAATTTCTACAATAAGTACTGCTCTCTTTTACAGGGTCCAAAGTCCAGTCCCCACCATCAGTCCATGCTTCCTTAAGACCGTGGGAATGGAAGCTGAAAACGACGCTCTCTAGTAAGTGCTCTCCAGTGACTTAGCTCGCACCCACGCCTCTTCCAGGTAAGACTTTTTTCAAATTTTTACTATTCTAACCATCCGTTAGTTACATATTTATATCAGCGTTTTTCATTTGATCAAGGAAGAATTTCTCCAGAAAGATATGAATTTTTAATAAACGGTTTTCGATTTTTATAAAGAATCGTATTTTTAATACCTTTTTTGTATATTTGCACAATTATACATGGAATAATTTATTTGAAAAAAGATTAGGAAGGCTTGATGTTTATCTTCAGTCTTTCTTATAATTATTTTATTTATTATATTCCAGCTCTGTATATAATATACTATTAGAATAAATTAAAAAATTTCAAAAGTAAAATTTTATTTTCTTAAAAAAATCCGAAAATGAGAGGTAAGGGGGGACCCTTTGTATCACTTCACCATTTTTGGAATGGTAAAAAAATATAATTTTTAGGAGAGATATAAAAATAAATATTATATTCGAAATCTCTATATAATAGTAAGTAGTAATAATACTATTAGAATAAATTAAAATTTCTTTAAAAAGTAAAATTTTATTTTCTTAAAACAATCAGACAATGAGAGGTAAGTAAAATTTCTTTAAAAGTAATAGTTTATTTTCTTAAAAAAATCCGAAAATGAGAGGTAAGTGGGGATAATATGTTTAATCAAGAATTATGTTCTTTTTTAATTTCTAACTACCTATTGTTTTAATAAAAAAAATTCCCACTAAATATTTCGCTTTGTGGATTGCCCCCCCCCCCCCACTTATGAAAATTTTCTGGCTACGCCACTGCTTATATGATTTTATAAAAGTGTTATTATTTATTATGTCTGTTATTCAGTTCCTACAGTGTCATTATTTACTGATAAGGATTGAGAAGAAACATTTGACATTATATTTATTATTTATCAATATTAAATGATAGAAATGTGGAAATAAAGAGAGGACATCATGAGAACGACCTCAACACCTAGCGTTTAACTATGCGAAAACAAGCATTTGCAAGGGCTGGTTGGCAAACGAAGGGAAAGAGAAAAAACAGCAGTGCGCACCAAGTAGGAAACGAGATAAAATGGAAGAGAGGGCGGAAGATAAAGAAGCATGGTGCTCATTACGCACCATAGACGCCATAGACCATCGCCTTGGATATGGAGGCCAACATACCATACCTTTTGCGCCCCATTGCCAATTCATAGGCTTTCATTTTTAAACTGCGCGTGAGGCTTTCTTATCAGCCACTTTGGTTTTCTATTTAATGCCCTTGCAAGAGAGACATAAAAGGGTAGAAAAAAAAATAAACAACGAGAGGGAAACAAGAATCTCTATATGATCAGTCATGGTATTTCGTATAAATCATCAAATCCGAAATAACTCAAAACAACTACAAAATAGGGGTTGATATTATAAATAAGGAATATGGTGTTAAATGTTAACTAATTTATTTTTGTTAAATTAGAAGCAGAGAAAAATACAAATTTTCCATAAATTTTATTTTAATTTATTCCAGTTTTTTTTAATCATTTCATTATCATCATCTTAAAAAATGAAACAACATACTGAAATGCGAAACAACTAGTCTTGAATTCAAATTATCCATAAAGAGAAACAAATAGGTTGTCCTCTGCTTGATGCAAATCGAAGGGTGAACCGCGACCTAACATCGTGTACACCTACTTAAACTTCCACTTTCATTTCCAAGTAGAAGATAATAGATGAAGGGGCATTATCTAATGAAACTGTACTAGATGAAGGAGGAGGTATCAGCCGAAGATGGAATCACTTGGTTCAATAAAACACCTTTAATAAGACGTTTCGGCCAAGCCTTGTCTAAAACAATTTTTTTAGCTTCATGTGAATTTATAACGTGCCTGGACCCAAAAGTTTCAGAATGAAATGGGTCCAGGCACGTTATAAATTCACATGAAGCTAAGAAATTTTTTATTTTTGACAAGGCTTGGTTCGATCACATATGTGTACCGCATTTTGTGTATAACTCCTAATTAATTGAAGATGGCCAAATAAAATTCAGGCCGAAACGTCTTATTAAAGATGTTTTATTTAACCCAGTGATTCAATCTTTGGCTGATACCTCCTCCTTCATCTAGTACAGTTTCATCACATCCACGAACTCTAACAATATTATCTAATGAATTCCAAAATAATTCCACATAAAATACAAAAGATTTTTTAGTTTACTTATATATTTCGAGCTCTTAACTCATCGTCAGGAGAACATTGACTCAATGTTCTCCTGACGATGAGTTAAGAGCTCGAAATATATAGAGTAAACTAAAAAATCTTTGTATTTTAATACACCACCAACTCCAACCTAATTTAATTTTAACAATGTTTCACTATAAACCAACACCCCGTTCCCTAAATGTGATTAATTCCACATAATTACAAAGACGTGTACACCTAATTCAAATCCTGCTTCACCTTTCAATCCAAATAAACATAGACGCATATTAAATATAGATATTATGATGTATATAAATATCAGTGGCAGTTGGTGACTTTTCAACCAGGGGAAGCGTGCAAAAAAGTACTCTTCATTTTTTGAAATTTTATTTTAATCTTCGCTTTTTTTGCAAATTCGCGACATCATTTTTTATTCAAATTTAACATTAGATTTTTTAACAATATCTTTTGGGACCTTCGCCTCAAACGGATAATTCTTTGTGAGTGAGGGTAGGAGTCAGAACTTTTTAATTAAATCAAATTATCCAATTTATTTTGAATTTTTCAAGACCTGATACTCTGTTCGCATTTTATATTTGGGTCATTCATAAAATACCTCAGACAAAATTTCTCCTTTTTAGACCCCTTTTTTACGCTGCGTCAAATTTTCTGGAACCACCTAACAAATATAACGCCACAAAAGCTAGACCCTCCACGATTTGTTGCTGCCAAGTTAAGAAAAAAATTAAAATAAAATTGATTAACAGCAAACGTCACGTTTCCTTAGAGCCCTTGTCGTGTCACATATCATCACTCTAAGGGCTAAGCAATACCTCTCGCTCTCCACTTTTTGCAAACGTATTTTATGAATGACCCCTTTGCAGATACTTTGAGACACTAATCGATTTTGAACAAAAACTTATCATATCGCTGTTGGCTGATTCGTATCTTATGTTTCAAATTTAGTTGCTCTGTGTCTTGCTGATGGTCCTCATTTTTAACCGACTTCAAAAAAGGAGGATGTTCTCTATTCGAATGAATTTTTTTTTGTGTCTATGTTACCTCATATCTCCGCCAATTGTGAACCGATTTTGAAAAAAATTGCATTGGGTTCAGTCTAGCTTCTGATTGGTCACATTTTTTTATTGGTATTAGACCATTTTTGTTAGGTTTGTTCAGGCCTAACTTCTTTGTTTATGAACCGATTTCGATGATTCTTGTTTTTATTGGAAAGGGGTATCTTAGGGATGATGCCATATTAATTTGGTCAAGTTCTGATGATATGATCACTATTAATAACATCACTAAAAAGAGAAAAATAAAAATTATTTTTTAAGAAAAAATAAAAGCAACTTCAAAAAATTAAATGCAACAAATAAAATACACTAAAAGGTATAAAATAATTATTATCTTATTTAGTTACAAGTAAACGACGAAATATTAACATGAAATTACTTTTTGAAGTCGGTACCAAACAAACTATACCTATTAGCGAGCATACCCTCCAAACGTACTAAGATCCGTCGAGTGCGATTCATATATATATATATATATATATATATATATATATATATATATATATTTGGCACCGACTTCAAAAAGTAATTTGATGTTAATATTTAGTCGTCTAGCTGTAACTAAATAAGATAATAATTATTTGATACCTTTTAGTGTATTTTATTTGTTGCATTTAATTTTTTGAAGTCGGTTTTATTTTTTTCTTAATTAAATAAAGTGAATGCTCAAAAGCCACTCTCCTCAGTTGCAAACTATTTCGAGAATGGGCCCAGTCGAGAATGAGAAGTTGCAAGGGTGTAAAAAACCTGAATAGGAAGCCGTAGATTTATCCACAGATAAAATTTACTTAATCCAATAGAGATCAGACACGATCTTATTTTTCTGTTGTTTGTTTTAAGTTGTTATATGAACAAATGAACATATTATATTAAGCCCAATCATCATTAAATAAATAATCGATAGATATTGCAGGAATTATACCAGAAAAAATTGATTCTCCCTATCAAGTGATATAAAAATCATTACTGACAATGTTTTTAATACAATTAGGTTTTGTAATTTCTATTTAATCAGCTCTTCATTTGTATTTAAATTATTGAATTTAACAGCCAATAAAAATAAAGAGCAATTAAAATTTATAAACGAAGCGATCTATATAGGGTTTTCATTCAATTGGACGGATTCACTGGTAAATACTAAAAATTTTCAATCAGCGGCAAATGATGTATACTTTATGTTGATACTCAATCAAATTCGTTTCTACTTTTTCATAAAAAAATCACATTTCAAGAGATTATTATTTAATATAATTATTCCGAAATAAAAATCTCAATTAAATTAATTACAAACGAGTTTTTCGAAGATGTATTAAAAATACCACACAATTTTTTTTTTTTTTTTTAATGATTTTGATACAAGAAGGTAAATTCCTGTAGTCCGGTGTGGATCCTTGAATTATTGGAAACAGAAAGAAATTTCAGGGATTGGTTCGGAGTTGAAGGTATCTCTGGATACGAGTTTTGAAAGATTCAAGGTTATATGAGGTAAAGAATAATACAAAGCAGGAAGCGAGTTTCACTGTTTGTTCGATATGAATATAATTTAATCGCGAAGAAGCTTGAATATTTGAAAAACATGTACTTTTTTCAAATGAGACTAAAGGGTAATTAGTGATTTAAGGACGGTTCTACAATGGTCTAGAACAGTGATGGGCAAACTTTTTTAGGAGCGGGCCAAAAATAAGAAAATATTTTTGCAGGACAAATATTTTATTATAAAAAATTCAATAAAGACTTAAAATAAAAAAACAGTAAATTTTGAAAATTATTATAATACTAATGCCATGAATGAAGCATTGACTGCATTTCTAAAGTTGCTCATAATCTATTCTGATTCAGAGAAGTGAAGTTAAACTAAATGGTCATCTGTCAGCCTATTTTTAATACAACTCTTTCGAAGTTTCATTGCAGAAAACACCTGTTCACATTAGAGCACTGTTTCTCAACTTTTTTTGTGCCATGTCCCTCCTAAGACTTTCGAAAATGCCCCCATATGTAACATACTATAGCTTTATTCGTTTTGGATGCCTTGGGCGCCCTTATGTCAGCCTCAAGTCACTAACCCATATTCGTTTAGGAATACCAACCGACAACGAATAGGGCTGGGGCACACCAAGTCGGTTGGTATTCCTAAACGAATATGGGTTAGTGACTTGAGGCTGACATAAGGGCGCCCAAGGCATCCAAAACGAATAAAGCTATTATATAATTTTTATATTCTAAAAATGAATTATTATTTAAATAAATATAATTACATAAACAAAATTTTGTTGTTTAGTATTTTGTTCACCTACTTCAGTGGTGGTTGGTGAATTTTCAACCAGGGAATGCTGTCCAAAAATGTACCCTTCATTTTTTGCAATTTTATTTTAATCTTCGCTTTTTTTGAAAATTTCAGCGAATACCGGAATTATTTTCGTTAGAAGAAAATCTTAAATCTCTCCTAATTTTATTGCTATAAGCAAGAAATGACTTGTCTATAGGCCTCTTAGTTATTTCCGATCTTATATAATGAGAGTTCTTAGAATTGGATTATTCCAGAAATTCTCGAATCATCTTTATTTATTCCTTTTTTTGTATTATTTCAACAAAAAATTTTATTCGATTAAAACTCGTCTTAACTTGTCTTTGACATGATTGAACTGGAAGATTTACCAGTCAGAGACTTCAAACCTTCTATCTGCACCCTTTTCGGAAAAATAATTCATTTTAATTGTTCCTTGAATCTATGCAACAATTTTATTTCATTTATAGCAATATACTTTTCTAAACAAAAATTGTTTTATATAGAATTATTTAAAATAACGGATAATAATTTGAAAATCTAAAGATCCTTCTGAAATTTTGAAGTCGATATTAATGAAAATACTCTAAATGTTTGAAATTTTGGTGATGCGCCGCATCCACAGCATCCATGGACCGCACGCCAAAGTTCTACATATATTTAAATGTATTTTATATATTGCTGAAGCTACTTACTATCCAATTTTGAAACATTTATTTTTTTCAAATATGGGTAACTAATTTTGTAGATTGCTCAGAACTATATTTTGATTATGCGAAAAAATATTTAAATTTCTAGGTATGTCTTTTAAAGTATAATCTGCAACAAATAAAATTATGAATTTATTATACCAATAGGTATATATTCATTCATTTATACCTACAAGGTGTTCAAAAAATAGAGGTCACGGATTTAAAGGTGGATAATAATCTCAAAACATTAAAAAAGTTCATATAAACATACCATATGTCCCGAAATGCCTAGTTTCAGACCTATAGCGATTTTAATATTTTATTTCTGTCATAGTACAACTCATAATTTTTACATCATAGTAAAATCATAGTAGCCGTGCAGAATGGAAAACAATCAATTATAATTTAATCGTATGCTTCCTAAATTTGATTCAATTGCGAATCAAATGTAGGTGATTTTTGTCAAATATTGAGTGAAAATAATATCTGAACTTATATATTTCTAGCTTGAAATAATGATGTTAAAATAAATTTATAATTTTTCTCATTAATATATCAAAGAATAATTGACATATTAACGAGATATAAATTATAAATAATGTTCAAAATGTCCACATTGAACTTCATTACAACATTCTAATCTTCGTTTCATGGACTGACGGATACGTTCGAAATTGGACTGTTTTCCATTGTACAGGGCCACTATGATTTTATTGTAATGTTAAAAGTATGAGTTGTATTATGATAGAAATAGAATATTAAAATCGCTATAGGTCTGAAATTAGGCATTTCCGAACGAATGTGTATATGAATTTTTTTTTATTGTTTTGAGATGTATTATCCATCTCTAAATCCGTGACTTCTATTTTATGAACACCCTGTATGTATGTTGTAGGTGTATCTCTATTTGGAGAACTGGATATCTTAATTTATTTCCTCTTAAAAATCAACAACTCTATTGCTCTCAACAAGAAAATCTTTTCAAATAAATTTTTATATTTATTTTATTATTTTTTTTTTTTAGGGGAGTCGGGTTGGCTCAGTCAGCTAACGAATTGGCCTCGCTTCGGCATCGATCAATTATGACGATGTTGAAGTGGGGAGCCGGGGTTCGATCCTAGCTGGCAAATAAAAATTTCTACCGGCTGAAAACTCGGCTCCCTCACTAACCCTACTAACACTTTACTTATGTTCTGTCTAAATGGGCTTTGTTCCCGGTGACATTATATAAAAAAAAAAAATTATTTATTTATTTATTATAATTTTATTTCTCTCTCTTGTACCCCTTTGATTGTGTTCTTATAAATATGAAAATAATATCTAATTTAAACAAGCATTAACATATATAGATACCGTCGGTAGGGAATTTACTTACTGTATCAAATTATATACACTGAAAATCATTGAATATGTATAAACATACAAGTTTTAATTAAATAAATAATTTTAAATAAATATTAATCGGTACCAATATTTATACTTGAAAGTTAATTCATTCAATTAATTATTTATATTGCATACTGGGGAGATAGACTCACGCAAGATAACTTCATAATAATAAGGCTTATTTAATCCGTCATTCAGTTGATAGGTACAGATTTGATGGCTGTATAAATAGATGAGATACTAGTTAATACCAATCCAATCCAACTACCCACCCCGCTTACGCCCCTGCGAAACACAGGATTAGAAATTCATTCTTGGCAAACGGCTGATAAAGATTAAACCTACATAACATATTATATGGATAAATAAATCATGCAACCCCATTTATACCTTAATTTCTTCATATATATTCATTTATGTTTCGATTACATTTTACCATATTGCAAATGAAATGAAGATATTTATTCAGATTATATATAAAAATATATTAAAAAAACATTTTAAAAACATGCTTTTATTTCAAAATACATTAAAAATTAGAAAATATATTTTTGTTCAGTATCTGAAAATTTTCCATCATCACCTGATTAACAATAAAAGCTTTTTTAATTAAATTTCAAACTAAAAACAAACCACAAAAATATATGTGAATTTAAAAATAAAATAACATATATTATTATCTCCTTAATGACCTTAGACTGCAAAAATCAATTCACCCTAAAACACGCAATTTAATAATAATGATCAAACTCTGAAAGCGTCCTCACTTTTATTTTTATTCATGGATTGGGATAGGGAAAGGTATTTGGAAATAAATATTATCGGAAAAGAGGTTTTTTTTATTTAATTAGATTTTTCCTCTTATAAAAACAAGGACTAAAAAGATGATCAAGGACAGTCGATGGTGGGGGAGTTATCTCCGAAGTTGAAGCTCAAATACAATGTAGACATTAATTCATGTAAAATAATTGGTTCAATTTGTATTCATGTTAATAAATTATTTTAAAAGATTTTTTTATTTGATATATCATAATATGATATAAATATTATTTAGAGTTCAAATCTTATTTATTTATTTACTATCAGCATTTAAACCATATTGTTCCTATATGGGAACACTGGTCCTGAACGACCCCATAGTCCCCATGAAAACCTTGCTCCCATAATGGGATCAATGGCTTAGAACAAGTTTATTTAGAATAAAATTAATAAATTAATAGGTATTTTGGACAAATTTTATATTTTTTATTAATTTTTGCACGACGTTTCGTCCGTTTCCGGACTTTATCAAGTGCTCAATCAATTAACAAATTAAACGTACATAAAATAGTGAGAACATCGAGAAAAAAGAAAAAGAAACGTCGTGCAAAAATTAATAAAAACTATAAAATTTGTCCAAAATACCTATTAATTTATTAATTTTATTTAAATAAAGAATGGACATTAACCAAATGAATTTATTTAGAATGTTCTCAAAGTTATGTGATCTTGAAATAATAATAATAATGTATTATTTTTATTTTTTACTTTACAGGGTATGGTCAGTGGTCAAATATTGTAATCGTGCATGAAAGAAGTGTTTTTCCATCTTTTTTTCAAAATATCTCATAAACGGCTTAAACTATTTAGATTAAAAAAATTGAGCAAAACCATGGCACTTCGGTCTACAAAAAATGCTCTTATAAGTGAACATCGAAAAAATTATATTTTTCGAGATAATAATTGTTTTTATAAGAATTTTGCTGGCTTGGTGTGTTCTGGATATATTAATTTTTTATTGTTAGGATAAATAAACTGAATTTGCTTCTTTCCAGTAATTTATTTTGTTTTTCAAATGGTTATTCCAAATATTTCGAGAGCGTTCTCGGCATCTCTTCCTCAGTGGAAACTGTGGGACCACACAATAGGCAAGTCAGTGAGTTGTTATAATTACTAGTGTCAAAAACGTACTCACCCACTCCCCAACCAATGTGCCGACTCCATCAGTTTGTACAGAACATTGATAAAAAGCTCGATCACACAACACACACATACATATATATACAAATTTAAAATGAGACAACATACGGATATACAATTATTTACTTCTCTTTATAATAAAGTCCAATGAAATTTAAAAATCGAAAAATGGTCAGCACCAGAGCTGGTTTAAATTTAACTAACTAATTACTGTTAATGACCAGTCGAGGGAAGGTCAACGACCACAAAATTCTACGCTTTCTGGCACGCGCAATTAATTAATAAAAAATCATAAGGGTCAATCCATTTCAAATCACCCAGGTGATGTTGCTCATGATTTTATATTTTCCTGATTTTTTTATCATGAGTTCCCTATAGGTAGACAGTCACAAAACCGTACGTGAAAAAATTTATATGACATAGTTTTTTTTTGGCAGCCATTTTAAAATGGTGGTTGGGCATATTTCAATGAAAAACGTGGTTTGCGGAAAGTTTAATTGCCAAGCTATTTTTAAAGATAGCAGAATAATTCAAAAACCAGTGTATTCACCATGAAATGAACTTCAAGTATACATTATTTTAATTTTTCTATCATGAAAGAGAATCAGTCAAACCATTCCTGAAAAAACTCGGAAAAAATGTATAAATCGTTACTTTTTAAATTCATAAATTTTTATGAAGAAAAAGAGACTCACTAATAATAAGTTATTTCTGTGTTGTATACTTATATAACTACTTGCAGTATAAGTTGTAGTTCTGGGAATGCACTCGTTTTTTTTCTAGAACTTTTCAAAAAAGACCAAAACCCTTTAAATGTCAATTTTCACAGGTCAATATCTGAAAAGGGAGTTAATGAAAAAAATTGAAAATTTTACAAAATGTTCTTTATACAAATAGGAATATCTCACAAAAAATTATGACTGATACTCAACTACATTTAGAGTAATAAAGGAGTGAATTTCAGTAAAAACTCTACCCTGCTACACGATCATGCAGTGTCAAGCTTGCAAATAAGGGCTTGAAATTATTACAATTGTCATTAGTCGAATGATGATTAAATCATACATACTATAAATGAACAAATATTTCTTAATTTAAATAAAAATGGCCAGTGATAACAATAGGAGTTCTGATTCTTTAACTTGATTTACCGATACATTTGTTGTATTACACTTGCGCACAGAATACACACAATCAGAGGCGTTGACATTTAAAGGGTTTTGGTCATTTTTGAAAAGTTCTAGAAAAAAAACCCAGAAACTACAACTTATACTGCAGGTAGTTATATAAGTATACAACACAGAAATAACTTATTATTAGTGAGTCTCTTTTTCTTCATAAAAATTTATGGATTTAAATAGTAACGATTTATACATTTTTCCGAGTTTTTTCAGGAATAGTTTGACTGATTCTCTTTCATGATAGAAAAATTAAAATAAGGTATACCTGAAGTTCATTTCATGATGAATACACTGGTTTTTGAATTATTCTGCTATCTTTAAAAATAGCTTGGCAATTAAACTTTCCGCAAACCACGTTTTTCATTAAAATATGCCCAACCACCATTTTAAAATGGCTGCCAAAAAAAACTATGGCATATAAATTTTTTTCAAGAACGGTTTTGTGACTGTCTACCTATAGGGAACTCATGATAAAAAATCAGGAAAATATAAAATCATGAGCAACAAATTTTATTTATATTGGGCGATTTGAAATGGATTGACCCATAAATTTTTATTTATTAGTCATTTCAATTAAAATTTTGTATTCCCTCATTAAAAAGCCCGTGTCTACCTTGTAATTTACCGTGTTTTTTAGGCTTTGTTGGATGAAACACGATTCCTTGAAAAAACGTTTTGTTTTATTTTTTTCATAGTCAATTATATTAAAATTTTCAAAATCAAAATTATGACCCTCAGTCCGCGCATGTTGTGCCAATGCTGTTTGGTTGTTGTTCTCTTTTTAAGCACAGATGTTTTGTGTTCATATAATCTTTTTTCCATAGGTCTACCTGTTGTGCCTATATAAATTTTATTACAATCAATGCAAGATATTTTATAAACTACATTACATTGATTGATTTTTTCTACTTTGTCTTTGTTATTGAACAGGAAAGACAAATTATTGCCTATTTTTGGCACTAGATCTATTTCATATTTGGAGAACAACAACTTTAGCTTATGATACGCGAGTGTGAAAGTCATAACCTGTAGCCTCCCTGGTTGAGAATTGTCATTTGACAAAAAAAAAAAAAATTGTTTTGTCAAAATGTCTGTTAGTCTGTGCGTTACCAAATTTTTGGGGACAAGCTATCTCAAAAACTAGTGTGGATATCAAAACCAAATTTCACACGTAGTTTTGGTCCATTGAGATTATGAGCTGATTAGATTTTGGTACATATCGACCCAAAATTAAGGGGGAGGATGGAGGGGTTAAATATTAAAAATCTAGTTTCTTAGACTAACAATGAATGAAATTCTGTCTGTTAAAAATGAAAGTAAAAGTTAAAATTAACAAATGTAAAAAGATATTTGGTAAATATGTGTGTGAATTAACGCCCCCCCCCCCAGAATAAAATTGTTGTTCTACTGGGTATAATATATAGGTATCAGTGGCAGTTGGTGACTTTTCAACCATGATGAGATGCTGTCAGGAAAAGTACCCTTTTTTTAAATTTTACGATATTTTAATCTTCGCTATTTTTTGAAAATTTCATCGAATACTGCATCATTTTTGTTATTTTTAAAATTTAACATGAGATTTAAAAAAATATATTTTCTTACTTTCGCTCCCATACGGATACTGCTTTGTGTGAGTGATCGTAGGAGTCAGAAATTGAATTTTGGTAGTTGAACACACAGTCCCTGAGATGGAAATCGACCATATTCTACAATGAATCAGCCTGTCCTATAAGAAAATCTTAAATTTCTCCTAATTCTATTGCTATAAGCAAGCTATGACTTGTCTATAGAACTCTTAGTTATTTCCGATCTTATATAGTTAGAGTTCTTAGAAATGGATTAGTCCAAAGATTCTCGAATCACAAACATTTCTTTATAAAAATAATTGTTTACCTACTCAATTTAAATGAAATTATATAAAAATAAAAACATTTCATTCTGTTAAACTTTTCAATATAAAAATAATTAAGACTAAAAAGTAAAAAAATAAATGATTAAAAACTAAAAAACACACTTTTACCAGTAATTCTCTAAAAAGTACAAAATAATGTAATAAACTAATAAACATAAAGTCAAAAAGCGTGGGGCGCAGAAGCATGTAGTTTTAATTAATTTCGACAAATGCTCCACTCTTTTTGACTTTATGTTTATTAGTTTATTACATTATTTTGTACTTTTTAGAGAATTACTTACAAAAGCGTGTTTTTTATTTTTTTTTAAAATTTTGATTTGTATTATTAATAGCGAGAACAATTTTGATTCGACCAAAAATCGTCTGAACTTGTCTGTGACATGCTTGAACTGAGAAATCATTCATTTTAATTGCCCCTTGAAACTAGGTAACAATTTTATTTCATTTCGAGAACCAATATTATACTTTTCAAAACAAAAAAACGTTTTTTATAGAAATATTTGAAATAACGGATAATAATTTGAAAATTTAGAGATGCTCCTAAAATTTTGAAGTCGACCTATATATTTATAAAAATACTCTAACAAGCAGCGAACAATCTCATTGATTTATCTTTAGGAATCAACAACTCTGTTACTCTCGGCAAAATTAAATCTTTTCAATTAAATATTGTATTGTCAATGCAAATAGATATGTATGCAAAATTTTAAGAAAATGTATACTTTAGAAGCGGGTCGACGATCGATTCCTGATTCTATTTCTCTAATGAAATTTGCATTCGATTTTAGGTGAGAAACAAAGTCATAGAGTAGAAAGTAATTATTTCTCCAAGTTAACAGTTAATCAGACAAATATACAAAGGAGCTAAGCTATATAAAATCTAGCAAGAAGTTGCGTTTTAGAACAGGGAGGTGTCGTCATTATATCTCTTATCTATTGTTTTCACTACACTAATACCTTTATAATAAGGATCATGAATTAATTGAATTAAGCCACTCGACTAAGGAAAGGGGTGTGTGCTTAAAAATTTATTATACATCAGTAGTTCAATTAAAATATTTAATGATATATTTTTACTTTCACATATTATAATATATTCTCTATATCAATCGAATGTTTTCTACATTTGATTCAATCGAGAATCAAATGTAAGGAATTTTTGTCAAATATTGAGTGACAATAATATCTGAACTTATATATTTCTAACTTGAAATAATGATGTTAAATAAATTTATAATTTTTCTCATTAATATATCAAAGAATAATAAATATATAAATGAGAATTATTTCGACCACGCTTATTTGAAAAAGATATTTATCGCGAGACTACTGCAGATAACGCTATTGAGTCTGCGGAGTCTTAAGTCTGGACCAAGAGAGAAAAAGATGTGATCCATTTAGCTACAATCCAACGTCATTTCCCGTATAGCCCGCATGACATTTGGTGATCCATCCGAATGTCATGCGGGCTATACGCGAAATGACGTTGGATTGTAGCTAAATGGATCACATATTTTTCTCTCTTGGTCCAGATTTAAGACTCCGCAGACTCCAATAGCGTTATCCGCAGTAGTCTCGCGATAAATATATTTTTCAAATAAGCGCGGTCAAAATAATTATCGTTGATATATCAATTATTCTTTGATATATTAATGAGAAAAATTATAAATTTATTCTCTATTTCGATATAGAACAATGCTTCTTAAAGTAGTGGACCGCGGACCCTCTAGGGGACCATGGAAACACAGTGCTGCCTAATTTCTAGGCGCGCAGATAGGAATCTTCCGGACATTTCCTTTGATTCGAGCTCATTGGAATTCCGTAATAAAATATCAATGTTAGGTGTCACCTTAGGTTCTGACCTCTCTTGGAATGACCATATTATCTCAGTAGCAAAAGCTGCAGCATGTAAGCTTGGCTTTCTTTTCCGAACCAAACGATTTTTCACCCCCACTCAACTCCTTATATTATTCAAGGCTCAAATTCGCCCCTGTCTTGAATATTGCTCGCATTTGTGGAGAGGAGCCTCCAAGTATTCTCTTAATACCTTAGATGCAATTCAGAGGCGAGCTATCAGACTGATAGGCGATCCTACATTAACTGACACTCTCGACTCCCTAGCCCATCGTAGATCTGTCTCCGCCCTATCCCTTTTTTATAGATATTACCATGGCTTTTGTTCTGACGAAATAAAATCGATAATCCCACCAAAGGCCTCATTTGCCCGAAATACACGATTTTCTAAAATTCAACACCCCTACGCGCTTAAACTAGATACTAATCGAACAAACGCATTCGCCAATTCATTTATCCCTATGACATCTAGAGACTGGAATTCTCTTCCCCCGACCGTCTTTCCAGCTACTTATAACCTTCAAACTTTCAAGACCAGCATCCACAGATACCTTCGACCTCTACCCAATCCCTAAATCTCCCCTTATCTTCACGTTACAAGGGTCCACCACGGACTTCAGAGGTTGTACCTTCTTGGTGCAACTTCTTCTTGTATCAATATCATTATAAAAAAAAAAAAAAAAAAAATGGATTACCCGCAGGGGGCCGCGAAGAGTCGCAAATGTTACAAATAAATTATTATTGTTAAATAAGTTTAAATTCTAGTTCATTATTATAAAATTTCGATAATGTATTGAAATGATAATACCGTATAAATATTTACAACTGCTTAAACATAGACTATTGATTTAATACGTAAATTATTTTTAAATCAAGCATTTTAACCTAACCTGACCCTTTTTTATCTCACCTAATTTAAAATATTGTAAATGTTCAAAATAAAAAAATTGAGATTATGTTATTTGATTTGTGCACATATGTACTTAGCAATTTGTTAAAAAAATGTAGATGACCCCTTTTCAAAATAACCGATTCAATTTCATCCGTGTTATATTTGAAAATTTGTAAAATCTTTTAATAAATAGTTAGGTAGTATATAGTACAACTGATTCATTTAAAGATATATAAAATTTACGGAGGTTTTTAAAGTTAGCAAATTTATTCCAGAATTCATATTTTAATCACTTCAGCTATGTTGTGAAAAATACTTTGATTTTATGAGATTAAAAACTAAGTAAGTAAATTAATTTATATTAATAAGTTGTTGTAGGTAAATAAGGACAATTTTAGCTTATGCAAGTATTTTTTATTTTATGCCAACGTTTTTTTAGAGCCCTGAGGAAGTCAACAAAGTTGACGAAACGTTGGCATAAAATAAAAAATACTTGCATAAGCTAAATTGTCCTTATTTCCCTACAACAACTTATTAATTTAATCGATGGACATAAATAATCAAAATAATTAATTTATATATACTCGACCCATGACTTTCATTTAAAATCTATAAATTACATTAAAAAAATTAGAATTAAAAGATGTTTGGGCAAAAGTATTTGCTTTAATGAACTCCAATTGAATATTCTCTCTCTATATAACGAGTATCGTTTTGATAATAATAGAAATTAAAATAAACTGCAACGGATCGTTGCTAAACTTTATCCAAATTCATTTGAAATATTAATATGTTTGTTCCTTTATTATTAATCACATTTCACTTGCAATTTGTAGTTCATATTGACATTAATTCAAAAATAATTCTCATTTAATAGTTGAGGAATAACCATTCTACGTTTGATTTTTGACATTTCGGTTTTTATTGGTAACCATTGCTGAAGACATGGAGGAATCGACTTAAAATCAAAAATAGCCATCGATTCTCATCTAATACTTGAGGAATAACAATTCTACATTAGGTTTTTGACGTTTCGATTATTATTGGTAACCATTGCTGAAGGCATGGAGGAATCGACTTAAAATCAAAAATAACGATCGATTCTTATCTAATACTAGAGGAATAACCTTATTGCATTCCATTTTTGATGTTTTGACTATTAATGGCAACCTCTACTGAAAACGTGGAAGAATAGACTTAAAATCAAAAAGACTAAATTCTTTTATGGCAAACAACTCAAGCATGAGTTGTTTACCAAAAAGATTTTAGTCTTTTTGATTTTAAGTCTATTCTTCCACGTTTTCAGTAGAGGTTGCCATTAATAGTCAAAACATCAAAAATGGAATGCAATAAGGTTATTCCTCTAGTATTAGATATGAATCGATCGTTATTTTTGATTTTAAGTCGATTCCTCCATGTCTTCAGCACTGGTTACCAATAATAATCGAAACGTCAAAAACCTAATGTAGAATTGTTATTCCTCAAGTATTAGATGAGAATCGATGGCTATTTTTGATTTTAAGTCGATTCCTCCATGTCTTCAGCAATGGTTATCAATAAAAACCGAAACCTCAAAAATCCAATATAAAATGGTTATTCCTCAAGTACTAGATGAGAATCAATCGCTATTTTTGGTTTAAAGTCGATACCTCTATGTCTTCAGCAATGGTTACCAATTAAAACCGAAACGTCAAAAATCCAATATAGAATGGTTATTTCTCAAGTATTTGATGAGACTCAATCGCTATTTTTGGTTTAAAGTCGATTCCTCTATGTCTTCAGAAATGGTGACCAATAAAAACCGAAACGTCAAAAATCCAATATAGAATGGTTATTCCTCAAGTACTATATGAGAATCAATCGCTATTTTTGGATTAAAGTCGATTCCTCTATGTCTTCAGCAATGGTTACCAATAAAAACCGAAACGTCAAAAATCCAATATAGAATGGTTATTCCTCAAGTATTTGATGAGAATCAATCGCTATTTTTGGTTTAAAGTCGATTTCTCTATGTCTTCAGCAATGGTCACCAATAAATACCGAAACGTCAAAAATCCAATATAGAATGGTTATTCCTCAAGTATTTGATGAGAATCAATCGCTATTTTTGGTTTAAAGTCGATTCATCTATGTCCTCAGCAATGGTCACCAATAAAAACCGAAACGTCAAAAATCCAATATAGAATGGTTATTCCTCAAGTATTTGATGAGAATCAATCGCTATTTTTGGTTTAAAGTCGGTTCCTCTATGTCTTCTGCAAAGGTAAGGGATAAGAAAACAACGCAGTTGCTATGGTTACTTATAAAATTTCCTCCCAAATTTTTAGCATTTCACAGAGAGAAGCCTATCCATTCTTATTTAAGCAAGGCTAAATGAGCTATATTAAAAAGGTTCAAATGAATAAATTTTAAAGAATTAAAAAAATTAAAAAAGTACTCTCTTACTCTAGAGTAAAGTACTTTAAAATATAATTTTACTAAAAACTTTATTTATCCTTTTTTGTGGTCCCCAAGGTACTTAATTAGGATATTAAATTTCATCAAAATTGGTTAAGTCATTTTCAAGATATTTAGAAAAAACTAAAAAAGTACTGAAATAAAGTACTAATGTTTGTGGGTCGATATGTACCAAAATCTAATCAGCGCTTCATTTTGTTCAAAGAATGCTAGGTTTTCAATTTCATTTCAATCGGTGCAACGGTGTGGAAAAAATCGTGGGCCAAAAAAACGATAACATACATCCATCCATACATACATACATACATCCGCACGCACTAAATGAAAAAATGGCACTTTTTGGCCTCTCGACGAGACCCCATGTAATTTTTGGCAAAACCGTCACGTGCTAAAATTCAACCTAATTGAATACTACAATTTGTGACTTTAATTTAGTCCATGGGTTCCGTAGTCTTTACCTGAGGACCCTTTGAAGCCACGCTTGCCCCGAGAGCGATTGCAATACTTTACCCATGCTTTGCATTGGATAAAGTAAAAATAATCTCTAATAGTCTGAAACGAGGTCTGGACTTGTATTAGGACAGGTTTGAACGTGTATTCGGCATCGTTGTAATACACCTTAGCTCTAAAGAAAGAGAGATCATTATATTACATTATATTATAAAGCTTTTAGGAGCCCCAATTGTATCAGATACCTATACATAAGTTTGATTAAATCTGTCGTAATGTATGCTTCAACAATCTGGAGACCGAATCTAAAAACCAACATAGCTAGACTTGAAAGAATTCAGCATAAAGTTTTGAGACATCTAGCGTCTCTCTCTGGTAGCCCTATGTCCAGATACGATCATGACTACTCGAAAATAATTTTTAAGAAAAAAATAAAAACCGACTTCAAAAAATTAAATGCAACAAATAAAATACACTAAAAGGTATAAAATAATTATTATCTTATTTAGTTACAATAAACGACGAAATATTAACATGAAATTACTTTTTGAAGTCGGTGCCAAACTAACTGTACCTATAAGCGAGCATACCCTCCAAACGTACTAAGTAAGATCCGTCGAGTGCGATTCATAAAAGGTATATGTTTGGCACCAACTTCAAAAAGTAATTTCATGTTAATATTTCGTCGTTTAGTTGTAACTAAATAAGATAATAATTATTTTATACCTTTTAGTGTATTTTATTTGTTGCATTTAATTTTTGAAGTCGGTTTTTATTTTTTTCTTAAAAATTATTTTTATTTTTTCTCTTTTTAGTGATGTTATTAATACTGATCATAATCATCAGAACTTGACCAAATTAATATGACACCATCCCTAAGACACCCCCTTTCGGATAAAAAAAGAACCATCGAAATCGGTTCATAAACAAAGAGGTTAGGTCTAAACAAACCTAATAAAAAAGGTCTAATACCTATGAAAAAATACGAAAAAAATGGGACCAATCGGAAGTTAGACTGGACCCAATGCAAAAAAAATTTTCAAAAATCGGTTGACGAATTGGCGGAGATATGAGGTAACATAGGCACAAAGAAAAAAAAAAAAAAATTCAGTCGAATAGAGAACCTCCTCCTTTTTTGAAGTCGGTTAAAATCGCTGAAACTTTCGACATGTCAACTATTCTTTCGTCTATGATTGCTCCCGACAACTTATTCACTTTTAAAATTATGTCTGATACCATTCGTTGTCCTGAACTTAGAATTCTTTTTCCACTGAACAACCTTCGTACCCACTACGACAGAATCAACCATTCTATCCACCAGTTCCATTTACACCTCATTCCGAAACCAACCCTATTTATAGATTAAGCATCGCTTATAACGCCCTTTCCCAAAAAACATGCGTTTTGAATTTTACTATAGATACCAACAGAATGTCTAGAATTATAAAAATAAACACACTTTCAAATACTCACTATCATAATTATTATATCTGATTTACTCTGTATTATTGTTTATTATTTGTATGTTGAACTTTATTGTTTTTTTCTCTACTTTTTACTAAGTAGTATTTCTTTGTATTACTTTTTGTAATGTTTTTAAAGGCACATGCCGTTGAATAAATAAATAAATATCCACGCTCTTTGTCGCTGTTAGCGTACAAGCCTGCTAATCAAGTGGGCCCGGGTTCGAATCCGACTCTAGGCAACCGGCTAAAAATCTGATGCCTACATAGAATAAATAATTTCATAATAGTATCGTAAATTGGTTGATGGTTAGAAGGGCCGAAAAGCCAAAAAAGGGGGGGGGGCGTGAGAAAATGACTTGGGTTCCAAGGGGGCCGCGACTTCAAAAAGTTTAAGAAGAACTGATATAGGATATAATGTGAAGTATTGCGAACTTCTATCTCAGAGATGAAAAAGGTTAATTTCATTTTGTGACTTCTAGTTGGAAGGAATCGTGCCCTTAATAGTTTAAAACCGGATTTAGAATATAAAACCGGACATTGTTGTCTCCCCGTCAATATTTCTTATAATTTTTTCTTTTATTAGAAAATACATAAAACCATTCTTTGACATTTTACTTTAATTTTATTTATTCTACTTCATTAAAAAGTTGTTTTTATTTTATTTTTTTAATTTCATTAAAAAACAAACATGGAAATTATTACTTACTTTAAGGATAATATGAAAGTTTTTTTACGCAGATCCAACTTACAGTTTCCATTCGAATTAATTTATATTCAAAAATTTCATTTTACAAACTTTTTAATATAATTTATCGTTATCATCTAGGTTTTATCATACTTTATAGTATTATTTTTTTTATTGAATGTAATATAGATTTGTATTAAAAAAAAAAATGTAAAATTGATAAATAATTAAACCAAAAGTTCGAGTTAGAAATTAGTAAATGTACTATAGATATATATAAATGAAGGTATATTTATGTATATTCCGAAGTGGAAAAAAATGATACTTTTTAAATAGAAATTAAATTCACAGATGTTTCACGTCATTAATTTATTGTTAGGCAAAATTCCAAAGTTGTGCATTAAAATAATATTATTTTTATTGTAACAGACTTTCTATCGTATCCTTTCTCGGAGTCCATTATATATTCGTCATTTTAATTTATTTTAAGCATTCACTGCATAAATTGTGATTTTTGAGGATGGCTAAATTCTCCGATTAACACTGCTAAATATATATATATATATATATTTACTTTCACATATATATCAGATATGACAAATGGATTTTTTGAAGTCTTTAATTTCAATACCCATGGAACGCAATTCAACGACTCATTCGTTGTCAAATTAGAGAAGTGCCGAACCACTTCATTTGCAAACAGGGTTATCGGCATGATTAAGAACATCCTCTTTCTTGACTCATACAATATTCAATCCTTCAGACTCGACATACTATGTATTTTATTTGAATCAAGTAGAGAACAGTTTTTTTGATTAATTCTTAACAATTGACTACTCTGTTAAACTGGGCAAAAAATATTTTCAATATTAAACCAAATATAGATAAAAAATAAGTTTTTTAAAACTAACAACATTCTGAAATGATTTCTTCGTTAGTTCGCTCGAAAATGCAATTTATATTTCTAACTAGTACTACCCATTTACCATGAAGTACGTTCAAGAGTATTTTTCTAGTAATTATGCCGCTTTGATCATTTCGTGGAACACTTTAAGGAGGAACACCGGATAAGAGCCTTTGGGCGTTTAGAAATGGCTTAACTTAAAGTTATGAAAAAATTACACAAATTCACTCAATATCAACGACAACTAAGACCGAATTTGATTACTAAAGTATTTTGGAAGATATAATCTACAAAATTCTAGTTAATTGGTCCGACTCGAATTTGGATGGCTTATTAAAAATAAGGAATGTTTATATATGTTGCAGTGAAAACCCGTTTTTAGTAAGAACGCGTTTCACTGAATACCTTTGTGGCAACTAGAATTTACTAATGTTGGTTGAGTTTGGTTCAAAGGTTTAGAGACTTCATTTTTTACCTTCCGCCTCATTTTGGGTGTTTATTTTCAAAATTACATCCTCTACAACTTTGCTTCTAATTTTTGACATTTTTGTTTAAAATTTTTTGAAAATATACACCCAAAATGAGGCGGAAGATCAAAAATGAATATTCTAGACCTTTGAACCAAACTCATCAGTAAACTCTAGTTGCCATAAAGGTATTCATTGGAATGCGTTTTAACTAGAAAGAACGCGTTTTAACTAGTAAGAACGCGTTCTTACTAAAAACGGGGTTTTACTGCAACATATATATTGTTTATATAAAGTTATTAATTGAAGTTTTCTTTAATTGATTAATTTTACATGGGATAAAGATGCAAGAAAAAAGCATGTCTATTCTTTATAATGATAAAACTTGAGCAAGATGCGAGGTAGGTTTCACAAAAAAAGAAATAAAACAAAATTGAGTTTTGAATTCGATATATTTCGGGTGTGAGCCCATCTTCATACCTTCATCGCATGTTACTCATGTTTTATTATTATATTAAAATGTTTCACCTAGAACCAACACCTATCTCCTAAAAGTTATCTATTCTTTATCTCAATTATTTTATTATATCTATATTTTTGTTTATTTCGGGTTTTATTTTTTTGAGTTATCTATTTTGTAAGTTTTTATTGTTTTAATTGGATAGATTTGAAGTCCTTCGCCCTTGCGATTATGTTAGCTCCACCTCGTTAGCCAACGAAAATACCTAAATTTCATTCATATGAAAGAGTTCTTTAGTCTAAATTTAATGTACTCTAATCCAATCCACTCTGCTCTTGTGTAACCTGATATCAAGTTAAATAAAAATAACGATTTTTACTAAATAAACAGGAAAATGTTAAAAAAAATATTCAGGATGAAGATACCTAGGGAGCCAATATTTTAAAGTTTTCTAAGCAAAAAAGAATCTCAAAGGGAGTGATATCTTTTCACCCTATCAATCTATTGAATATATACATGGTATGAAAGATATATCACTTTTCAAAAATGATTTATATCCATTCAAAATTTATCCAGATTAAATAAATGATTTTTTTACTAGTATTCTTGATTCTTTATTTTATCCATAATATCGAATAAGTATCAAGTTGATAGTTTCCATTATTTTTCTACCTTTTATTTAAATAATTACAAATTTTTTATATATAACAATCTTAAAACGTTTATTCAAAATCCAAACGATTCGGAAAAAATTCTGCTTTTATCAATAGTATATTTAAAAATAAAAAATAAAAAATTTGCTTTAAGAGATGAATATAAAGCAACTCTATCATATCTGAAAGGAATTAGAGCATGCGCTGTGTAAGGGATATGTTTCCTCAGAAACTGATTTCACGGAGGTGTGACTTAACCTGGCCTCCGAGGAGTCCAATTTAAGTACACCAAATTTCTTTTTATGGGGACACCTGAAAAGCAAGGTATACGCTAATAATCCAACAACATTGCGGATTGTGAAGCTGAATATTCAGCAAGAAATGGAAGCTATTTCAAAAGAAAATTCTATTAAAGTTTTTCAAAATTTTCGTGCCCCGTTTGGAAGTGTCGCAAAACAGCCAAGGACGTCAACTTGATTTTCAAAAACTTAAATTACATTTAATAAACTTTATATTGTATAAGATTAAACGCTATTAATTATGATAGTTTTGTTTTGTTTCTATTTTCAAAAATGAATTTCTTTCTGGACCACCCTATATATTGTTAGATGTATGTTTATTTGCATCAAGCAGAGGACACCGCAATAATTTAAAATAAATAGGTCCACTATTTTAAAATATATCTTTTAAATAATTATGTTTCTAAAAACTAAGTAGAAGAGATAGAAAGTATTGCTCTATTATACTCGTTGTGACTTGTCTAGAACATGAATATCTTCTATTGAATCATTTCATGAAATCATAATTGCTATTGGATCTCTATTGAAACCGTGAACAACAAGTCTCTCAGTCTGTTATAATAATATACCATATATATATATAAATCTAGGAGTGACTTATTCTAAGTGCTCTAGATAAACTCCCAGCCAGATCAGATGCATTTGCATTAGCTTTCCGTTCGACATAAACAAACATATTAGTTGATTATGATGGCGCTAATAACTTGAGGCAGATCGCGTGTTGTTCATATACATATCTCGTAGAGATGTTTGGAAACTTCATAAAGGAAGAGACACGGGACTACCTAGAGATCAGCTTAAATCGAATAGGGTAAACAAAAGCCTATTTAGTCAATGTTCGATTTCAGACATGTTCAGCTAATCTCAAAATGGCTCTTGTTAATATTCAATTACGACATCTCATAATTAACTCAACACGATGCTTATTAATCTAATGTACCTACATGCTTTTCTATTGAACAAATTTTCATAAATAATACTGCCAATGATTGAATTACTCGCTACTCTCGGGAAGACAGGCGGATCAAAGTATTAAATCCACTTTTTTAAGAATCCTTTCAAAAGTAAAACGAGAGCTTTATACAGTTAAGCCTTTGTTGAGAGTTTATTAATATAATATTATTCTGGCTGCCTGAAACCTTTAATCTTATATAGATGCTATTTTCTAGAAAAACATTTTTGAGTAAACGTCAAGAATACGTTTTGAACTAAAATCATATTAACTCTTTATTTCAAATCAAAAGTATGGTATTATCTATTGCAATGTTAATATACTAGTATATGTAATTTTATTGTTCTTTTTGTCGTTTTCATTATTTTTACTTTTTTACTTGAGGCTATATATATACATAAAACTTATGTAAGCTCATACATATATTCAAAAATATAATAAAAACTCTTAATAATTCGATATTTTTTTTCCTCTTGATAATTCGAAGTCTCAATAATTCAAATTTTTCTTGTAGTCCCTTAGATTTCGAATTATCGAGAGTCGACTGTATTTATAAAAAGTATTTTGTATTTGAAATATATGAAATAGATGTATTTCATTATTTTTAATTCGCTAATTTTTTAAGTATTTCGTCCACAACACTGTACTTTTAATAAAGAGAAACAAAGAAGTTGTCCTCTGCTTGATGCAAATAAATATACACACATATATATCAAATATGTACATATGTAGGATTTGGTGGAAGGCCTTTGATCAGAGAGAAAATTCAAGAATCTTGTTTGAAAATATAATGTTTATTGAAAAATTGATGAATTTAATAACCAAGTAAGTAATTATTAAATTTTGTTTTTATATTCTTGTTTGATTTTGACTTAGTCAAGATTATTCTTGCAAGCTGAGCTTTATTTTTGGTTCTTGTGTTCAAGGGAATACAATGTGTAAGCAAAGTTATCTATAATATGTTACATCAAGTATCAGACTTTTTCATTCAAATCACACTCCGTTAAAAAATCAAGACAGATTAATTGTCTTAAATTTTTTTTAAGAAAAACATCTATATCAGAAAACCAATTTGATTTATAGTCATATTAAAAAAAACTTAAAATAGTTGTCTTTATGCATATAACTTGGTATTAGCTCTGAATGGATTAAATAAGCCCATGTAGTAATTAAAAAAAAGGTGTAATGAACGTTTATTTAGATTCGTTTATCACAAATCTCATTTCAAACTATCAATTTCTGTTTTAGTTAATTAAATAATTCTATTCTCGAAGCTTTTAAAAACATTCTAGATTATTCTGTAATTGTTAAATTAATGAAATACTTACTAGTTAATCTTTTATCGACTACTAACAAATAAAAAATTTTAAATATAAAATTAAAAGTAAAAAATAAAAATTATTTTAGGTTTCCATAAATTTCCCAGATTGTGTGGAATAAATAAGGGATTGAGCTGTCACAGGCAGCATAGGCGATAGAGCCACCTTTGTAATAAATTTTAATAATGCATTTTTATAAGTCACAAAACAAGGATTTAGACATCTTTAGTATTTTGATAATCATAATCTTTTTTATTATTTTTCCAAAAAATGTTAATGACTTAAGCCTATAACATATATCATATATCATATCGTCTTTACTCTCTATCCCCTGCGCTATTGTATTTTATTTAAGAAGATTTTTATGAATTAAATAAAGGAGCGCGGGGGATTCACTTCTAGAGTCTCATGCCTTATTTTTATTTACATAGGTATAGTTATTAGAAGTATTTTTTTATCAAGATCAGAGTGACTGGTAGAACTCGATGGTGAATTGATAGAAAACTACTGACCAAGGATATGAAAACAACAAATCCCAAATAAATCTACTTATTAGAACAGGGGTGTCCAACATGTTGGCTTATACAGGCCACATTTGAAGAAAAAAATAAAAGTCTTGGACCGCGGACAAAATATTATAATTCTATTGATATTTGTTATTTAAAAAAGATAGTTAATAAAGGTAAAAATAAGAACTTTATTATTATTTTAGCTCATAGTGAGCTATTTGTAAATTTTCTAGTTGAAAATAGCTTCTCGTATGTAAATACATACTTACATGTCCTACATACATACAAAAGGTGATATTAAGTATTATTATTTGTTTATATTTTTCCTGGCTAGATAATTAATATAAAATTCTAATAAAGGGACAATATTCAATTTTTCTTCCAGATTTGTATCTAAATGTTGTTCTAGAATCAAGAACATTCAATTAGAAAGTTTTCATATTGAAGGAGACAATAAAGAGTGTGTCTTCTGTTGGAATTATAAATTTTATTTATTTATAACGAGACTATAGTTTCGAGGTTTTGCTCTCTTCATCAGAAAGTTTTCAAGTAGAAAATATATTTCTAATGAAAATGGAGTCGAAAATAGACCAAAATGATGATTATTTTTTCGGAAATCTTGAAATCTAGTTCCAGATTCAAAATATAAAATTAGCACTTTTATTTTTCGAAAACTTCAGACTAGATTTTAAGATTTCTTATTTTAGAGAAAAAAATTATCAGGCCAAATTGTTGTGTGTTTTCAAGGATCTACATATAAATCTCAATGTTTGAAGGAATTTTATGACTTAATATTGGGCTACAGGTTGAACAGCCATGGTTTAAATCAAATGGGATTAAAGAAGGATATGAGAAATGATAATTTATTTTTTAAAAGGGTCACGGATATAATAATCCCTGACTGATCCATTATCTATTGACATGTAAGAACGTGCAAAGATCTAAAAGACATGTCCTGACAAGTTTTAGTCCAGGAGAGAAATTATCAATTAATTGTGATTGTTCTAGGAAATCCCAATTCCTTGTCTCCTTGTACTAGAATGATAACTAATTATAGACTTGGTTAGTGTCGTAGCATATAAATTACTGAAATAATAAATATTTTAGAAAATGAAAATATGAGAAGAAGAATTTTTAAATATTCGAAACTTCATTATTTTTTACTTTCCATTTATATTAATTGATAATATGAAGTGTTGTGATGGTTTTATCTTATATATTTGAACTTATAATTTCGCTTTTAGTGAATTTTATTCTTGAAAAAAGCTTCACGTATTGTACAAATGTACATTCTATATTTCGAAAAAGGAATAAATATACTCTCTTATAAATCTCAATGTTTTATGGAAGTTTTTTTTTTTTTTTTTTTTTTTTTTTGGCTTTTCGGCCCTTCTAGCCATAAGCCTAATTACGATACTAGATATATTTTTAAAATTTGTCTCTACCCCCGGGGGTCAGATTTTGGCTGGCTGCCTCGAGTCGGATTCGAACCCGGGTCTCCTGGTTAGCTCGCTGTCACGCTACCGACTAGCCTATCGACGCCCCCGTTTTATGGAAGTATTTTATTTTATTTTGGGCAACAATCACTGTCTCACGCGGGCGACGGGTTGGACATGCCCTGTATTAGAAAGTTATTTTACACTTTTAAAAAACTATTGGGTCTATCTTTCCTACTTCTTAGGCTTAAAAGGGTCAACGATAGAACCTCCTTCACGACTCTTTTAAGAGCTAAAATATATCACAAGCTCTTTTGATATGCTTAACTTTTGTGCCAAACTATACCATCTAGGTGCATTTTTTTTTCAAATTTCTTTGAATTCGCTTAAAATTAATTATAATTTATATTAATTAATTACTACCTGCATTTGTGATATAAACTCTTATTTTAATTTCAAAATGTTATACCACTTTCAATGTTTTAAATAAATTAAGTCCAACTATATTGATTCTTCAACTTTGTTTTAATTTTATAATTAAAACTTTGTCATGCTATTACCATAGTATCGCATTACCCCTCTTAACCTTTATTATATAATTATTCAATGTTTTGCTTAATTAATTTTCAAAGATCAATATTTCGCAACTATAATATATAAATATATAATATATAAACATGCCCTAAATTTTCTTTTCTCCCTTCAATAGAAATAATATCATGTTTGTTATTCTGTTTTTTATTTTTATAAATTCATTTAAGAAAAAATAATTTATAAGGAATAAATATTTTATTAATCTAGAAACATTAGATAATGATAGGAATAAGATGTTCAAAAGTACTTTTCCATTAATTAAAAATTGTAATTCTCTTTACCCTTTTTCGAGGCTTTTAATAAATATATTATTATTGAATACTTGTTATTTATTTATAAATCCTTAAAAGTATAATTTCAGTTAATTCTTAAAAAATAAAACATTTCTACCCTGTAATGATCATTTTATAAATGATTAATTTTATTATACCTATTATAAATTTTATTAGAAATTGATTTTTTTTAGGTGGAGAAAGCTTAAAAATTAAAATGTCACAAAAATTAACATTTAATGAATTTGAAGTCATATTATATAACATGTGCTATAGGATGGAGATCAATAATTTTTTTAAGCTGTTTATTCTTTTATTATTATTATTGATCTCAATCTAGAGTCATTGAAATTCTGTTAGGTACAAATCATGTAATACAGTCGACTTTCGATAATTTGAAAACCAAGGGACTAGAAAAAAAATTCGAATTATCGAGACTTAGAATTATCAAGAAGAAAGAAAAAATTCGAATTATTAAGAGTTTTTATTATATTTTTGAAAATATTTTTGAACTTACATAAATTTTAGATATAGCCTCAAGTAAAAAAGTAAAAATAATGAAAACGACAAAAAGAACAAAAAAGATTACATATCGTCGCCTTAGGGCCGGTTGTATGTTGCAAAGTAAATGCTTTTTACCACTAACACAGGGTAGATGGTAAAAACTTTCAGTGCCTGTCATCTGATTGGCCATCCCAGTCCCTCCATTTACCATCTACCCTTGGTTAGTGGTAAAAAGCATTTACTTTGCGATATACAACCGGCCCTTAGAGTGTAAACCTGCTAAATCCATTTTTTATCATATATGACACACATTAATACTGTTTGAAAGTAAAAGTGATGCAGCATCGTCCAAGTAAAATTGCTACTTAAAATTACAATCGTAAGTTGTAGAAAAAAATGTGAAAAATAGTTTCTTTCCATAACAACAATATTAAATTTTGTTTGTTTTTTTCTCCTCCCTCTAAAATTTCCTTGTTGTGAGTTAGCAGGTTTACTAAGGCGACGATATATATTGACATTGCAATAGATAATAACATTAATACATACCTAATTATAAAAATTAAGAATAGTTTTTTGCTAGGAAAAATTTAAATTATAAAGAGGGAAGTGGCCTAGTTCGAATTATAGAACGTTCTCTCCCCTTCTTGTTACGAAAACATTTCGAGTTATCGAGTGTATCAAAATACACAGCATTTTTTCGATTTACTGAAGTTAACAGCTGAAGAGTTCGAATTATCGAAAAATTCGAATTATTCAGGTTCGAATTATCGAGAGTCGACTGTATATATATAAATTTCACATGACGTCATTGTAGTGTTAGAAAAACTAATCCTGCAAAAGGCACTGCTATAAATTCGTCGTTTTCAAAAAAATTAAATTCTAGGCCGCGAATAGATGTCGCCCATATCATGATTTTCACCAATACCTCGAATTTTCTTGAACTAAGTTTTTGTCACTGCGTTTTATAATTTTTCCATTGTCATTTTTACTACATGTTTCGAGAACCCAAAATTCAATAACGCAATCCGAAATTAAGAGGCGACACCTAGTTTAAGAAGCACTTTTCTAGAACAATGATTGACCCCCCCCCCCACAGAAAAACTAGTAGTAAGACGTAGTTCTAGGCTAAAATAAAATCACTTTTACCCAATTTTTGTTTCTACCTGGGAAACTATTCGTCCCATGTTCGTAGACAAAGAAAATAATCAATTTAAAATTAGTTTGGAAAGAGTAGTTCTTTACAAATATACCTAGATTTTTTGATAACACGTATATTCAATTTATAATACCTATTTATATATTTTTCTTTGCGTGAAGTAAATTATTCTATAAAATTGATTGTCTTTCCGATTGTTGCGGGTACATAGTAGGTACATGTAGCTACTTTTTCAATTTATCAAATGTTAATTTGAAATCTCAAGCAGTTTGTTGTCTGAATGAGTGATCGTGCATTTGGACAGAACAGATTCACATTAATCATATCATGCAAATCACCAACGATTAGCATGATAATCAAATCAAATCCGTTGAATTCACTAGTAAAGTGTCATTTATGGGCTTATCTCGGGAATGTGGAAAAGTTAATAACCTAGATTAAAACTTAGGGAGAAAATGATACTAAAGTTCACTAGTAGCGAATTAATTCTTTCCAAATAAACGAACGAGAGGTATATATAGCATGCATACATGAAAATTAATCCCGGAATTGAAATGTAAAATTGAATTGAATTGGGACTCTCGGAGGCAATTTAAAACAAATGGAGATAGATCTAATTAATTTATTTTATATATTTATAGATTCAATTATTTTGTCTAAAATGAGACAATTGTTATGTTTTTATATTTAAATTATAATGATATTTTGCCTTGAGCTCCGGAGCTTTTGTAATCTAGAAACGGTATATTAAAAATGTTGTGTCTTCTGCTTGATATTTCATTTATTTGAGACGCAAAGAAGGGACAGTTAAAAAATGCAGACTTGATGCCTTGGTGGTTGAGGTTTTTTTATCAAAAAGAAGTTCTCATGCATTATGATGAGTTTTTATCATTAAAAATCTGCAATCATGAGGGGTTTCATTTAAAAAAAGTAATAATAAAAAAATCTTAAAATATTATCATGATTTAAGTGAAAATTCGTAGGGATGTGGACAAAATAATTTATTTAAAAAAGAAAATTAATCAATGGTGAACGCTACATCAATTATTACAAATTGTCATGAACTACAAAAATTATCAAAATCATCAGTCTACGGTAATAAATAATAATAATAATTTATAATTAGTAAATAGTTGAAGGAGACAATAAAAGAGTTTGTCTTCTACTGGAATTATAAATTTTTAAATTATTTATAACGAGACTATTGTTTAGAGAACTTTGCCCTCTTCATCAGTCTATAACTATTAGTAAATAGTTATTAATATTATTACTTGTATTTATTAATTTATATTATTCTAAAATCATTTTCTTTTACATATATTTATATTCCTATTTTTCAAGATTTTTATGCAAAATTAAATACATTTTTTTTAATTTATACTTGATTTAGTACATATAAGATCTGATGGTATATAGATTAAAAAATTATTAGAGGTGATTTAAAAACGAAAAAACTCTCAGACAAAGCGATACTTACGATTCGCCGTTTTTAAAGGGGGAATTTAAAAAATAATAAATAAATTTAAAAATAATGTACTTAAAGTATTTATAATTATAAATTAAAATCTATTTAAATTTAAAATACTTAATATAATTAATTAAAACAGGAATAGCAGGAAATTGGACAATAAATAAAAAACAGAGTTTTTATTAAATGGGCCATTCCTCAGTGGCCCATTCTATCACTCTTTGTCAAAAAACAATTCAATTTAGTCGCATAGTGGAATTGTCTTTTGACAAAGAGTGATAAAATGGGCCACTGAGGAAGTCGAAATAAATAAACGAAACCTCTGGCCCATTTAATAAAAACTCTGTTTTTTATTTATTGTCCAATTCTCTGCTATTCCTGTTTTAATTAATACTTATTATGGATGGGAGTGATATACCGTTACTTAATATAGTAATTCTTTCTTATAAGATTATTTATTTTTTTCTAATTTTTGTATTTTCTTTTGTTTCAGAGAAGAAAGAATCCATCACCTGCCCGGCCATTTTGTTTTTGTTTTACGAGAGCATCCCATCATCAGTAAGTAAAAAAATAATTATTTTATTTATTTTCTGAGTTATTTAACTTTAAAAAAATTTCCAAATCAAATTTGAAAATCTGATATCTTCAACTACAATATTATTAATCTAGAAGCTATGAGACGGGGCATCTAATGAGCTTTAATGTTAAATAGAAATTGGTTTGATAAACTACACCTACGTGGAATGTTTCATCTTTCTAACCCAATCCTTACGATTCCGCGACATTTCAGCCCCCGACAAAATAGTCAGGACAAAACATCCCCCGACAAAATATCCTTCAGACAAAATATCTCATGACAAAATAACCCTCCCCCTCATGAATATTATGAGTAATGCAAATCGACTCCGGTCCGGTTAATATATATTAACCGAACCTCCGAAAATTTAGTCCGGGCGGGGTGTGTTTCGGGCTCTCATTTTTTTCAAATTAAACACACATTGAAAACCGAATCAGCCAATCGCCGGGCAGGGTATGTTTGGGGCTCCCATTTTTCCTAATCAAAAACACATTGAAAACCGAACAGCCAATGGTCGGGCGGGGTGTGTTTCGGGCTCCTATTTTTCTTCTAATCAAACACACATTGAAAACCAAACCAGCCAATCGTCGGGCAGGGTGTGTTTGGGACGCTATATTTTCGCCCAATATTATAATAATTATTAATAACGATAATGGTTAATAACACTTTTAACAAACAATCAATAATTGTGTAATGTAAACATAGACGATAATTAAGTAAATATAGATGATAAATACTATATTATAGATAGTAAAAATTATTAAATTGTTAGCTAGAAAATCTAACGACAGACAGCAGCACTTTCAAATGGCTAATTAGCTTCCAAAATATGAAAGTCTGTTTATTTTATTCAAAACTATGATTATAAGCTTCTCACTTAATCTCTTTTGTATTCTCCCTTATACTGGAGAATATTTTGTCAGAAGATATTATGTCGGGGGATATTTTGTCCTTAGGGGATATTTTGTCGGGGGCTGAAATGTCGCGGTACCATCCTTACTTGGTGTGCAAAAAAATTACATATTAATAAAATGTAAATAGAATCGAGTTCCTTCTTTTCATTTCTCATTTTTCTCCAAGTTACATACCTTATTACTTTACCTTAATGGGTATGGTAATTCTGCATGAAATATGTAATTTTTTTATTTATATCTAAAAAATGTTAAGAGTATTTTCAATAAAAAAAAATGGAATGAATCATGACGTTTCGGTTTACAACAAAGCCATATATAGGGACGATAAAAATGACTTTTTAAGAGATATTAATTATATTATCAGAATGTCACAGTTAGAGTGAGTTAATTAATAAATTGTCAAAATTGTCAGAAGCGCTCTAGCTCAAAAACCATTCAGAGTATCAAATCTAAATTTTACATTTAGTTTTTTTTTTTATATTGAAATTGAGAGCTTATTAGGTTATTAGTAATCAAAATCTAAGGATAGGGGGAGGGGAAAATTTTAAAAACTAATGAAAGCAAGGAAGTTGATTTTTATCATGCAAGAATCCCATAATTAAAACGAAAAAATTTATTTGGATTCCCAGAAATGGTTGATTCCGTAAAAATAAAATATACTATTAACTCTAATATCTTTGATCGTTCTGTACCAAATTTTTTCATAGGTAATCTCACGAGAATGATTATCCAGCTGAAATTGAAAGTGACCCAAATTGGAGTGGTTCGGGGGTCGGGGGTGATATTTAAACAAATTTAGGTTAAAAAGTCTCCAAAGCCAGAAAAATAAATTTCTATTTCAATCAAATATATTATTTAAAAAAAAGTTAAATGAACAAATATAATAATTCTTTATCATAGACTAATTTTTTTCTATTTTTTGTTATTTTATTTTGTTCCAGGGAAGAATCATTAAACTAATACGATATTTTTATTTTACGAGAGCATCACATCATCAGTGAGTATTCTATTTATTTTCTTAACTTGAAAATTTTTTCCAAATCATTTTGAAAATCAGAATAGCTTCAACTGCAATATTATTGTTCTAATTAGTAGCTGTTAGACAGCTAAAATGTGGAATAAAAATTTGTTTTATCATTTTTAGAGTCGTTATATGGTCATGTGGGATAATTACTTTCTTATTTGCTCTCTATTGGTGATCAACATTCTTAAGAAAATTTCAATTATTTTATTTTTCTGTAAATCTATATACATAGTATACATAGATATAGCCTATATATAACTGTACAAAGACGCAGCAAGATCAGTTAACCTTAAAATCGGGGTGGGTGCCTATACTTGAGAACGGTCTCAAAATAAGTCGATCGAACGTCGTAGTAATATTGTATTATTTGTTCGTGATTAATCAGTAATTATAATTAATTATGTGTGATTTAAGAAAAATTTCAACTCTTAATACAAACATTATTTTTATTTTATTAATACAAAGTACATATTTATGTAGGTACAACTTTTAAAAATAGGTATATATTATACATTAAAACAAAATATTAACCCTAAACTTATTTGCACGAAATTTTCTCTGGAGAGAACGGACTGGTAGAACTTTTAATTGAAAGTAATGGAAGCCCAGGGTTAGTGAAGAAAGAAAAAATTAACACATATCCAAATAAGGTGAAATTTTATTGGAATCTTTCCTCCTTTCCTTTCAAACCGACGTTTCGGAGGATTCTTTTGGAAACCCTGATGAAGGAGAGAAGAATCCTCCGAAACATCGGTTTGAAAGGAAAGGAGGAAGGAATCCAATAAATTGCACCTTATTTTGATATGTGTTAATTTTTTCTTTCCTCACTACCCCTTGGCTGCCTTCCATTACTTTCAATTAACCCTAAAACTTTTTGGTTTTTGGTTTCCTCTTTTTCTTCCATTCTTCAAAGCAATAATAAATAATTTCTATTTATTTTTCGTCTATCTTCTTCATCTAAATATATATAAAATTAAGGTTTTGTCTGTACATTGGTCCAAATCACGCCAAATTTTGGTATCAAACGTTTCGAGCAAAGTTATGAATGAAAACACTCCCAACAAAATTTCTGTCTGTCTGTATGTTTCGGTCGTTTCCGAAAAGTTGCTCACGATTCACGTAAAAACAACTAAAGGGATTATTATGAAATTTCATATTTACATCAGATCTCTTCTAACTTACGTTTTTAGCTATATAACGTATTGATATTTTGACCCCAGAAGGGGGTTTGAGGGGGCGAACGAATGAAAATTATCAAATAACTCCTAAACTATTAGCTCTACGGTAAATTTTATAATGAGCAAAGTTGTAGGGGATGTGATTTCTGACAACTTTTGTTTAAAAAAATTCTCTTAAAAAACTACCCAAAAAGGTGGGGGTCAAATTCTTACCCTTAGAGCCAACTTAACCAAATTTTGTATACATAATCTGTGGGTCACTAGAAGGCTAGAAATGAAAAAACTGGATGTGGGGGTGGGATGCGTGGGTGGAGGGCACGAGGTGGGGTGGTGCAGTGATGAGTGGGGGTTCAGGTGAGGATCCTGAGGCTTAGTGGGGTGAGGGGGTTGGGCACGGGTGCATGGTGCAAGGGGTGGTGCTGAGGGGGAGTAGGCTATGAGGGGGTCCGGGGCGTGCCCTCTGGCTAGCAAGGGGTCCGGGGGCGTGCTCCCTGGCTAGCAAGAGGGCCGCCGAAGGCGGAGCCTTGCAGCTAGTCTTCTCTATAAGTCTGTCGTTAATTTGTCCCCTTAAATCTTCATATATCTATTTCTTCATATTCTTATGAAAAAAATTATTTCTAATAAATTACATCAAACTTTTTTAAAACAACCAAAAAAAAGAGTTAATTTTGAATCCCAAATACTCAAATTCACCAAATGTTTGTGAATGGTCTTAATGAACTTGACGGTTAATCCCTCAAACTTAAAATCTCCCACTCTCTCTCTAGTACTTTCTTAATTTATTTACCTTTTTTTTTTTATTATATTTGTTGTTCGGCTTCAAGCTTTGACACTTCTAAAAGGAAATTAAAAAAATAAATTCTCATTAGTAAGCGACAATTTTTGGCATATGGTTTGGTTATTCACTAGTGTCAAAGGAATCTGTTCTGCAATAGGAATGAGTTCGAAATAAGCGGGAGGAAACAAAAACAAGGGTGGAATTCGCATATAAAAAGCAAAACCACTTCTCTAAAAAGCAAATACAAGCCTTTCTCCTTCTTTAATCTTAAATTATTTAATTAGTTTGTTCTCTGTTGAAAATATAAAGACTACTTTGCATTCCCCTTCTAAGTGCATTACAAAAATGAACATTTTCTTTTTTTAATACATAGAAAGTGGGCAATAATTTGAATTTTCAATTAAATAATAATAAACTTGTTTGCATTATAATATAATTAGATTATTATTATATATTTAAAATTTCATTTCTTGTTATTTTTAGCAAAAAAGTTGGTGGTTTAGAAAATAAATAAAAACTGGAAAAAATATACATGGAAAAATTTGTTGTTATTAAAACATGCTTTTTAAATATTCATTCATGAATATTAAAATTTGTTTGATAGAAATGGAATATTATAACTAAGAGAATGAAACCATAAACTATAATTCTCGCTGTGCAAGCAAACTATTAGATTCACACGAAAAGTATATTTTTGCTATTTCGCTTTTGAAAATTTTTGAAATGTAACAATTTCAATTCACCAAGATATCTTTTAGGCATCTTAAAGTCTCTAGTAGCACAATGTTTCAAACTATATAGTAACTATAGAGGCTATATAGATTCTTGAAAATCTATATAGGGACTATATGTGACCTTCTCCGAGAAAAGGGACCCAGTGTGTCAAAAACACGGGCTTGGACTTAAGAGTGGATTCTGGTACCTAAAAGGGTGTAGAATAAGATTATAAAAATTACTTCAAATCACCATCAGATTAATAACAAAATTACAAAAGAACCAAAATTGCGAAACAACTTTTGAGATATTGATAACACTCGTTATACAGTTGGCACAAGACTGAAGCCTCACTTATTCTTTTCCTTTCTTATAATTATTTTTACAAAAAGTCACTACAAAGTCATGACGTCACCAAAGTCGGCACCCAATCATAACTAACCATACCAAATCGCATCTCCCAACTGAAGGTGTGTTCAAAGTGATAATGCGTTATGAAACTTTAAATGCGTTTTTCTCAAAACTTTATTTTCACACACTTTCTCGGAGAAGATCACATATACTTACTATAAAGCTTGAAACATTGTGCTACTAGGGATATCTCGTTCATCTTACTAGTAGTCTAGACTAGACCTCTAGAAGACATCTAGATATCTTGAAAGTCAATCTTCTAGATATAGTTCTTGGAGCTCTAGGAAAAGTTCTTGATGATAAACAGCTGTATAAAATTATAAATTTCCAGATCATATCATGTGTATAATTTTTCTTCATGTATAAATATGATAATGAACTTAGGATAATGCAAGTGTGGACCGTATTTCTTTAATTAAGATAAAGGAAAGTATGTGCTCCTTCTTCAATGAATAAAGCAAAGATTTTTTGATAAGGATATTAACAATGGTTTTAATGATAAAAAATTACTAGGTTTTTTGTACATAATGAACGAAATTTAACACAATGTACGATAAGGTGGCGTAAATGCAGACTTCTCGTGCAACGTTCGTTTCACTTTGCTTTTTATCCGATCGAGAGATATGGGATGATCCCAAGTCTGGTTTTTCGTCCTCCTACACTCAATTCAAATATAATCAAAATTCCGCTGATGCAGCGAGTACAAAACATTCACCCCATCCACCTGCTACCTGCAGTCAACCACCAAAACTTTCAACTTCTCAAACAGAGACCAGAATTCTCAAACTCCTTTCAACGAACTCATTTACGAACGATGAATCAACTAAGACACGCTGGCACTGGCAGCGAGGCTGCCCAGGCCAAAGTTCCACAACTATACCCTTAGGAGGCATCACCGTCGAATTTCATATCAATTCAAATTTATACATATCTCTCAAAGACTCGCTAGGGTTTATCAGAGTTCTTGCTAGATTGACCCCAAATTAGTTTTAAAATTCTCACCAATTCATGACCAACCCAAAAAAAGGGGAACTTTTTGTGAAACCTTAGTGTTCAATAAATAATTAACCTTTCATGCATACAGTAAAAAGGTGTGAAGGAGGGCGTAACTCTCTCAAACCTCGTTCCGATGAGCAAAGAGATTCGTGCTCAACTCAAAGTGGTGAATTGAACATAAGAAAAATTCACTCTTAATGAAAAAAATATTATTAGTTTATTTTTAATAAATAAAATTAATAATGGTTAAAATAAAACCTTAAATGAATTAATTTATTAACCCAGGTTGGAAATTACAGGCTACTCAATTGGTAAAAGCTAATATTGCAATGGGTCTTTCATTCACAAACAAATAAATCTAAATTTTTAAAAACTTTTCAACTGAACTAAAGCATACTTTTTTAAAAAGCTCTAAATGCCAAAAATTGAATTTAATAATTCTTAAACAAAACGCTAAAAATGATTATTAATTATATATAACATTTATTTAACCTAAAATTTAGCATAAGTAACTACTTTTAAATATATATAAGAGAGTCTGACACACAGGTGTTGAAGAAATTGGGTTGACCTAGCTAGGGACCCCGTGGGCGCAGCCAATAAAATTGATAAATTGGGCGTCTCCGAGGGTTTAACCAACAACAGCTATCAACAACTCTATCAAAATCAATCTGCTTGCTAAGCAGTCAATCATCAAAACCTTAACTCGGCTGGCGAGCTCAGCTCCCGGCCAAGTCCCCAAAACACTCCCTTTTTTAAAGAGGAAGAGAAGAGGGAGTCTGAGACATGAGAAATGGGAAGAAACGTCAGACCCAGCTAGGGACCCCGTGGGCGCCAGCCACGTACTAACAAATTGTCAGCTCCCTGGAGGGTGGTCCCTTGCCCCAACTATTAACTTTTCTATTCGACCTTAAAGGCCAATCAAACGGAGGGGTAGGCATCAAGATAAAATACTAATTTTGTTACAAATTCTCTTTCTATCATTTTTTTCTATTTGTAATATCAGTTAGATTCATGTGAATGATCTCTTGATATATAAATATATTTTCTCTTTAATTATATAAATTTAAAAATAATATATATATATATATATATATATATCGAATATAATTTTTTTTTTAAATAGAATTTAATAATTTTTAATTGGAATTTATCATATTTGGTAAATGAAAGTTCCTTTTTTTTTAACTTAGTTTTTCAAATGAATTAACATACATGTACATATTTTACTTTTTATTTTCTCAAAGGGTAACTTAACAAAGAATTGAAAAGAAATAAATTTTAAAATTGTATATGAAATACATGTATACAGATTTCTAGTTAAAAATCCATTCGGCCATTTCATCTCCTTGTTTTCCTCTAACTCCTTGTAATTCGACTGGGGAAATAGACTCTAGTTGAGCCAATTGTATACATCTCAAGTGAGCCTTTTTTAATTCTGCCTCGTTCAGTGGCTGGCCAAAATTTTTCGAAAGATTTCTTTTTCTAACTCTTCGCCAGCCATCTCAACATAATAACTAAAACCTCTATTAGCGAAAAAAGTTTGCCATCTATAAGGCTCTGACTGAGTCCAACTTAAAGTTATCATCGAACCAAGTCAAACAAATTATTTCTTTTTAAAGGAATCAAAATAGATGGTTTTATAAAATGTAAAATATCGCTGAGAAACCAACGCTCCAAGCTAATTCCAATCGAGGAAGACTGACAAAGTTTTTAAGGGGGCGACTCTAGTTCGCGAACCCACCAACCAACCTTGATCACAACTTGGCAAGGTTTTCTTGAGAAATTCTTACTAACTAACAATAAATGACCGCTGAATAAGCCAGTTCGCTAGCATCACAATAGCCTAAAAGAAAAAATTCCTCTTTAGGGCCGCAGCTCCTATAAATCGGGGAATGTAAAACCTTCTTCAATAATTTTAAGTCTTCCTGATATTCCGACCAAATCAAATTAACCCTGTCGTTAACAGGCTGGTCCCATTCTAACTCTTTGTTTACATAATTGCTGAAAAATGATTTTAAATTTAATTAAAACAGGACTCATAAAACCTAACGGATCAAATGTTTGAGCTAACTCACTTAAAAGTTTTCTCTTTGTTAAAACAACATTTTTATTATTAGTGTAAGAAATTTGAAAACTATCAAATTTGCATTCCAAATTAAACCTAATGTATTTGTGGACCGGGTTTTCAGCAATAATTTTCAGGAATACCTTCCCTCCTCTCTGACCAACTGGGTGATATATGAATTATTTGACGCCCATTTGTCAGTAAAAAAACCTCCTTCTCTCAATAATGACTTAACTTCCAAAATAATAGCTTCAGCCTCTTCTTTAGAAATCAACTTGATAGCGCAGCCGTCGTCCATGTAAAATACAACCATCCAAGACCGCCTTGGCCTTTGGAAATGGAGTATCCTTCTGTAGATTATAGCGAGTTCTATTAAAACTCGTAACGCTAAGAAAGGTGAGGATTTCAAGCCGAATGGCAAAGTTTTTAAACGGAAAGTCTGCACCGGCTCTGATGGCATCAGACCTCCAGCATAGAAATCTTAAAAAAATCTCTATCCTGTTCATTAATCAAGATCATATTAGTACATTTTCTGTAGCTCAAAGGCGAGGTTCCTATCGATCCATGTCGAAACTTGGCTAATATGGACCTAATATCGCTTTGCAAACGGTCGCCCTGTCATGACAAAATTTGATTAAGGCTAATACTATTCTCTGTTTTTGATGAACCGTCAAAATCCATCCGCATTTTTGTGGATAAAGCTTTGTTCACGAATAACCGCATGATGAGGTAAATAAAAACATTTATCATTAATAGAGGGATTAGACGCTATTTCTGCAAAATCTCACTTTAAAAGATCACTAATACAATTAGAATATTGAATTTTTAAATTCCGCTATAGAGCTTCAAATTTTTTCTGCGAGAGAGAAAAAACGTGCCAAAGCACCTTGTCTGGATTCTCCCAAATTTAAATGAGGATTTTTAAACGGTAGCTACAGAAAACTTTCCAGTAGCGCAATCGAAAATAATTTTCCAAAAATGTTTCTCACATTGATCAAACTTTGATCTGGATCAATCTCAGTGGGGTTATCTAAACTCCACAATTTTTTTGATAAATACTCCAAGCGTAAGATAGGATTTTACCTGACCGGTAGCCTGCTTTTTCCACTCTGAAGGACAATTTCCTAACAAAATCCATCCCAATACACTTTCAATAGCAACGGGTGCATTTTCACTTCCCTTCTCTTAGCACCTCCCCTTAATATTTGAGCTACAGTTTTTGAGCCCAATAGCATATCTACCGGACCCCCCACAGTGAAATTCAGGGTCAGGCTAACTGCAAATTTTCAAGAGATGAGAAAAATTCGTTGTATATTGAATTGAAATCTTTCCGGATTGCCGCAAATCTTCTCAACAGTGAAAGAGGGACAATCTATTGCTAAAAGTTATTATTAATAGGTGAAATTTTTACATTCACGGAACCCGTGCAACACATGAAACCAATCTTGAACCCAATCCATAAATCGGGTAGGTTGCCTTTCTTTTGTTACCTTTAAGTTCAACTTAGAAGCCAATTCATTAGTAATAAAGTTACTTTGACTCGCCGTGTCAACTAAACATCGCGCTGTGAACTTGCCTTCGGAAAGCTGCAGTCTGACCATCGCTGTGCCCAATAAAATATTTTGTTGTATTTGAGGTAAATTTGTACAACAAGTCTTTTTTGGAGTCTTCTGAAACATTTACAACTTCATTAATATTTTGAACATTGGAATTGTTTACATTTTCAATTGATTTAAAAATTTTCATTTAACATTCTTAAAATAATCATTTAATTCTATTTTAGATGCATGTAATATGGGATTATGATAATTCCCACAATGACATTGAATAGATTTGCAATAATAAAAAATCATGATTTGCTTTAAAACACAACTTGCATATTTTCATTTTCAAAATAAAGTTCATTTTTTCACTAAAACTTAATTTTTTAAACTTAAAACAATTATCTAATTTGTGATTTTCCTGGTTACAAAAGAAAGCATTTATTAATTTTATTTGTTACCACTGTCGATAAAGTTTTTAAATATTTATTTTTTCATTTTCGGAGAAGTCGACCGATACTTGCTGGTCGAGGCTTCTCGGTAATTTACTGTTTCCATTGCGTTCCACGATCTAATTTCCTTATCTAAAAATTCGAAAAATTGGAAACCAGGTACAGTTTCTGAATTTAATGTTCTATAAAATAGATGTATAAAATCTTGCGGTATACACCTAATTAATATCCTTATAAAAAAATCATCATTCCCTGGTGTGACCTTTTTGCAACCGCAAGAATAATAGGCATTTCGGAAATGATCATATATAATTTAATTTTTCCCTAGTTAATATTTTAATTTTCGGGAACTCCAATAACTTGTCAATAGTTTGAAATATTATTTCGTCTTTCCGAACTCATAATAATCTTTTAAAACTTTTAAAGCAATTTCATAATTGCTCTCGATTATACTCAAGCCTTTAATTTTATTTAAAGCGGCTCCCTTCAACGAATTCTTCAAATGCATTAATTTTTCCGTCTTCGACAAATTTTTTCTTGAATCAATTTGGGCTTTGAATAAATCAAAAACTTCTACCCATTCCACAAAACCATCTTCAAATATGGGCAATTTAATAACAGGAACACTTGCATTTGATCTTCATTGACTTGTCATTTTAACATCAATTTGAGATATTCTGGCATTGGTCAATTTTTCTTCTTCTTCTAAAATCCACTCAATATCCCTTATGATATCCAAACTTGAATTGCTATTTTACTAAATCAAATTCTTCATAATTTAGTGGTTGTTCTTCAGCTTGTAAATTTTCAAATGCGTCATATACGGCATTTTCTATTTCAGTCCTTTCTTCGAGTAACCTATTCAAATCTCTTTTTAATGTTTTTAATAAATTCAAGCTTTCCAGGTTTCCTTCTTTCGTGGCCTTAATTACGGAATTTTGCAGGCGTTCCGTATTCCATCTAAATAATCTAACTTTCCTGAAGCCATTTTTAATTTAATAGAAAGGACTATAATAGATAAATTTTCCAATTGCAGTTCAAATTTCAAAATGCTGTGTTGCCAAATCAGCTTAAAACCAATCTTTGCTTTGCTTTTTCAATACAAAAAAAATTGCAATTTAATTATTTGCAATATTTTTCTCTGCAATATCTTGCAGCATTACTTACACTTTTTACACCAACCTTTTTCTTGAAGGAATCTCTGGTTCTTTTATGCTCTTAGATTCTAAGAGTGGAGAATTTCTTTATGAGAAAATTCTACCTTTTGGCTGTGAAGGATTAATGTATAATCCTGGACGATGGACCATGTATAAAATTGTAACTTTTCTAGATCATATCATGTATAATTTTTCATGTATAAATATGATAATGAACTTAGGATAATGGTGTGGACTGTATTTCTTTAATTAAGATAAAGGAAGGTGTATTTTCTCCTTCTTCAATAAATAAAAGCAAAGATTTTTGATATGATATTAACAATGGTTTCTAATGATAAAAATAATGGTTTTTTGTACATACGAATGAAATTTAATACAATGTGATGGCGTGCGTAAATGGCATTCTTGTGGCAATTTCGTCTTCACTTTGGTTTTTTATCCGACGATGAGATATGGGATGATTCAAGTTTGGTTTTTTGTCCTTCTACACTCAATTCAAATATAATCAAAATTCTGCTGATGCAGTTATACAAAACATTCAACTCAATTCAATCTGCTAACGCAGTCAACCATCAAACTTTCAACTTCTCAAACAGAGACTGACTCTCAACTCCTTTCAACTAACTCATTTCAACTCTCAACAGAGACACGCTGGCACTGGCAGCGAGAGCTGCCCAGGCCAAGGTTCCACAACTATACCCTTAGAGGGCATCACTCGTCAATCTATCAATTCAAATTTATACAACAGCATTTGAGCTAAATACCTACTAAAAAAATAATAATTATAAAAACTAAATGTAAAATTTTAATTTTTCGTATATGATCTGAAATATGTAGGTATATGTTATAAAATAATCTTAAAGGCAATCACCAAGAGCACTAGAAGTTTTCTTCAGAAACAAGACTAGAAAAGAGCTACTTAAGATATAGTTTAGAGCGAGTGTGGTTTCTGGGTTTTAGGCACTTTTCAGTTTACTAGCTTAAACCATTCTCTGGCTAAAATTTGCCAAATCGTCAAAATTTAAAGAGAGCCAAACGAGCGTAAAAAAATTTGAAAATGTAGAACTTGTAGAAGTTGTAGCGGCTGCAGCTGATAGCCAAAACTCTTTGCGAAATAATTTAACGTTACAAGAGGAACTAGAAATGCATTTAAAGCAAGACAATGAAGACTATTCTAAACAGACAGGAACTATAATAGAAAAGAGAAATTGAGTGGATATTGATGAGGCAAATAAGATAACTTAGACTATATTTTTATTTATAAACCGACGTTTCGGTGGCTTATTCACTCCTTCTTTAGGGTCTGTATAAAATATGTAAAATACCTTTCCATCAATCTAGCAATCATTACTTGGGATTGAAACACTGCTGGATTGCAATCCCTAACCTGAAAACATGTATTCTAAAATAATAGATACAAAATACAAATTACTACTTGACTTTGATGCACGAATATTTATTGACGCTCAAACCAACCTCGGACGACATCCTGTAGTTCTATAAGAAGTAGATTAGGAGATAACATAATTGATGTTATTTGTTTTTTAAGATCATTTTTCGAAAAAGAGAATTGAAAATACTTTTATAATTAATTCAAAAGTTTTTGTTTTTCCGAGAGTAGCAGAGTTGTTGATTAACAAAGAGAAACAAAGAGGTTGTCCTCTGCTTGATGCAAATAAACATACACACATATTAATTAAATTAATCTTTAAGAAATTCAAAGATATTTTTTATAAAGCGAAATTTTAGAGAATACTTGATAATTTGATAATTTCTATATTTGTATAAATATACTAGAAAAACAAATTTATTTATAATTTGTTAAAAAATTCCGTTTAGTAGATTTGCTCGCGAATCTACTCCGCGGAATTCTAAATTAATACACACATATATCGAGGACAACCTCTTTGTTTCTCTTTGTGAACTTTTATAATTAATTTGAAAGTTTATATTAGGAAAAGAAGGACAAGTTTTTATGTGTGACTTTTTTATTTATCAACCAACGTTTCGTAGACTTTGCCGACTTCTTCAGGGCTTCAAATAGTTAAAAAATTGTTTTTGTGAATATGCCAAATATTTTTTGAAATTTGTGTTCTGATGGTCGTCAATCAATGGTAACGAAGAAAATAAGAAAATTTAGACGAATGTGTGACATGACTATTTAAAGCCCTGAAGAAGTCGGCAAAGTCGACGAAACGTTGGTTGATAAATAAAAAAGTCACACATAAAAACTTGTCCTTATTTTCCTAATATAAACTTTCAAATTAATACAAATTATGGACGAAAATGATAATAATAATTTATAATTAATTTCAAATTTGATGTTAAATTAAATTTCATAAAATATGTAAAATACCTACGCGGGATCCCGCTAGATTAGCATCAATCCAGCAATCATTCGGTGGGATTTAAAATACTTCTGGATTACAATCCCAGACATGAAACATATATTTTAGAATAGAAGAATGATTGAGGTAGAAGCATAACTCATACGGATTACATTGAAAATAAGTAATTTAGATACAAAATAAGAATTACATTGAAAATGAGTATTTTCGATACAAAAGTATCCAAAATATGTATTTTAAATATTTGATTTTCGATATTGTCCATTTCTGCTATGTAATAATAGGAAATTGGACGTTTAAGACCAGTAGAAGAATGATTGAGCTAGGAGCATAACTCCTACGAATTACATTGAAAATGAGTATTTTTGATACAAAATACAAAAGCATTGAAAATACGTATTTTAAATACTTGAAACTGCCCATTTCTGCTATGAAATAATAGGAAATTTGACGTTTAAGATCGGTAAAAGAATGATTGAGGTAGGAGAATAACTTCTACATTGAAAATAAGTATTTTTGATACAAAAGTATCCAAAATATGTATTTTAAAAACTTGATTTTTGATAGTGTCCATTTGTGCTATGTAATAATAAGAAATTGGACGTTTAAGACCAGTAGAAGAATGATTGAGGTAGAAGCATAGCTCCTACGAATTACATTGAAAATAAGTAATTTAGATACAAAAATACGAATTACATTGAAAATAGGTAATTTAGATACAAAATACGAATTACATTGAAAATAAGTAATTTAGATACAAAATAAGAATTACATTGAAAATTAGTATTTTCGATACAAAATACAAAAGTATCGAAAATATGTATTTTAAATATTTGATTTTCGATATTGTCCATTTCTGCTATGTAATAATAGAAATTGAAGGTTTAAGAGAATTTAGAAGAATAATAGAGCTAGGACCATAACTCCTACGAATTACATTGAAAATGAGTATTTTTGATACAAAATACAAAACGCATTGAAAATACGTATTTTAGGTACTTGAAACTGCCCATTTCTGCTATGAAATAATAGGAAATTTGACGTTTAAGACCAGTAAAAGAATGATTGAGGTAGGAGGATAATTTCTACATTGAAAATAAGTATTTTCAATACAAAAGTATCCAAAATATGTATTTTAAATACTTGATTTTTGATATTATTCATTTGGGCTATGTAATAATAGGAAATTGGACGTTTAAGACTAGTAGAAGAATAAACCGAATATTTCCTACATTTGATTCAATCACGAATCAACTGTAGGGAATTTTTGGTGATCCATCCGAAGGTCTAGCGGGCTATACGCATAAATGACGTTGTATTGTAGCTAAGTGGATCACATCTTTTTTCTCTCTTGGTCCAGGCTTAAGACTCCACAGACTTCAATAGCATAATCCGCAGTAGTCTCGTGATAAAATATCTTTTTCAAATAAAGCGCGGTCAAAACATTTCTCATTGATAGGTCAATTATTCTTTGTTATATCAGTTAGAAAAATTATAAAAAAAATTATTACAGTAGAAGAATGATTGAGGTAGAAGCATAGCTCCTACGAATTACATTGAAAATAATTAATTTAGATACAAAATACGAATTACATTTAAAATAAGTAATTTCGATACAAAATACAAAAGTATCTAAAATACGTATTTTAAATATTTGATACTGCTCATTTCTGTTATGTAATAATAATAAGAAATTGAACGTTTAAGGCCAGTAGAAGAATGATTGAGGTAGGAGCATAACTCCTCTTTCGTTTATCTTGAATATTTAAATAAAACATGACCTTGTCACCCCTTGGGTTCCATCCCCTTCCCTTGATTCCCCCATGACTCCACAGATGGCACATCCAGAGATGGCATCACGCGAGGTCTCTTGACCAGACATTAGGAAAATAAAAAAAAAAATACAAAAAAATTCCACCCTGATCGATTTGCCTCCGGGGAATTACTTAAGGAATTATAGACTTTCGGGCCCTCACCATTTCAAAACGCTTTGATTGTCCGATCAATTTTTAATGATCATCTGACGCAAGTTCATCCTTTTAAGTTTATGAATTACACATTGAATTAAACAATAGGTATCAATTATTCAGCATCCAGGGGTCTTATCATTAGAGCCACTCTTCTTTAAATGCATAGAGTGTCCGACCTTTTTATGAGGGGCTATAAAATATACGATTTTACTTTTGAAATCAAAATACCTACACGTGATGAAAACATTAAATCGCTTTATCTTATGGTAAAAGTTTAACTATAGTGAAACGATTAAAACGAAATTATTATTTTTTAAGAGCTTAACTTTTCGAAGTAGATATTAAATATTTAGGTTTAGTAGACACTGTGGGTAATGGTGCAAACTTATTAAAAATCTATAATTATTTAAATTTAAAATAATCAATAAAATCAAATAAATTAAAGTCACACAAAATGAACTTTATTTAAAATTAAATAAACTGCAACGGATTGTTACTAAACTTTATCCAAATTTATTTGAAATATTAATATGTTTATTCCTTTATTATTAATCAGATATCACTTGTAAATTGCAGTTTATGTTGACTTTAATTCAAAAATAATAATCGATTCTCATTTAACAGTCGAGGAATAACCATTATACATTCGATTTTTGAGATTTCAGTTATTATTGGTAACCATTGCTGAAGACATGGAGAAATCGACTTAAAATCATAAATAACGATCGATTCTTATCTAATACTAGAGGAATAACCTTATTGCATTCCATTTTTGATGTTTTGACTATTAATGGCAACCTGTACTGAAAACGTGGAAGAATCGACTTAAAATCAAAAAGACTAAATTCTTTTATTGCAAACAACTCAAGCTTGAGTAGCTAACCGCCTAATTGCAAAATAATTTAGCACATACTAATGAGTTTGTTATTTTTTAGATTTATTGTAACTAGCCCATACACCTTTAAGATAATTATAATATATATATATATATATATATATATATTTGGTCATTTCACGTCAATTTTACAACGTTTAAAATAATCGAAGTTGTCCCATCAAAAGAAAATCTAATTTTTTGAATAAAAAGACAAAAAAGCATTACAATATTTTTAATCAATTTTTGAAATTTTTTTCAAAAAGTACATTAAAAAATAAAAAATGACATACTATTAATTAAGAATACCTTTATTCTTGTCAAAGTTATGAATACTTTAATAATACGTTGATCTATTTTCTTCAAAAATCGAAATTTCGTTATGGGATAAGATAGAAAGCTAAAAATTTACTTGGATACTTCTTTCTACATATATAAAAATAACATATCAGAAAATCAAAAAAATTGAAGAGGGTCACCGACAAAACCTCGTTGAATTGATATGGAATGACCCATATAATTTTTTTATAAAACAATCTGGAAACATTAATTAAAAGATTATATTAGGAAAATAAGGACAAGTTTTTTGTGTGACTTTTTTATTTATCCACCAAAGTTTCATCGATTTCGCCGACTTCTTCAAAAAAAAAAAAATATTCTATTCAGGTTTAAAAAACAGGGTTGCCTTATTCTATATATGTGATTTCTGTTTTATATTAATAAAATTGTTAATATAAAAAGAAAAGAAAGAAAAATTGTGTTTTTACTTTATTTTTTTTTGTGAATGTGCCAGATATTTTTTGAAAATTGTGTTCTGATGGCTTTCAATGGTAACGAAAATAATAAGAAAATTTAGACGAATGTGTGACATGACTATTTGAAGCCCTGACGAAGTCGGCAAAGTCGACGAAACGTTGGTGGATAAATAAAAATGTCACACAAAAAACTTGTCCTTATTTTCCTAATATAAACTTTCAAATTAATACAAATTATGGACGGACATGATAATAATAATAGTTAATTAAAAGATCAAATATTTCGGGAAAAAGCGATTCCTTTATTAATAGAATTTGAAAAAAAAATTCTCCCGAAACGTTTGGCATTTTAATAAACTTTTCTAGATTGTTTTATAAAAGAATTTATATTTTATATGTATTAATATTATTTTATTTTTTTATCCAAGATATTGTGTTTAATTGGCAAATTTTTATGACACGTTCGTTGGCCGTTTTATGTTGTTCGCACACTTTCTATGTCCCTATTGGAGATAAAATGATGTACTTACTTTCTCTTTTTTTATTCTTTTTTTGGCTTTTCCTCTACCACTCAGCCCATATGTATCGTGTGAAACGAAAATAAATCGCCATCTGTTTATTATTGGTCACTTTTATTTCCTCCAAAGAAACAACCCGGTCCATTAAGCGTAAATTCGGGATTTTTTTTTAAACTCAAGATATTTCGCCTCTCTAAGTTTGAGAACTTTTTTGCTCTTTCTAAATCTTTTTTTTTTCCAAGACAAAAAAGATTATATCCCTCTTGTTTGCTTATTAAGTAATCCCGTGAGATCGCGAATAGACCATTTCTTTGCACAATAATTCCTTACGAGAGAAAATAAACCTCATCTAGGTGTAGGAGCTTTATATTTCTTTTTATTTTATTTTATATATAAAACATTGTCAGATGGTATTAAGAGGCTCTAATATTCCAAGCACAAATATATATGACCTGATGAAAGCAATATTCCACCCCAGATTCCAAGCTATAAATCCATTTTAATTATTGCTGGTACCTATCAATGGAATTTTATTCAATGAAAGATTCAAGTAACTTTAACTTCCTGTCGCAGCTTTCAGTCTATATTTGTGTAATAATTAATCATTTTTCATTGCTATGGAAAAACTATTTGTATGTTTGCAAGTTAAAGAACAAAAAAAAAAATAATAATAAGCCGGCCAAGTGCGAGTTGGACTCTCATACCGAGAGATCCATACTTATCAAATTCAGGTTCAAGATATAAAAATTTACAAAGGTTGTTGAACAGTTCGGGTCGAAACAACTACAGATACACTTACATCTTACCTGAGTTTATTAGACTATCATAAGCATTCATATAAGGTAAAGTAAAGAACTGTCCTTTGTGAACTCCTGAAGATGGGCTTATACCCCGAAATATATATTGAGTCGTGCTAAACAAGCATCCGATCTTTTATTTATGTGAAACCTACCTAGTATTTTATATTAAAAAAATTTAAATAGTTCCAAAAAAAACATTTTTCAAAAAATTTTCTTTACTTTATTTAAAATGTTTCACCAAGAACCTACACCATCCTCCCTTAACAAAATTCATATAAGGTCCAGAAACATGTAATCTTGGACTTTTTGGCGAGTGGCTGGTTGCTTCCGGTTCCTGATTTCAGTAAAAGAGACTGACGAGAGGTGTACATTCATAATGACAAAATAGCTTAACTTTGGCTTATTTTTGAACTTAGACATATTAACAATAGATAATAGAATAAGAAAAATATTTAGTATTTTTGAGTAAATTCAACATTCCGTCTGCCTGGAGAACTTCACCCATTGGTCAGCAAAAAAAAGCAATAATTTTTCATTACATTTTATCAGACAATAGTCTTTTCTTCTATCTTTTACAATCACGAGTGAAAAAAATCATTGAATATTATAGCTCTTGTCCGAAAACGAACTTGAATTCAAATTATTTTTTCATTTAGAGATTTTTATCTAATTCAATTTTTATTTGCACATATAAGAAAATTATTGAATTTTAAAAACATAAATAAAAGTCTATCCAAATTAAAATCCTTAAAATATGGCATGAATTTGAACTTGATTTATGACGTTGGTGCGCCTGTATTTAGGCAACATAATGAGCGCCAAAGAATGAAAGCTGCGTAAGAGCTAGGCGAGTCCAGTCGTTGAAGGAATGCTCCAGGGCTTATGCCATGTAAGCAAGTACATACATATGAATGAAAGAATAATTATTTTATATAAGCTTTAAATAGGTAAAGAATAGAAAAGGTACAGTATACAAATTCGAGTTTTTCCAATATACTCCCTCAGTTCCATTTTATTAATGTGATTTGCTTTTTACTTTATTCAACGAGAAGAATTTTGATTTTTTTTTCGAGATTCAAAAATTCACTACCCAAATATTAATTAATATTCATAATTTCACCTGCAGAGCTTCGAATAACAGTTGATGAAATATACATTTTTAAAATTAACATATTTAAAATTAACATTCATGTTATAGCTAATTAATTCATTTTAGCATGTTTTCTAATTCCGCTTGAATGTGTTTTAATCCAATATTCTAAATCATTTATTTATTTATATTTATTGATTTATTTTTATAAGAAAATGCCTAGCCTTTTGAAATGGGTTCAAAACAAAACTACTTAACAAAGGCTTTGTCAATTATTTCAATTCTTTGAATGTCAATCATTTAGTTCAGGAATATTTTAGTAAGCATGAATAAAAAATTCAATTCTATTATATCTTTTATAAAGCTTGTAGCTAACAAGTATTGTAAGTAAAACAGGATAAATTTTCTTGTGTTTTTAATTGAAAATTCAATTTTATATATGGGAAAGTAAATTAAATTTTTTGAAGCGCACAAAGTGTTACTTTTCTGAAAGTGTTTTAAACGTATAAATATATATCGTCTAGTAGAACATAATATAATAATTATATATTATTATTATTATTATTATTATTATATTATATAATTCATAAAACGTTGAATAATTTCAAAATCTCAGATAAATTAGATACTAGTCTTCAAGCAAGACCTAACCTTTGAACTGGGTACAAAAACAAAAATATTTAATCGCCCGCGGGCCACGGGATTGCCCAGCATTTACGAATGTGTGGTCCAACATAATATCATAAACTTCCTTAAAACATTGAGATTTATATGTAGAGATACATTTATTCCTTTTTTCGAAATATGAATGTACATTTGTACAAGACGATAACCTTTTTTCAAGAATTACATTCATTAAAAGCAAAATTATAAGCTCAACTATATCAGATAAAAAAAATAATGAAGTTTCGAATATTCAAAAATCCTTCTTCTTCTCATATTTTCATTTTCTAAAATATATATTATTTCAATAATTTATATGTTACGATACTCACCAAGTCTATAGTTTTCATTCTAGTACAAGAGGAGACAAGGAATTGGGGTTTTCTAGAACAATCACAATTAACTGATAATTTCTCTCCTGGACTAAAACTTGTCAGGACTTGTCTTTTAGATCTTTGCACGTTCTTACATGTCAATAGATAATGGATAGTCAAGGATTATTATATCCGTGACCCTTTTAACAAATAAATTATCATTCCTCATATCCTTCTTTAATCCATTCGATTTAAACCAGGGCTATCCAACCCGAGGCCCAATATAAAGTCATATAATTCCTTTAAACATTGAGATTTATATTTAGATACTGGTAAACAGACAATTTGGACGGATAATTCTTTCCTCTACAATAAGAAATCTGAAAATCTACTGTGAAGTTTTCGAAAAATTAAAGTGTTAATTTTAAATTTTGAATCTGGTACTAGATTTCAAGATTTCCGAAAAAAATAATCATAATTTTGCTCTATTTTCGACTCTATTTTCATTAGAAATAAATTTTCTACTTGTAAACCTCCTGATTGAATGTTCTAGCTCAACAATTAGATACCGATCTGAAAAGAAAAATTAAATATTTGGGGGAAGGTCGGATAGGCTAATCGGTAGCGCATCATCCTGCTAACCAAGTGGACCCGAGTTCGAATCCGGTCTCGAGGCATTCGGCTAAAATCTGACCCCGGGGTAGGAGACAAAATTTAAAAAATAAAATAGTATCGTAAATTGGCTTATGGTTGGAAAGGCCGAAAAGCCACAAAAAAAAAAAAAAAAAAAAATATTCTCTCTTTATTAGAATTTTATATTTATTATCTAGCCAGGAAAAATACAAACAAATAGGTAATAATACATAATATCACTTTTTGTAAGTACATATGTATTTACATATACAGAGAAGCTATTTTCAAGTATAAAATTTACAAAAATGTAAAATTAGAAGCTCATTATGAGCTAAAAAAATAATAAAGTTCTTATTTCTTTATTATTAACTATATTTTTCTGAATAACAAATATAAATAGAATTGTAATATTTTATCTGCGATCAGAGACAATTTTTTTTCTTCAAATTTGGTCTGTGTAAGCCAAAAAGTAGGATACTCCCAGCTTATGTATACATACAATTCAGTGGCATAACATAAGGGTTTGAACTCCCCGAAATTTTCGTTAAGATGATAAAAATGCGTATCCTATAAAAAATTAAATAATTAACTAACTCAACTAATGGACAATTTTTAATCTCTCAAAAAATGACAATCCATAAATTTAATTGCTTTCATGGACTAACCTTCTCAACTTCTCCTGATTTTAAGAATTTTCATTTCCTTAACTACAAACAGGTAACTTGATCTGTTATGTATAAAAAACCACTGTCGCGATAAGCTATTTTACCGCTCGTGAACAAAACTCAATTTTGCGCCTATATGGACACAATTTATAAATTAGAACTATTAGCTATATACTTTTGTATAGGTACTTTTTTTTACTTTACCATTCAGGGTATGGTCAAGTATTGTTTGCTTTGTTTTTTTTTAATTTTAGTTACAGATTGTAAAATATATTTATCTACCTAATTTATGTAAGTATACTTCTCAGTCTATTTATTGCAGTTTTGGCGCCCCTTGGTGTAGCAGCCCGTGTGCGGTGCACCACTTTTGCATCATGGCTCTGAACACGAACAAATTAAAATAAACATTTTTCTCTATCTCGCCCTCATAATTTATGTTTTCCAAACTGCTAATTTTGTCAAATGGAAAAAAAGCTTTACAAATAAAAAAATAAATAAATAATAAACAGTTTTTTTTAATATTAATAATTATCATAATTATTAACTTTAACTTTATTAACTGGACAATTAACAACACGCACTAGCACAACTTTTACTTTGTCGTTGTACATTTGGATTAGGGTTAAATAAAATAAAAAATAATAAAAGATACTATTTCCATATTTAAAGAAAGTACGGTCATTTAGACCAGAATTATTATTTTCAATTTCGTTCACATCAAATATGGTGATGTCTGGCCATCCACAAAACTTACCTTTTTTTTTTTTTTGCTTCTTCTTTTTCTATATTCTCATACATTAATGATTCGATTGAAATCATTTCTTACTTTACCATACAGGGTATGGTCAAGTATTGTATTCGTGCATGAAAAAACTGTTTTGTTCCTTCTTTTATTCGAAATATATCGAAAACGGCTGAAACTATTTTGATTAAAAAATTGAGCAAAACCATGGCATTTCGCTCTACAAAAAAGCTCTAATAAGTAAACATCGAAAATATTACATTTTTTGAGATAATAATTGTTTTGTCAAAATGTCTCTTAGTCTGGTTATTAGTCTGGTTGTTATTCTGTCTGTTAGTCTGTGCGTTACCAAATTTTTGTGGACGAGCTAGCTCAAAAACTAGTGTGAATATCGAAACCAAATTTCACATGTAGTTTTGGTTCATTGAAATTAAGAGCTGATTATTTTTTGGTGCATATCGTCCGAAAATTAAGGATGGTGGGGGAGGGGGGGGGTTAAATATTAAAAATCTAGGCCATTTGAGCAAAATAAACCATTTTTTTTGTATACATAATCATTGGGACCCCAGAAGTTTAAAAATGCAAAAACTAACAGTCCGAAATGGGGCGATGTGGGTCAAAAGATAAAAATCTTGGCCATTTACCAAACTCAACCAAATTTTGTATACATAATCAGTGGGACCCCACAAGTCTAAAGATGCAAAAAGTAACCGCCCAAAATGGGGGGGGGGTAGGTTTTTTTGATACTCTTTTTGAAATACATTTATTTAATGTTTAAAATTGTTTTCCTTTCGATTTGTTCAAAAAAAGTGGCTACCTTTAAGTTTCTTTATAAAATCTTTAATTTTTAAGTTCGATTTTTGCCAAATATTTTAAGGAAATGATACCTTTTCTTCTTTCTTAATAATACGGTTTAAAAAAACAAACTTGAATTACTAAGGGTTAATATTTTATTTTTTATTAAAATCTAAGCTTTCATTCAAAAGGAACTCGCATTCAAATATTTTTCAAGTGGCTTGATTAGAATTTTTATTAAAGATTCTAATGAAATTATAATTTGTCTTCTTTCTCAAGAATTCTCTTAAAGTAAATTTATTTAAGAATAAAAGCAATATTGCTTTTTCAAAATTCAAGGAATTTTTTTCTCAAAATTCGAATGAAATCACATTTTTTATTTACTTATTTTTTATGAAATGTACATTTACTTAATGTTTATAATATTACTCTCTTCTCGAAATTCAACAATTTGTTTAAAAGGGGAAACTTATGTCATTTTCAATGTTTGCTAAATGGCTTGATTCTATTTTTTTGCTAAAGATTCTAGCGAAATTATATATTTTCCCTTCTTTCTTAAAATATGTTGTTTTAAAATTAAATAATTTTACTCAAAGATTAAAATTTGAATTTTGTGTCACTCATCTTTATAAAAATTTTCAAGAGTCTAGATTACATTTGTTTTCATAGTAGTGAATTTTTATTTCTTTTTTAAAATATACCTAGACCTATTTATTCTCTTGATTTTTTTCAATTCTAAATTAATATATTTTTTCCTTACTCAAACTCCAATTTTTTTTTCCAAAAGTTTATCCTTAGATCACTATTGAATATTTTCGAAGAGGGTAGGCCAATTTTTCGTAAGATTAAAATAAATTAATATATTTTCCTCTTTCTTAACAATATCCGTTAAAATAAAATAAATATTACTACTCAATGATTTAAATAAAAAAAAAATACTTGCACAAGAATTTTTATTTTTTTTTTTCGTATAAACATCAAAGAATTTGTTACAAGGGTGTCATAGTAGCTTTTTAAATTTTCCAAATTTTTCAGCATTGATCTCGGGTTTGAAATTTAATTTTTTCAGATAATATATTATCTTTTAAACTTGGTTGAATTGTCGTGAAATGTAGTATATACCGAGGGGTGGACCGCGTGTACACCTACTTCCACTTCCACTTTCATTTCCAAGTAGAAGACAATAGATGAAAGGCATTATCTAATTAATTCCAAAATAATTCCACATAATTCCAGTCTCGGTTCACCCATCAGTATATAATATACGTATATAAGTACACTTACAATAGCTAATACATATATTTCATTCAGGATAATATACGCCAATTCATTCATTGTGGACATAGTTTTATTGGTTCATAATTTATTGTTAGTTTATTTTTTATACGTACAAATATGATATCACAAAAGAAATGATGTTATTGATATTGTAATAAAATATGACATTGAGGGAGAAATAGGGAAGCAAAGATATTTCAAATGTACAAGGCTTAAAATATTCCCTAGAAAAGAGTTAAACGCATTGGGTGCTTTCACATTGTTATATTATGTATACTTTTCTATTAGCTTTTGAGATTTTATAGAATATATATTTTGTAATAAGTAGACCCAAGTTTACCTTAATGTATGACGTCACTGGATTCACACAAAAATATATTCTTCCAGAATGCGTTAGTTTCGTCGTTTCCTGAACTCGCTACCTTTTATATTAATTCTATTTATCTTGGCTAAAAGTATATTGGAACGAAAATCAAAACAGGGAATTTAATATAATTGATGTCCAATACCACAGAACCCCCTGTCCTCTCTTTTCTAATTCGAATATCAATAAACATCAATAATTCATCATTGACCTTTCTTAATGTTTTTATACATTATTTAAAAAAATAACGATTTCAAAGAATTCACGCAAATTAATAATTTATTCTATCACATTATTTGATTATTATTGGATTGATTATATTATAAATAGTGAATTATTTTAATGACTTTATCAGTGGAATCACAAATGTATTCACTACCTTTAATATGATCAACGTCATTCGAATCCACTTAAGAGTTAGAAGGATACTGCTACACTAAAATAGATACGTGTAGAATAGGGTGGTTCTAATTTTAACAAGGTCATTATTTATACAATATCAACTCAAAATCTCATTCAAGATCCTAAAAAAATGAGCTGCGCGAAAGAGAAACTTGTTTACAATGCGAAAACCCGTGCCGGCAGCTAGTTGAAATTTCAAATAGGAATAACATTGGTTTCTTGCATATTTGAACGTTTTAGGGAAAAACTTGTTCCTTCTTGAATAGTATAACTTGAATATTTTTTTATTGGGAAATTGAGGTTGCTGAACATAAATCTGAATATAAAAAATACCTTTGACAATTGAATACTGTCATCATGAAAGCCGAACTTAAGAAATTAGTAATTTAATGGGAAATTCGCTCTTTGATAAGTTTTTTCTATTGTATTCAGGATAATAAATCAATATGAATATGAAGTTTAAAATATTTTTTACATTTGACAAGTTAATGAGTTTCAATGATAATTTTGAATTTTTAAATTAATTATGAATGAATACTAACCCTAGTATCACAATGTTTCAAACTATATACTAACTATATTGTCCCTATATAGATTTTGAGAAACTATATAGGCCCTATATAGTTGCTATATAGTTTGAAACATTGTGCTACTAGGGAAGTAATAATTATGATGTGTGATATTCTACAGTCATCATCAGCACTTCTCACTTGACAAAGGTATTTTCCAAATTGAGATTTATGTTCATAAATAAAATATTCAAGTTATACTATTAAAGAATGAACAATTTTTGTCCCAAAACGTTTAAATAAACAAGAAATCAATGTTATTCCTATTTTAAATTTCAACTAGCTCCCAGCACATATTTTTGCATTTTAGTCTTTTGAGTAGCTTATTTTTTTAGGATCTTGATTGAGATTTTTAGGTGCGATTGTAAAAATTCTGGTATTGTTAAACTAAAGACCACCTTAGTGTAAATCTGTAAATGGTCTTTCGAGAAGCATCCCTTCTTCAGTATCGTTGCCTTGATAACAATTGGAGCGGGAGACCCATGTTCTGACCTAGCAGATTGTAAAATAAAATTTGATAATTATGGTATGGAAAACCATACTATATAAAAGCTTGAAGATACTTCGAGTAGACAATAGCTTTATTTTAATCCACTTGTTCGAGAATAATATTTCAGAGATATTTTTATAAAAGGAGAGAAAAAACAAATAAAAAGAAATCGTATTCCTAATATCCATTTGTATTAAAAAATGTAAGAATTTATAGTTTGTAGATTCTTTCAACTGCTTGTTGTTTTCGCTTTTAGAAGAGAGCCCAATGTAATAGTGTGTTTAGTGAATAAATAAATAAATAATAAATGTCCTTCTGAGAGGGAGGTGTTGTTTGCAAGGGATTCGACTGGTCAATCGTCGGTGTGCAAAAGTTTATGGGACTCCGAAGCACAATGAAGAGAAAAGACTCCCCAAGACCCTAAAGGGGCGGAGACCTCCCGGAGGGAATCCAAACAACCCTCCCAAATCACCCCGCTCCCCCTCCAATACCAGTTGCATTCATACATTCCTATTTATAATGCGAAACAGAAAATACTTTTTCTTCTAGTTGCTAAAATCATATATTCAATTATTGATTAACTAACTCACTTTATATTTTCATCAATTTTTTAACTTTTTTTATTTTTATAATAATTATCTTCTACAGGAAAATATAAGCAGACGTGTCCTGATGAGGCCATCCAGTTGACTTTACCATACAACCTGGCCACTCGCTTATATTTAATATTTAATAAAATTATTTATAATCATATAGGGAGGGGGGTTAATTTTTGCATTTTTAGACTCCTGGGGCCCCACTGATTATGTATACAAAATTTGGTTGAGTTTGGTCCAAGAGCCTAGATTTTTATTTTTTGACCCGCCCCCCCCAGCCATTTTAGGCGGTTAGTTATTGCATTTTTAGACTTATGGGGTCCCACTGATTATGTATATAAAATTTGGTTCAGTTTGCTCAAACGGCCTAGATTTTCAATTTTTAACCCCCTCTCCGACCCTCCTTAATTTTGGGCCGATATCCACCAAAATCTAATCAGCTTGTAATCTCAATGGACCAAAATTACGTGTGAAATTTGGTTTCGATATTCACACTAGTTTTTGAGCTAGCTCGTCCATAAAAATTTGGTAACGCACAGACTAACAGACAGAATAACAAGACAGACTAACAGACATTTTGACAAAACAATTATTATCTCAAAAAATATAAGTTTTTCGATGTTTACTTATTAGAGCTTTTTTGTAGAGCGAAATGCCATGGTTTAGTTCAATTTTTTTAATCAAAATAGTTTGACCCATTTTTGAGATATTTTGAAAAATAGAAGCATGAAGAGCACTTTTTTCATGCACGATTACAATACTTGACCATGCCCTGTATGGTAAAGTAAAAATTATGTGACTTATAACACTAGATATCTGTACCATTCATACTCATTTGATCAAGCAGATGACAACCTCTTTATTTCTCTTTATGAATAAATTCGTGTTTATCAAATGAATTTATTTTATCGGTCCCATTTTATAATCATATCTTTTTTTTTACTGTTGAATCAAATATAAAAAATATTAAAAATGTCGTGCAAAAAAATCTATATATTTTTTCAGGTAAAAGCTAAAATTCAGTACAGTGTAATTTGAAAATACATAGATGATTCGAATCGAGTTTCATTAGATAAAATTATTAAAGATTGGCAATTTATACTCACAGGAATCGTTTTCAGATATAAAGCTTAAATTTGGCGCATTGAAATTGCGTGACAAGTATCAGCTTATTAAATAAAAACATTCTATATTGACAATTCATATTTTCGGGAAAGATTTTCAGATATATAGATAAAATTTGGTGCATTATAACTTAGTTAAGTACCAATTTTCAGTTCATTAACTAAAATAATTCGAGATTGTCATTTTTTACTTTCACGAAACGCTTTCAGGTATAAGATTAAAATTTGGTGAATTATAATGTGAAAATACATATTTGCGTACCAATTTTCAGCTCATTAGGTATAACTAAAACCATTTATACAAAATGAAAATATTTTGTATCTTATATAGGTATCAATATTTTTTTTTTACTTAATTGATATTTTTTCATCGAATAAAATGAATAAATTCGAAATATTCGAGAAAACATTTTTTTACCAACTGATCTGCCAACAGGTCTCAACTTGTCCATGCGTGTCTAGACTCGTTTGAAATAGTTTCGAATTTTCATAATTTAAAATCTATTAAATATTTGTAATTGGAAATAAGCAAAACGGGCAATTCTAGAGCAATGATTGGGTACTGATACTATCTAATGGTTGATTTCTTGACCGATTTGACTTTATTTATTTATACTAGATTTTTTGAAGGTGTCAATATTAAATTTTTTCTCTTTACACAAATACCGTATTTGGTCTCCCTAAATACTCTTGTATTAGAATCGATAAAAATATCTTGGGAATTAATAGTTTATTTTTCTAAAAAAATCAAAAATTCAGGCTATAGCGGGGACCTTTTGTATATATTTCAGTTTATTTCTAGGCTGACATAATAAAAATTTTTCTCTTTATATCAACACAAATACTGTATTCGGTCTCTTTAAATACTCTTGTATTAGAATCGATAAAAATATCTTAGGAATTAATAGTTTATTTTTCTATGAAAATCAAAAATTCAGACCACAGGGGAGACCCTTTGTATATATTTCAGATTTCTTCGAGGGTGTCAAAGTTTAGTTTTTTCGCTTTATATTAAAACAAATACCGTATTGGATTTCTCTAAATACTCTTGTATTAGAATCGATAAAAATATACTGGGAATTAATAGTTTTTTTTCTATGAAATTCAAAAATTCAGACCAAAGTGCGGTCCGCCCTTTGTATATATTTTAGTTTTTTTCTAGGGTGTCATAGTTAAATTTTTCGGTTTATGTATGTCTAATCGTAAGTAAGAGATAAAAATTAATAATAAATAAATGTTAATTTTTATTTAGCTTCTCACTTTGTTCTTTGTCTAGTTAGGCCAAATGTTTTCCTTCAATTAATTATTATCTAAGCTTCGCGGCGCACCTGTGAAGAGGCTGCATTCCCAGGGTGCCGTGGCGCACAGTTAGGAAACCTCTGATATACTTAGCCCAATATTCAAAAAAAATTTTAAATAATAAAATGTAAGTATGCATAAAATTCATTGAAAAAAATTTTTGAGTTACTTGTACAAACTAAATCTATATAAATAAGTAATAAAAATATACAAAGGCAAAAAGTCTTCTTTTTCTATAGAAAGAGTTATTAAGTTCAACTCCATCAACGTTATAGGAATTTTACGGTTCCTCCATAGCGATGATTTATTCTGGTTTTCTCGAAAGCATCTCTCTTGGCAACTTTCTCGCTTTCTCTCCCCTTTTCTCAATTTCTCCTTCATTTTGCCCCTCTATTCTTTGTCATCGATATTATTCTCTTCGAATTTGTTTGTCGTTTTCGTCTAGAATAAGAAAAACTAGTGGTTCTGGGTTCGGGGTGGATTTCTTTATAGCCTCCGCGAAAATACTTAAGGACAACCGATGCAAATGGCTTCGCTTAGATGGAACAGCGCCATTTCGGCCATTTGTTGTTCAACATTAACGTCATGCATCCCATCGCAAATAATGAGAGTAAGATATTCCCAAAATTATCCTAACAAAAAATATATATTTTTAGACTGAATTGTCTATGTAGTGAAATAAAATATGTCGCTTTTTTTATATCAAATTCTTTTCGAATAAAATTGGTGGTAATTATACTATTTCGGTTCCATATTCATTTACATTATAATATAAAAGTATGTAATTGGATGTTGATGAAGGCAGTCCACGGTGGTTGTAAAAAATAAGACTATAATGGTTTTATTATTTTACATTTATTTGTTAAACCGACGTTTTGGAGATTTATTCTCTCCTTCTTCAGGGTAACAAAAAGTCAATGAAAGTAGTTCAAATCATAATTACTTCCTGATTTGAACTACTTTCATTGACTTTTTGTTACCCTGAAGAAGGAGAGAATAAATCTCCGAAACGTCGGTTTAACAAATAAATGAAAAATAATAAAACCATTATAATCTTATATTTTACAACCACCGTGGACTGCCTTCATCAACATCCAATTACATATTTATACCAGTCCGTCTCCTAAAGAAAAACGCTATCATATAAAAGTATGTTTTTCAAGAAACACATTTAATATAAATCTTTTATTTAGTAATGTTTCGTCCCACTCTGTAACTTCTTCAATTCCAAAAACCATAGTGAATTACCGTACCAATGGAGGTGCAACAGGAGCACCAGCACAGGGTTCAGAGTGTACCGTGCTCTGAGGAACAAATAAACGCATATTAAAAATGGTAAAAAATTAAATTGCTGAATACTCACTACTATTGAAATTAAACCTCTTTAAGAAATATATTTATTAATTATAAGAACATATATCAATTAATTATCATAAACTGATACAAATGAAAGTAAAAACGAAACAAAGAGGCATATAAGTAAGCCGGCGGGTCGCAATAGCCTCCTCTAATCCCCATTCATCCCTCTGACCCCTATCCTTTCCCCTAGACCCAGCTCCGACCATCATTCACTCCGCCAACCCTATACATGTCTTCTGGACTCTCTCCTCTTCCCCTAACTCTAATCACCCTTCGAAACCCAAGATATAGCACACGTGCTTTAAAATTCCCAGTGAATCAAGGAAATCCTTTTCATATAATAGATCTGTGTGTGTTGTAAGTGTTTCAAAGGGGTCCTTAAAAAAGAAGATTTAACGCACTTTCCAACATGCAACCTGAACAAATCAATTTTAGGTGAAACTGCATTGTATCAAAAATTCGCAGAAAAAATTTCAAGTCTTAGAACTGAATTTGAAATAAGATTATAATTTTTAGACAAATTAACTTTAAAAATTAGTTTTAATTTTTTTTTTAAGTAATTGAGAGGCGAAAGTTAAATAAAATAACCAATAATTTTTTATGTTAATTCTACATATATTTAGAAAATTATTTTATTATTTTTTGAAAAGGAAACGCGTCGAATCCCGTTGGGTGCTCAATTCATTTTTCCCTTTCAAAAAATAAGAAAATAATTTTCTAAATATGTAGAATTAACATAAGAAATTATTGATTACATTATTTAACTTTTGAGGCCCAATTACTTAAAGATTTTAGTTCTTTGGAAGACACATTTTCTAAGTAATCCTCGATTTTCTCAATAAATATATAATCAGTAAACAATCATATGAAATCGAAGGTGATTGAGATTCAGTAGGATTCAAATTTGAAAGACAAAATTAATTGACGATGGTCTACCTGAATTTTACATTCAAACTTGAAAATACCCTAAGATTCGAATGGGAAATCATTTCCATTTTGGAAATGACTTAACGGTGCGAGGAGTTATTTACATTTACACTTATGTAAAGAAATACTGTAAGTCTCCTGTCAGAACCAGAACAACGCTCACCATGGGACACTTTTGAAAATAATCACTGCGAGTAATATTTCCCCCAAGTAGGAAAAATAAGAAAAACAGATAAGAGATAAGTTTTACTTGAAACTTTAAATTTTCCTTGTCTTTTTTTTATTTCTATACTTTTTGAAATAAAGCTACGTTTCTATGAATATTGAATTTTTTTGCAGCATAAACTGTTAAAATTTTTTAATATAATTTTAGTCTAAAAATGGGAAGTCCGGCCTAAAACCTTTTTACTAATATTACATACCAGTATTGTAATCTTATAACATATTTTTTAGTAATACAAGTCTAATTAATACTAGTACAAGAAAAAAGTAAATTTACAATTTATTTTTATATTTTTTGCAATAAGTTAATAATGTGATTTTACCAATATAATATAGTATTTTTTTTCTATACGCAATCTTGTAAATTTCCTATCTATTTATATTGTAAACATATTGTAAGTAAATTTACAATTTTTTTTAACAACGCACCAAATCTTAAAATTTTTTTATTTGGCCCATGTCAGCCTTTGAGCTTGAAATGTATGTTCTACAGCTGGAGTATCAGACTGGAGGCCCGCGGGCCGAATCCGACCCGCGGCTTAATTTTTGTGACCCCTTAAGAAAATTGGGGATTATAAGGCTTTTAAAAAGATGTTTTGTATAAAAAAACTTTTATACAAACACAAGATAACACAGATAATATTGTTATTCTCTTTCACTTGTGTGTTACTTTAATAACTTTCTATGGCCCGTGTAAATGTAACCTATCATATAAATGGCCCGCCAACATAAATGAGTTTGACACTCCTGTTCTACAGTAATGAAAATAAAATGCAAAATCAGAATCTGAAAAATAGATAAGTTATATTTAATACTATTTCTAAACTAGATTTTTATCTGAATAAATTAAATCTATGAGTGCACCGGATGGTTTTTGAGATAAGTTGTTTAAAGTGAGAAGGCAGGTAGGAAGGTTAGGCAGAGAGAAGTACATCTTGATTGTTCTTTAGTTCAGAATTTATCTAAATTTAAATAATATCCCAAACTGTGGGCAAAGTTTGTTTCTAAACAAGCGAGAGAAGGAGAGGGACTTCTTGACAGGTGGGTTCTGACATGTCTTGACGGCGCGGCGGGCTCTATTATTTACCCTCGGATCATAATCACTTTTGACGGCAACTCGCGTCAAAGAAAAACAGCCTGTAATAACAGAACACGCGTCTGGAAAAAGTCCATCGAAAAATGACATCACTTTGAACAAATGGGCAAAGGATACAAGGAAGCTCAACAAAAAATTAATTCTCTTCTTTTCAGATTTTTTTTTTTAATTAAAAACAAAATTTTTATATAAAATTATATCAAAAGAAAGAACACTTTTAAGCTGAAAAGGAAAATTATCTCTGACTTACTGCTTTGGTGTAAAAGTTAATCAGAGAGAAAGAGTTTCTTATATCTATAGGATTAAAAATTGAAAATATTGTCTTGCCGAGAGTTGCAGAGTTGTTGATTTTTACGAGTAATTTATATTAATTTCTTTAAAGAAAAATTTTTTATTGATGATGTTGTCAAGAAACGGCAATATTTGAGCACTGCTGAAGGAGAGAAGGAATTCTCCTGATGTTTTCTTCGTTGACTCTTTTAAACACTGAAGAAGGAAGGAAGATCCTCCTAAACGTCTATTTTTTATTAGAATGAAAGTGGCGTTCCAATAAATTTATTAAATTGAAAGTTTCTTTTTGCCTAGAGCAGTGGTTCCCAACCTTGGGGGATTTCGTTTATCAGGAGGGCAATAAATAAGTTGGGGGCGATTTGAGTACTCAAAGGTGGAAAAATTAAAATAGTACAGTTAGATAACGAGACCCCTGAACTCCCAGAAGACAAAATACTAATTTTTACTGTTTACCTTGACCATTTAAAAACTGACATGGAATCAAGATTTGAACAAGTTACAAATTCCGGATTGGATTCTAGATCCATTATCGTTTGAAGCTGTAGATGAGCTTGATAACTCTTTGCAGACGGAGTTTCTAGATCTGAAAGTATGACTGTGAGGCGAAAATCATTTTCAAGTAGAGCGGTTACGAGTTAGCCTGGGTGAGGCTTATGGACAGTTATCCACTAGACGAAATACTAAACCACATCCATCTCGTTCCCGATCAACATATTTAGTTGAAAAAGGATTTAGTTCTGTTGTCCAACTCCTCACAAAATCAAGAAATAATTTGGACATTTGCCTCAAAGGAGACTTGCGCCTGAGCTTGACGAACATAAAGCCGGATATTCAAGCATTAACTGAAATCCACCAAGCACAAGGCAGCCATTGAAAAGGTTAAAATAAAACAATAACAAAGTTTTCAAACTTTCATTTATTTTTCAAATTTTAACTGTCAACTTTCTTAATTTTTCCAGATTTCAATTTAAAAATGAAAACATGTACTCCTGTTTTTTAAATGTACGTCAATGATCTTAGTTAATTATTTCAATACTTTCTTCTTAAAAAAATATGTAAAAAATGTACATTTTTTTCTATTTTATTTAAGAGTGACCGGATAAAACTTCTTTGGTTGTTTTTATATACGGTAATAAAATTGTTTAAAATAATAAAACTCCTTTATTATTTAAACTTTACTTCAAATTAAAATAAGGCATTCAATGAAAATGAAAAGGGGGCGATAGGTGTTAGTCAACCTTCAGAAATGGGAGATGGGCCACAAAAGGTTGGGAACCACTGGCCTAGAGTATCAGAATTTTTATAAATTAAAGAAGACAACAAAAGAGTGTGTCTTTTGCTGAAAAAATTATTTTTTATTTATTTATAACGAGACTATAATTTCCAGGCCTTTGCCCTGTATAAAATTCAAAATAGGTGGTTTCTATCCGGCCGAACTTTGGTCTAGCCAATAAGAACGATACGCGTGCTGGCTAGCATTTTCTGCTGGTCGACACAGATCACTTGTGAAAAGACCTCTTGCGTATTCTAACCTTCTGTTGTTTCGTCCTATTATTTAAGAAAATATCCAAAAGCTCTGATTGAATTTAAACACTATTTGACCGTGCTACTCAATTGGAAAACTCTCTTTTGGACTAGGATTTTATTGGATTGATACACATTTGAAGGACCCACGCGAGACTCTGAAAATTTCTAACGGATTTAATATTACATCACGAACCAGGGACAGATACTAATTTATAAGGAACAAAGCGAACCATAGGATATTCTTTTATCATTGCACCAGGTGAACCTCATTATTTATGTAAATATATCTCATCTCATTAAATAACATCAAAATACAAAAAGGCCTTTTTTATTAAAAAACTACAGTCCACGAACTTTTCTTCATCTCTGAGCTAGCAACAAATTCTAAATCTATACATCCCTCTTCATCAGTCTATTACATTTTGAAGTAAAGCCATCGAAACTATAGTCTGGTTATAAATAAATAAAAAAAAATATTTTTCCTGCAAAAGACACACTCTTTTATTGTGTCCTTTAATCAATAAATGTATTTTATTAGGAATTTTATTTTTCATTATCTTTGGCCTACCTTCCATTAATTCTTCAATAATAAATAAAATATTTACAAAAAAAGATGAAGGCCAGCCTTCAAATCTATATTCTTTAAAAAATAAAATTATTTTGAAATACGTAAATAGTTGATTGTTTTATTGTATTAAATGAATACAGTTCTTTAAGAAATATTTCATTAAACAATTATTATTAATAACCCGAACGAGTAAGGAGAAATTCTCCCTTAATCAATAAAAAAATTGACAAAATGTATTTGTTTTATGAAAAAATAATAAAGCAACTAAACAAATAAATATTTGTCATGTAAATAGAACATGTCTAAATAACAAAAATAAAAAAATCCACTTGAAATTACTTATAAATGAAAATTCAATGTATATATATATATATATATATATGCTGTGGATGTGGCGCATCCCTAAAATTTCAAACATTTAGAGTATTTTCATAAATAAATATAATAAGATCGACTTCAAAATTTCAGGATGATCTTTAAATTTTCAAATTATTATTATCCATTATTTCATATATTGGTATAAAAAACAATTTTTGTTTTAAAAAATATATTGGTTCTCGAAATGAAATAAAATTCTTGCATAGTTTCAGGGGCAATTAAAATGAATCATTTTTTCCAAAAGGGTGCCGATAAAAGGTTTGAAGATGAAAGAGATATTTTCCAGTTCAAGCATGTCAAAGACAAGTCCAGATGACTATTGGTCGAATAAAAATTGAACTCGCCGAGGAGCTATTAAAATAGTATTGTAATGATACAATAAAGGAATAAATAAAGATGTTTTGAGAATTTCTGGACTAATCCATTTCTAAAAACTCTCATTATATAAGATCTGAAATAATGCTATTATATGGACAAGTCATAGCTTGCTTATAACAATATAATTAGCAGACATTTCAGATTTTCCTATAGGACAGGCTGGTTCATTTTGGAAAATGGTCGATTTCCATCTCTATAAGTCACAATAATTAATTTCTGACTCCTACCCTAACTCACAAAAACCATATCCGTTTGGGGCGAAGGTCCCAAAATATATTTTTTAAAAATCTAATGTTAAATTTGAAGAATAACGAAAATGATGCCGTTTTCGATGAAATTTGAAAAAAAAATTGAATTTTAAAATAAAATTTCAAAATATAAAGGGTACTTTTTTGGACAGCATCTCCTGGTTCAAAAGTCAGCAACCGCTTCTGATGTACATATTTGATTTTTTGTTAATTGAATTTTTGTTATTCGAAATTTCGATTATTTCCAAAATTATTACTACTATTGTTAATTATTAAAAAAATATCAATTAAATTTTTATATTTTTTCTAGAAGATGGAGTGGTAAAATTCAGTGCTGAATTGCTTCCGAATAAAAGAATTTATTAAAACCCCATATATATATCCTCTTAAAAAACTCGTATAGAAAAGAGTTAAAGAGGGGACTTTTATGTATAATAATATTATTTTTAATTAAAATTAAGTTCAAAACTTTGTGCACGACGATGTTTTGATGATGGCCGAGAGGGTCAAAACGTTATCAAAAAATTAATTAATAATATTCAATTTGATAATTTTTTAATACAAATTTATTATTATATAACTTTTCGAAGATATAGGTATAGTATTCTCAAGAAATGGCTCTCATTATTTTCTTTTGTAAAAATATAACAGAGGTTATATTATTTAAAAAAAATATTGTCAATAGGGACGTTTCGGCCAGTTTATATTATAAAAAATTAGAATAATCTTAAAAATATTTAAATCAAACTGTATCCAAATTTTATGTATTATGAAGAAAATGTCAATTATTTATTATTTATGATTCATTTCAAAAAATTTCAAATTCATTTCAAATTCATTTTCCAAATGAATCAAACGATATATAATAGCCTAGATTAATTTGCAGCAACGCTCAGAGAATGCTGCCGACAGGGAATGCTGATGCCGTCGGTATATTTGCGGTATATGTGAAGCAAATTTGAAATATAATTGTAATTTGAACTCGAATTTCGAAATGAAAGACTCCATTTGATTTTAAATTAAGAAACATTAAATATTTTGATAATTATTCCTCCGCCCCCCCCATCCCACCACTCAAAAATTAAATATTCAATTCGCTTTTCTTTGCGCACAGAAAAAGAAATTAATCACATCTTATTTGATTTATATTTTTTATATTATTTGTTTATTTTTTAATAATTTGCAACTTTTTTATAATTTTTTAAAAATCTAAATTTTGTTATTCTTATTTTTTGATTTTTACAAAATTGAATGACTTAAGACACGCATGCCCGAGTTTCTCATGGCAATACTAGGAGCAGCCTGTCATACAAACAACACCTGATCTCTTTTAAATATTTTGAGCATTATATCGATTATTTTTTAAAAAAAATGATATAATATATTTCTCCTCCTTTTTAAAAAAAATGATATAATATAATTCTCCTCCTTTTAAAAAAAATGATATAATATAATTCTCCTCCTCTCAAGATTCCACTTATTTAAATAAATCTATTTCTACATAAAAAATATCACATTGCTGTAGATTATAGAAAAAAAAATACTTCCAGATTCATAACTAGAGCCTCATTTCTGTAGTTGTGTCAGGACGAAAATGAGGCGAAACTTTTAAGAGACCATGTATTTTCGGGAGTTTACAGGTATACATTTGTAGTGTGGTATTTTAAGAGGAATAAAATTTTTGGACCGAGACGCCGCCCGCCAGGGCACTCAACTCGGAGGGCCGAGCTACGAAGGCACGCACGAAAAGCTCGTAAATAACAATTGATATTTTCTTCATACTACATCAAATTTGGATTCAGTTTGAGTTAAATATTTTCAAGATTGTTCTAAGGCAAAAAAATATCAGAGCAAAGCTAGGTACAACATATTACAGTGGACTTCCATATAACGCGCTCCAGTAAAACGCCAATTCGTATAAGGCCTCGAAAAAATTGCTACTAGTACTCTTATAAAAAAATAATTTTATTCAACTTTTAATAAAAATAAAAATATTATATATGTATGAATCTCAGTATTTAATATTTATTCACTATCGGATGAATAAATAATACATGTACATTTGTACATGGTTCCGAACCTTAAAAATTTTAATTAAGACATTACCGAATACAAGCAAGACTGGGCGTGCTTGAAGTTACATAAATTGGTCTGAAAATGTATGTGCCGTATAACGCGGTTTCTATTACCCGGAACGTATTCCTCGTGTTGTACTGGAGTCCACTGTATTTATATTCATTATATAAATAAATGTATATTTGCATCAAGCATAGAACAGCCTTATTGATTTTTCTAGATAATTCAATAACTCTGCTACTTTCGGCAAATCTTTTAATTATAAAATTTTATTTTTCCCCCTAGTTTTTTTTCTTCTATTATTTATTTTATTTTTTCGTAAAAGGAAGTGAAAAATAAACATTATTATTATTTTTATTCTTCTTCTATGAGATTAAAAAAGATCCTTCCCCCCATCCAAGCGAAGTAGTCATTTTGAAATATTTTCGAATGAGCGAGGGTAAACAAATAATAAAATAGGCGCCAGGGTGTCGTCATGGGGTTTTCTTTTCCTCTTCTTGTCTATTAGGATTCGGGACTGTTCTTATTGTCGCAGACCGAGTGTAATGCGCTGGACTTCCTCAGTCCCAAATCGGCCACCCCCTTTTTCAACCCCCCAGCGTCTCTGCCTCAACACTTCCGGGGTAACTAAAACTCGCGTGGCCAGGCAATAGAGAGGGTAATGTCGGTTGCCCTTATCCCTTGACGTTCACGATAACCTACCCCTATTTTGGGGAGGTCCGCTTCTTCTCCCGGGGACAAACACGCTCGGCTAAGCTATTCCTTTGTCACATTTAGGAGATAGTGATTCAGTCGACCTGACAAGGATGGTCAAAAGGACAAACGAATCAACAAATCTCTTCTCATGTTCGTTCAGGTTCAAGTTTATTTGGGATCGGCTAATAAAAGATCAAATAAGAAAAATTATAGAAAATGCAGAGAAAATATTTAAGAAATAATGGACAAATTATACTCGAATTTATTTTTATAAAAATTTTAATGCTAAAAAATACTTTATCAATTAATGTTCTCGGAGAATGGTGATTGGTAGGTTCTAGGTGAAACATATTATTTAAATTTAAAAAATATAAATTACTAGGTAAGTTTCAGAAATAAAAAAACAAATTGCTTATGACCTTATGAGCAAGACTATATATACTAGCCCATTTTCACTAGTTCAAATAAACAACTGTTTTCTATGTGAACTCATGAACTCGTAACCCGAAATATATATATATATATATATATATATATATATATATATATATATATATGTATATAGAGAGAGAGAGAGAGAGAGAGAGAGAGAGAGAGAGAGTCTTGCTCATAAGGTCATAAGCAATTTGTTTTTTATTTCTGAAACCTACCTAGTAAATTATATTTTTTAAAATTTAAATTTTATTAATCAAATAAAGTATTAAATTCGATCTCTGGCATTTATTCCCTCAAAATTCTTATTTTTACTTTAGAAGTTTTTCTTTGGAGACAGACTGATAGATTTATAGCTCAGGGTTGGATGGAAGGCATTCCAAGAAATAAATAAGAGATTATCTCCAATAAAATTGAAAATGTTTTCCCTTTATAATATTTTGAAACCGACGTTTCTGAACACTGAAGAATAATCTCTTATTTATTTTTTGGACTGCCTTCCATCCAATCCTGGGCTTGTTATTATTACTTTTCCAAACAAATTATGCTGAAGTATTATAATCATGCATGAAATAAGTATCTACCTATTTTTTTTCCTTTATATTTACGAAATATTTCAAAAACGGCTAAAATTATTATGATAAAAAAAATTGACCGAAATTCACAGCGTTTCGCTCTAAAATACATCTTATATTATAGTGAAAATCAAATAATTTTCATTTTAAGAGATAATAATTATTTTGTTAAATATATCTGTTAGTGATTGCGTTAGTGGGTTATAGTAGGAAATTTTGAATTCAAAAACCAACGAAGGTATCAAAATGAAATTTTATCTTTAAATATTTTATCAAAAGCAGATTAGATTTTGGATGAAATCGGCTTAAAAATTTCAAAATGTTTGTATTTCGCAAAATGAAGAATTGTTTTTAGATTTTATCGCTTCAGGACTAGGGGTGAAAAAATCAAAAAATCAAATCCTTATTTGGTACAATTGAAAAAAATGTATCCTAGTGATGGGAAATCTGACACACAAGTATGTATTAATATGCTGCACTTTTATTCTAAGTGTGTACTTGCTCAAAACGTTCGCTGACATAAAAATTTTCGAATTCTATAATTTTTCAAGTAGAGTGCCAAGACGTTTCTTCTAAGGTAACTTCTTATAAATCCTTTAATAAATATTTAATCATTATAAAAGTTTGCCTTACAATTAATCTACATAAATTATATATACCTTGATATTAAAATTGGAACCCTTAGTATCCGAGTCACACATAAATGTTCGGCCACTGATCACAGCAATATAATATATTATCTAAATCTTTTAAAATTATTATTTAAATATTCATAAATGTCTGTCCTGGTAATAGATGAATTTTGGTGACTTTAACTACAACTTATTTATAACTTGTACGACAGATAATAATTTTTCTAAATTGATAAAAAACAAATAAAATATGATTCTTGATAAATGTTGAATATTAGAGAATTCTAAGTAGTTATTGATTTATCGTTTTAGTTTTTTTCAGTGGAGTATCACAGCTGCTATATTCTATGGTTTATACGACCCTGATGAGGAACTTTCCAGAATCAGAGGCTTGAGCTGAAGGTAGGCAATTTCTACAATCGTTTTTTTTTAGTACAATTTCATACATTATTCTAGAGAAAACATTTATATGTGTTTACTTAACGGTAATCAAAAAATAAATATTTTCAAACTTATTTTAATCATGCTGGTATTGTTTCGGGGAATATCTATTCCTCATCTTCAGAGCGGTTTCATCAATAAATATGAATAAATAATTAGATATGTAACTGTTAAAGGTTACATTTTTGTGATTTAATTTAATGTGCGTTTCATAACCATAAGTCTCAGAGCTACGCAATTTGAGTCTTAAGCATGATATAGGCTAGAAGGAGTACAGCAAGCTTTGGCACTCAGGGCGATGTTAGGCTCCCTTTTTAACTTTTCTAATTTTATGAGGCGGACTTTCAGGTCGGGGCCCGGCCTTAGTTGATTAAAATTGAAAGTTTAAATTTATGTGCATTGCTGGGCTGGCCATCTTCGACAAATGACTTTCTGCAGTGCCCAGCCCATCTTAAACGAATTTTAACGTTTTTTAACATTAATGTTAACTTTTATTTATATTTTTTTCAATTACTTATTTAGTTATTTTTTTTTGTAATATTGTATTATTCTTGCTTAATCTCAGTGCAGAGTTGTGGGGCGCTTTTGGCGCCTCCCAACTCTCTGCCCTCGGTTCTGGTATTCTACTGGCGCCCATATATACATTGACATTTTACCAATAGCCACAACATCTGTCATTATTTTTGGACGGCTGATGAGGTGTTACAATCTAATTTGTAAACAAATCTATTTTCTTTCTGTAAAGGGCTGCCCCCTCTGCGCGGCGCAATAAATCGGTCATTGAAATGAAACACCAGAAGTTGGCATTTACATACATTTTTTTAATTGATATACTTATATACTTATCAAGTGTCATAAGTTATTAGTCGTGTATAAATTTAAATCCTATTGAAATAAAAGAATAGGGGTAAATTAGAGTGTTGCAAAATAAATATTCTAACCGCCTAGATCTCATTTTCGAAAGTTACAGAATTTTGGATTTAGAAACTTAAGTTATCTAGAGGCTTTGAATAAGTTATTTAAGATTTAGCTAAATCGAAGAACCGGAAGTACATATGTTTACTTGAAGACTTTTGGTATTTACAATTTCGTCTTTTTTCCTTTTTTCTCAAAATCGGCTTGATGGAAATCTAAATTGAAGTAATTTAAATGAAGAAAATTGGTATCATGATTTCAAATAAAGAAGAAACTAATGTGAAAGTCGTGTGGTGGTCATTGAAATGGAACACTGTGAAGTTGGTAATTTACATACATTTTTTAATTGATATACTTATCTACTTATCAAGTGTCATGTTATTAGTCGTGTATAAACTTAAATCCTATTAAATAAAAGAATAGGGTGTAAATTAGGAGTGTTGCAAAATAAATATTCTAACCGCCCAGATCTCATTTTCGGAAAGTCACAGAATTTTGGGATTTAAAACTTAAGTTATCTAGAGGCTTGAATAAGTTATTTAAGATTTTAGCTTAAATCGAAGAACCGGAAGTACATATGTTTACTTGAAGACTTTTGGTATTTTACAATTTCGTCTTTTTTCCTTTTTTCTCAAAACGGCTTGATGGAAATCTAAATTGAAGTAATTTGAATGAAGAAAATTGGTATCATGATTTCAAATAAAGAAGAAACTAATCGTGAAAGTCGTGTGGTGCCCACACTAGTTGATTATATTTTGACATTTCTAATAAATGATCAATATTTTTTCACAATAACATAACAAAAAGATTCCTTAAGTTTTGTTTTCTTGCGTGTGTCTTTTTTTGTTTTTCGATACCTCATTCCTCTATTCTCTACACTAATTCATTCATTCTCTTCTTTATTCATGGTATTTGTTACATAAGCTAGACTTGCATTGTAGCTAGGAATATCAGATCAATAACACACAATCAATTAATATTGAAGATGAGATCGTATAATAATATAGAGTTGACCCTCGTTTAAATTTCTGGTAAAAGCTACCATATAATTTATTTAGATAGAAATAATTATAATTTCCAGTGAAATTTTCAACAATAATTAAGAGGTCTGATTATATTATATTAGAGTAGTTCGATAAATAATCAACTTTGGCTAATAAAAAAGTGTAGCTGTTATTGAATCCCTCCCCTGTGGATCGGGGGCAGAATAAGTCCGTAGTATTCCCTGCTTGTCGTAAAAGGCGACTAAAAGGGGTTGGACGTAAGGCTTAGAATTCCACCACGTAAAAACTGCCCTCTTACGGAACCAAGACATCACCGGACTAGATTTCAATATAAAATTATTTGAGGATGGCGACTTGGAAATGTTCGAAAATACTCTTCTAGTCTTGAAGCATTCCGAGAATTCGAGAAGAGGCTTAAAAAATGATGCTGAAGCAGACCAAGGACCAGTGTAGTTTAGTTAAAGAAGAAACTAAAAAAAATAAAAATAAATAATAATAAATAAATATAGTGCACTAGAACCAAATCTAGGAACTTTTTAGGTTACCAAACAAATGTATATAGCTTTTCTTAAAAAGATAATAAAATATTATAGTTAATTTATACACTATATATAAAGTATATGCTATTTTTGGAGATATCTAGTGACCAAGATTGCTTAAGAATGCAATCTGACTTGAATAAAATAATGAATTGGTGTGATGCGAACCTGCTCATCGTCAACTTTGATAAATGTAAAACTATTAGTTTTTCTAAACAACCTAACCACTTTAAATTCAATTATATACCCGAAAATGGCACTAGCTGTATTAGAGTTAACTCTATTAAAGACCTTGGAGTTATTTTCGATTCCAAACTCACATTTAAAGAGCACATCACGCTTGTGGTGGGTAGAGCTAATCAGAGTTAGGGTTTTATATCTCGTAACAGTTAAGTCATTCAAAAATCCTGATGTGATCAAAATACTTATATTTAACTCTAACCAAATCCAAAACTTATGTGCACATTGCTATTTGGAGACCGAATCTGAGGGGTGACATCTGATAGGATAGAGAGAGTTGAGCACAATGTTCTAAAAAGTTATATTTAACTCTAACCAAATCAAAACTTATGTGTGCATTTTTGCTATTTGGAGACCGAATCTGAGGGGTGACATCGATAGGATAGAGAGTTCTGCACAATGTTCTAAAAAAGTTAGCATCACTTAGTGATAATCTAATGTCAATATTTAATCATGACTACACTCTCGCTGCTAAGTCTTTTTGCCTAGATTCTGTTAATTCCTGTATGATCGCCTCTGATTGTATATTTGTGTATAAAATTATGTCGGATCAAGTGAAATGTACAGAGCTTGCTGGTCTCTTTCCTGTACATAGCCTTAATTATGTATTGAGAAGTATAATGCCATTATATTTAGAGATGCTTACTCCTGAAAGAAATCCTGTCTTCAGGCTGTGTCATTGTTACAATGAGTTGGCACAAAAATTGGTTAACCCTCAGAAATTTTCTTTGGAAATTAATAAGGTAGCGGGTTTGTTCAAGAAGCTCACACTTATTTAGAATAATTAATGTAATGCTGATGTATAATTATGTAATATATGATGTTGATGTATGTAATGAGTATTGTTAATGTATAATTTTATAATTTTGTAAATTGAGGCTTTTAGTCGAAGAAAAATGAATGAATAAATAAATAAATATGTAATTTTGGATAAATTCTAAAAGTTACAAAGGTGAAATTTTTCAAGTTATAACCATTGATTTTCTTCAAAAGCAAAGAGTTTCTTTAACATTTTAATCGAATGATTATTTTGGGGATGGTCAATTTTTGTGGGGCCAAAAATATTTTTTTTTCCATGAAATATGAGGCTGATTGGCCAAATTCATTGCAGGAAAATTTATCAATGAATTTGATTAAAGAGTATCAAAGTATCCCTGTATAGATCTCTTTAAATTATAAAAAAAAATAAAACCGACTTCAAAAAAACTTAAATGCAACAAATAAAATAATAATAACTTAAAAATAAAATAAAATCCACTAAATGGTATAAAATAATTATCTTATTTAGTTAGAACTAAACGACGAAATATTAACATTAAATTACTTTTTGAAGTCGGTGCCAAACAAATTATACCTATAAGCAAGCGTACCCGCCAAACGTACTAAGTAAGATCGGTCAAGTGCGATTCATAAAATGTATATGTTTGGCACCGACTTCAAAAAGTAATTTCATGTTAATATTTCGTCGTTTAGTTGTAACTAAATAAGATAATTATTTTATAACTTTTGAGTGGATTTTTATTTTATTTTTAAGTTATTATTATTTTATTTGTTGCATTTCAGAATTTTGAAGTCGGTTTTATTTTTTTTTATAAAAATTATTTTTATATTTCTCTTTTTAGTGATGTTATTAATAGTGACTTAATATAATACCTTGCATGCATCTCGTAAGAGAAAGCGTCAGGGGAATGAATCAGAAAATGATAATAAAATTCAATGCATAAATATAGGAATTCTCTCGGAACGTTTGCGGGTTTTAAATGAATGTTTTAAGATTTTTTTATAAAAGATTTTATTTATCATAATTTCGATTATTTGCTCATAAAAATTGGAGATTTACGTTATTTCGTCGTTGATCATATCATCAGAACTTGACCAAATTAATATGCCTCTATCCCTAAGATACCCCCTTTCCAATAAAAAAAGAATCATCGAACTTGGTTCATAAACAAAGAAGTTAGGCCTGAACAAACCTAACAAAAAAGGTCTAATACCAATGAAAAAAACGGGACCAATCGGAAGCTAGATTGAACCCAATGCAAAAAAAATCATCAAAATCGGTTCACAATTGGCGCAGATATGAGATAACATAGACACAAAAAAAATTTCAGTCGAATAGATAACCTCCTCCTTTTTTGAAGTCGGTTAATAAAATTAGGCTTAATTTTTTAACAGGGTTAAGTCTATGATTAAAAATAATATGAGCATTTTTGAAAGTTATATTAGTGAATAATCAAAGAACGTATATTGTAGCGACACTAATAGGGCCCCGTTTTATTTTTTGATCCGAACCCGAAAAAATCAAATTTTCAGAGCAAATATTTTGGGTGGAAAACATAAAGAAAGTTCATGTTGTTATAAGCTTTCAGCAAAGGAGGCGGGATGAGCAGAAAAGCGATGGCGCCAACAGTACAACTTCTAATATCTAATGTCCAGTTTAATTGTCATAATTTGCTCCCTTATTAAAGATAATTATGAAATAAAAGCCGCTGCTTATTTGCTAGCTTAAATATTTAATTAACATAACTACAGATGAATAACTCTAGAAAAATAAAATGGGGCATCTAATCGGTTGAATTACCCTTAATTAGTTCATTGCTCTAACAGTGAAATCTTTTACGAAAAATTAAATCATAATGTGGTATATTATATGTTTATATAAAGGTTCAAATCCCGATTGTAGTAGACTTAAATTTCTAAAAAAAATTACGATAGATTTTTAAACATTAGATCTGAGATGTCATTAATAATTATTTATATTACATGTCAGAAGGGTTATATCCAGCCGGGAATTAAACTCGGGTGCTAAGAAATCCAGTGACTAAGCTTCTAATAATTTTTCAAATGAAGATTAAATCTTTAAGTGAAATATTTAGTGTATATGTCTGCTGGATTCACTTCAAAGGGCAGCCTAAAGCCCGATTTGTTTTTTGGGGGTCAATTCCCGAGGGAGTGAATACAAACCTTCTGACATGTAATATAAAAAATGAAAATACAAAAAGAAAATCAACACCAACAAATAATATAAAAATTGGTTTCAAAGTTGATGTTGAATTTGTTTTTGTAATAAAACATTTTTTATATAAAAATGAGTATGTTATTTCAATTTTTTTTATTTTGATGGAACATATGCTTTGACTATACTTAAGATCATACAAGAATATATAAAAGAAAATGTAAAAATAATTTTAAAAGTAAAATAACATTTTTCCCCCATCAATAACAGAAGCACATTTTTACTTTACCATACGGGGTATGGTCAAGTATTGTAATCGTGCATGAAAAAAGTGTTTTTTCCTTTTTTTTTTTCAAAATATCTCAAAAATAGCTGAAACTATTTTTGATTAAAAAAAATTGAGCAAAGCCATGGCAGTTCCCTCTACAAAAAAGCTCTAATAAGTGAACATCGAAAAAATTATATTTTTGAGATAATAATTGTTTTGTCAAAATGTCTGTTAGTTAGTTAGTCTGGTTGTTAGTCTGTGCGTTACCAAATATTGTGGACGAGCTAGCTCAAAAACTAGTCTGAATATCAAAACCAAATTTCACACGTAGTTTTGGTCCAGTGAGATTAAGAACTGATTAGATTTTGGTGCACATCGACCTAAAATTAAGGGGAGGAGGGGGGGGGGTTAAAATTAAAAATCTAGGACATTTGAGCAAACTGAACCAAATTTTGTATACATAATCAGTATACCCCCAGAAGTCTAAAAATGCAAAAACCAACCTCCCAAAATTGGGGGGGGGGGGGAGTGTAGGGTCAACAAATGAAAATCTAGGCTCTTGTATCAAACTCAACCAAATTTTGTATACCAAATCAGTGGGACTCCAAAAGTCTAAAAATGCAAAAACTAAGCGCCCAATAAGGAGGGGGGCTCAAAAAATGAAAATCTTGGCCATTTACCAAACTCAACAAAATTTTGTATACATAATCAGTGGGCCCAGAGTAATCTAAAAATGTAAAAACTTCCTCTCCTACATGATTATAAATAATTTCATTAAATACTAGCTGCAAGGCCCGCCTTCGGCGGACCTCTTGCTAGCCAGGAGGCACACCCCCTGGACCCCCAGCCCTCAAACCCAACCCTAACCCCCCACTCCCACCCGCTTTTCAGCTCTTAGGAACTGATGATGGCATTATTTAATTAAAGCCGAAACGTTTTCTATAATTGGGATTTTTTTACTCAGCAGAGGCTACCCATTGGCTGAATCCCTCTCCATTACTTAATTATATACATATACAGCCATCAAAATTGTATCAACTTTATAACCATCGAGGAATATTATCATGCTCGGACACCTTATACACAAATATGGCGCTCGTCTTCAAGGACTCATCAAGCAAGTAACATCTTGCATTACAAAAATGCAAAAGTTTAATAATAGACTCTATTTTTTAAATAAATGTAAGGCACTTGACTTGACACCTAACTTCATCAATTTTAATTTGAAGACTGTCATTGACCTTTCCATAAGATCACATTCAGATGCCTTTCTCAATGTGCTGAGTAGGTTTAAACGATCTTTGCTTAATTTGGAAATTAGGCATGCCGATTCTAGTCTCGACACCTTGGATGGACAGATAACTCGTTTTTCTATTGTGATTAGTGGTATATTGGATAATAGTGAATATCATCTCTATAAAACATGGTTTACTAGGAAAAATAATAACTTATATCATAAATTCCACCCTAATATTTTAAAGAAATTGGATCAACTCATTAAAAAATCACAACCAATTGAGGCTAGAGTAATTAATCTGACTGATAAAGTAATACCTGATTATGTAATTAGTACTCTAAATTTTGACCCTAAATTTATACCACCTGTGCATGATAGGGTATTGTTACATAAAAATATGATAAAATGCATAACTGACTGTGAATACATTATCACTAATAATCAATTTAATGATTCGCAAAAAGGCTTAATAAGATCCAATGTTGCCAATGTTATGACGAATTATACTTATTGTTTTAAAAATTCGCCTTGTAATGCTCACTCTAGAGATTTAGTTTCTAATTTGTATAAAACCGTGAAATATAAAAAATTGAATCCAGATATCACTTTTGTACAGTCGGATAAGTCGAAGGTGTCTGTAATTACAACTACTGGCTCATATAATCGAAACATGCTGACGCTGTTGTCGGATGGTGACACATATAAGGTGATCTCTCTAAACCCAATTAAAAAACTTGACAAGGGAATTAATCTATTCCTTAAAAAATGCTATGATGAGAAATTGATTGAGGAACGACTTTATAATACACTTAGGCCCAAAAATTCGAACATGGCTAGAATATATGGATTAATAAAAACCCACAAAGGGATTGCTCCTGACCATCCATACCGTCCTGTTGTCTCCACTATTAATTATTGCAGTTCCAAATTATCTAGATACCTGGCTGACATCCTTAAAAATATTACCATCGTTGATGAATTCAAAGTATTAAATGCTAGAATGGCTAAGGATAAATTGAGGGATATTGTTATTCCGAGTGATCATGTTTTGATATCTTTTGATGTCCAAAGCTTATTCACTTCGATTCCTCTTGACCTTTTCATGTCCTGCGTGGATGAGTATTGGAATGACATAAGTGTGCATACCACATTTAGCCTTGAAAGGTTTAAGGAGGCCCTGGGTTTTTGTCTGTATTCTAATTATTTCTCATTTGGGGGGAGGATTTATTTGCAGTTGAAAGGTTTGCCTATGGGTGGATCTCTCAGCCCTATAGCAGCCGAAATCGTGATCAGAAAATTTTATTATACCACCGTGAAACCTCTCAATTTATTGATCTATTTACAATATGTAGATGATTCGATTGCGATTGTCCCTCATAATCAAATGGATATGATATTGGAGAAATTCAATGCTTTCCATCCGGATTTGAGTTTTACGTATGAAATAGAAATTAATGGCCAAATGTCGTTCCTTGATCTTTTGATAATCAAAAATCCCAGTGGTTCTCTATCATTTGACCTGTATGTGAAGCCATCTGACAGTGGACGTTTCATCAATTACTGTCTCCCTTTGTATATAAAATTAACACCTTATATTATTTTTTGAGAAGGATTTATTCGCTTTGTGATGACGTCTACGTTGCGAGGAATGTTGATGATTTTAGGATGATGGCTTCCTCGAACTCTTATCCATTGCGGGTCATTAATTCTATAATTAAAAATTTTCGTCGAAGAAGGGAGAAGCAGCTATTTTTTTATTATTTGATGTCTTTAAAAAAATAGTTATAATAAAAGTTGTTCAGTTTTTTTTGTAAATTCAGAATATGTACAAAAATATATAGGTTTCTATTTAAAAAACAGAACTTGACCTCAAAATGCCCTTGAAAGCTTTGTTCTATGTCGACAAACAATAGCGTACTTTAGTTTCCTCCTCGATATAAATAAACTTTTATTTGAAACTTTTTTTCATATAATGCATTGTTTTTCAGTTATAAGACTGTCTCAAGATAAAAAAACTCACCCGGTATACAAGAATTGCTCGTTTAAAATAATAAAGATAAGATATTAAAAACAAATGCCGAACTTCTAGTTAACTATATTAATTTATTATGTGTATAAATTCTATTTCGATTACAATCTAGGGAGAGGAATGGAAAATTGATAGTCGGGAAGCGTATACCCCATCATTAAGACACATCATATATTTCAAAAATTTATTTTTATTTATTTATTTATTAAATAATTTAATCGTCTTCTTTACAATAAAACTCGAAATATCTTAATAAAATGCTGAGAGCAAAAGTCTTCATTTATTATTTTTTATTTATAAAGTTCCCTACCCACAGAATGCCTGTTCTGCCATTTTTAATATCCTTCGAGAATCAATTATTTTTATAGGGAACATATAAGAATTTTGAAAGCTCTATAATAATAAAAAAAAGAAAAAAGAATGAAAAGAAGTTAGGCCTTTGCAAGAGAAGAACGGATTGTTCGGTTGGATTGTTCTTATCTGCAACGAAGATAATGCGGATTCCGATGAATTTCGAGCCCCGAAGGGATTTGGATCGGATTTTGGACCGCTTGAGTTGACAACAAACTGAACCCCTCCCCTGCCAAAGAGCCCTTTCCTCTAAAGCCCTAAAAAGGGCAGACAGACCACTCGATCATTTGCAAGTTTATCAGGATATTTCTGTATATAGACGAGAACTCACTCTCAAAGAGACACGGACTTCCGGAGAACAAATTGGGAAATAATTGCATTGTTTTCTCACTAAAGCTGAAAATTACAAGATGAAAAGGGCTATAGGGTCCTAAAATAGGGTTGAAATAGAAAAAATTTAGCATCCCATTTATTCATATTCTTTGTTTTAATGAATCAAAGGATTTAATTATCTTAATGAATATATTTAAAGAAAAATAAACGGCAACAGATCGGTGCTAGACTTTATTCAAAGTCATTTGAAATATTTATATGTTTATTCTTTTATTAGTTACCAGATGTGACTGGCTATTCGAAGTCCATGTTGACTTAAAATCAAAAATAACGATCTATTTTTATCTAATACTAGAGGAATAACTTTATTACATTACATTTTTATGTATATTAAACCAATAAAATGAATAAATTAAAAAAAATAATAATAAATAATGAATTAAAAAAGCACTATCTTACTCTAGGGTAAAATACTTTAAATTAAAACTTTATATAATTTTTTTGTGATCCTTAAAGGAGTTAATTAGAAATTAATAAAGTAAAGGGTGTGTAGTTTCACAGTGAATGAAATAAAACTCAAAAGAGGTTTATACAAACTCAATATATTTAGGATTATTAGTCCATCATCAGGAGTTTATAGGTTAAAAATGAAACTACACACCCTTTACTTTAATAATTAATATCATGTTTCACCTAAAACCTACACCACTTTCTCTTAGTAAAAAAAAGTTAATTAGAATATTAAATTTCATCAATATTAAGTAAAGTAAATTGGATATTGGATTGTATCTAACTTTCTGGGATTTGTCTCGTGATCCCGGCTTCTTTCCTTCTACTCTGTTCTTTTCACGATGGAGCGGCCATCCCATACAGGCCTTTAGGGAATGTACCTTCTGGTGTATCTCCTTCTCACATAAATATAATTAAAAAAAAAATATTGGTTAAGTCATTTTCAAGATATTTAGAAAAAACTAAAAAAGTACTGGAATAAATTAGGTACTAATGTTTGTGGGCCGATAAGCTTAATTTTTTTAAAGTAATTGTAGATTTTCAATTTCATTTCAATCGGTTGGACGGTGTGGAAATAAATAGTCCATCGATCCATCCATCACTAAATTAAAAAATCACACTTTTTTCTGGACGAAACACCATGTAATTTTTGGCAAAATCGTCACATGCTAAAATTCAACCGGATTGAATACTACAATTTGTGACTTTAATTGAGACCATAGGTTCCGTATTCTTTACCTGACGACCCTTTGAAGTCGCGCTTAAAGATTGATTCGAATACTTTATCTGCTTCGCATTGGATAAAGTAAAAAAAGCAAAATCACATTAATTAAATGGGACTGAGGCGGCGAATTGGGAAAACTCGAATGTTTGGTAAAATGTTATGGTAAAATCTATCTTTCTATTCTTTACCTATTTAAAACTTATTTAAATATTATCCTTCTTTCATACATACTTCATTGCTTTCATACCATAAGCTTCTGAGCATTCCAACGACTGGACTCGCCTAGCTCTTACGCAGCTTTCATTCTTCTGCGCACAATATGTTGCCTAAATACAGGCGCACCAACGTCATAAATCAAGTTCAAATTCAGACTGCACTTTGAGGATTTTAATTAGTACAGTTATTATAATATAATAAAATGAAGTAATTACAAATACTATTTTAAAGTTACAAAACTTTTAATTATTTGTCAAAAACGCTCGCGGCACATTTGACAATCTCTTGCTGCATACAGGTTGAGAAACACTGGCTTAGAGAGCCCAAAATCTAAACAGTTTTCCGTATTGAAAATACACAAATTACAGAATAAACTCTCTAAGACGATTTCTTTTTATAAATTTAATTTTTCTATTGAGTGATAATGATAAAGAAAAATGTAAAACTTTTTCACGGCCCAGTACGTTTGCCAGTTAGAAGAAGTATTTTTTTCACATTACTATCTGAATTTTATTGAAGTTCAATTAATAATTTGCTCTTAGTATAACGAGTACAATTTTTATCCAAGAGCAAAAGACCATTCCTAGAATAATAGAAAATAATAGAATCTTTAATAGTCTAAACAGGTCTTGACTTTTATTTGGCATTTCCTTCGCTGTAAAGGAAGAAGTTATATAATTCTATCCACGCTCTTTTTAGTTATTTTCCTCAATCGGATTCTATTGAAAGAATCCCCGCCCCCTACTCACATTTATTAATTAAGAAAAAAAGTGAAAAAATTTCCAAGACTCGGGTCGCTAGATCTGCCGTAGTAATTAATAATAAAGTTAAATACTATATATATATTGTTTATTTGTGTCAATATTATGACTTCGCATCATGAAGGTGAACGTGAAAATCGCGTACACCTACTTCCAATTCCACTTTGATTTCCAAGTAGAAGATAATAGATGACAACAGATTATCTAATGAATTCCGAATAATTCCAAATACGGTGTACACCTAATACTAATCGCGGTTCACCCCTCGTTTTGCATTAAAATCTCAATTTTTTTCTTTTTGAAACGGAACTTTTTAAAGCTAGAGCAGTGTTTCTCACCCTTTTTTTGGTTGATGGCACACTAAAAATATCTGGAATAATTTGCAACCACCTGAATATAAAAAAAATGAAAAAATTGTATGATACAAAAAAAATCAAGTAATTACAAAACCCATGCAATTTAAATTATTTGTCAAAAAGCCTCGCGTCACGTATGACAATCTCTCGCTGCACATTGGTGTGTCGCGGAACAGAAGTAGAAAAACACTGTACTGTGGGATTGAACAATTAGACCTTATTTAAGGAGAATATAATTTTGGGACTCTTTACATTCATGTCTAGACAACTTTTAACCATTGCTGAATACACGGAGGAAACGTCTTAAAATGAAAAATACCTATTGTTTCACATCTATTAAGTTTCGTTCATTAGCATTAGTAAACAGTGCTGAAGACATGGAGGAAAAATAACCATTGTTTCCTATCTAATATTAGAGGAATAAACATTATATTAGATTAATTTCAAATGACTTAGGATAAAGTCTAGAACCACCGTTGACATTTTCGTTTCGTTTTTACTCCCTGTTGCTAACCTCATTGATCCTTTGAGAACAGATGCTTTGAACATGCCAAAGTCATTGGCGATTTTGTTATGTGTAGGACATAAAATAGTCGTCGGTCTTTATTCAATCTTCGTGAACTCAACATGAATGCAGCCACACTAAAAGTATAATCTTCTCTTTGCATTTATAGCCAAACTTAATGTTTATCTGAAAATTTCCAACACAAAAGGATTTTCGTGTTAACTTGTCAAAGAGTATTAGCAATTCGCAAAAGAGGTTTTTCGTTTATCGTTACCTCGGAAGATAATCCCTTCTCGTTTGTGAGAGACAAGTGTGACTCCGCCCGGGCTCTTTCTTCTCTCTACATTGGCAGGTCACGACCCGCACCTTAATTGAACCAAGGATGAACCTAGTGGGGGTGTAAAGAGGGTTGGTTCGTAAGGAAGGCTGGAAAAAGCAAGCAGCAGCAGCAGCAGCCACGGAAATTGGATTTGAATCGAATCGTTGCCAAAAGATAGAAGGAGATGACATCCTCCACCATGCTTTTCATTCACCGAACCTGAGATACTTGTTCTACAACTTCTTTTACACGACTAATAAATTAGCTATTCAGAAGAAATTTATTCGCTTACAATTTTCTTTAATTTTATTACCAAGCGAGAGGAACAAACAGCCAGTGCTAACTAAACATGAGATGAAATACTTAACGAATACAAGTAAAATTTCCATTTTACCGAGAATAGTAAGTACAGATTTTAATTATCTTTTTCAGGGGTGGATGTATATATTGGCTTTTGGGGCTGCTGCCGGGGCCCCTGGATATAAAGGACCCCATTGAAGACATTGGACAATATTGCGAATTAAAATAATCTAATCTATTTTTAATCATAAGTTTCCTGTATTTGATTCGATCGCGAATCGAAAGCAAATATTAGGTGAAAATAATATCCGAATTTATATATTTCTAACTTGAAATAATGAAGTTAAATATATTTATAATTTTCTCATTAATATATCAAAGTATAATTAACATATTAACAAGAATTGTTTTTGATCGCGCTTTTTAAATAAGATATATATCGTGAGACTACTGCTGATTGAGGCTTTTGGAGTCTGCTGAGTCTTAAGTCTGGACCAAGAGAGAATTATGAAGATATATATCTTGTTTAAAAAGCGCTGATCAAAAACAATTCTCGTTAATATGTTAATCATTCTTTGATATATTAATGAGAAAATTATAAATCTATTTTTAATTATGAAAAGAAACTTGTTGATGTTTTTCCCAAATTGGTATACTATCTTTAAGATTTTTTACATGCTTTATATTAGCTTCACCAGTATGTATGTATTTATTTATTTATTATTATTAGACGGACTAAAGTTCTTTTACACTATTTTTTTTAATATAAATCCAAGTGGGTAAAACATATAAAGAATACACAAACATATATATATATATATATATATATATATATATATATAAGCAGCATCTAAAATTAACCAGCTCCACCTAAGTTTTGTTCAATATTTTACAATTAAACAAATTTTCACTTAATTTATTTATTACATTCAATTTCTAGGATCATAAAAGATTAAAAAATATAATTTTAACAAGAATATTTATTTTTATTTAAAAATATGAAATTAAAAAAATGTCATTTTTGCATGAAAGCCATTTTTATATCCACACTTAACTTTTCAAATTTATTTATTGAAATTAACATTTTAATAACTTCTATTTGATCTTCTGGATTTAATGATCTTCTGTAAGCGATTGGGAATAGTATCGATAATGTTTTTGATATAGGCTTGTGGTATTCCACTCCTCCAAAACCGCATCTTTCATTTCAGGGTTGGTGGGGATGTTCGAATCCGAATACGTCTTTTTAAGTTTTCCCATATGTGTTCGATAAGGTTAAGTGCTGGATTGCGCTGGCCCTGGTAATCTTCTAATGCCGACTGTATCCAGGTACTCAGTAACAATTCTCTCGACGTGTGGGCGGGTGTTATTTTGATTACCTGTGAAGAGTTTGCTAAAGTAGCCTTTATTGGTCGACAACTTCCTGTAGATTTTATCATAATCCGCATCACCTTGATATTCTCTTCAAGCACCACTGCTTCTAATTGTTTTGTTAAAACTGCTGTAATGTATATATCGTCCTTTATCTGTTCCTCATAATTAAAAGATTCGTTTTCCGGCACGTTATAGATCATTATATTGGATGTTCTTCTTTGTCGATCATTCAATGTGTCGTCCACTGACATCTGATGGACAGAGGCCTTTTGCTCTAATTCGCTAACTCGAAGATGCAGCAGTTTGTTCTCTTTTAAAATGGAAACATTTGCCGCCTTAAGTTCCTCCATCTCAACGCGAAATGTCTCCAACTGGCCGCTCAGGTCGCCCAATAACTGAGAGTGCCCATGCAATGTCTTATGTACATTTTCAAGAGATTGGAAATTTCCGTGTTGAGCACCTGAGTTCACCCAGCATACCCGCGATGCTCTCCAGTAAGCAGGAAGTCGAGTTATCCCGATTTCGTCTCGGAGAGAGAATTGTTAGGGGTTTTTGGTTCCCTACTACATCCATCACATTTCCACTGAATGCATTTCGTCTTCATTTCTTCGAGGTTTTCTGGGGAAATATTTAAGCATTGAAGGTATAACTCTTTGCAGAGATCACAACCTAGCCCTACTCCAGGGGTACGGCCAAATGCTATGTTACACTTTGGACACTGAGGCATGGCTGATTATAATATAGTTTATAGTCAGCCAAGAGCACAAAGAGAAACGAAACAAAAATACAAACCACATGGTATATTCAGCTATTTAAAACCTTGTCAGAAAGGGAGTGAGGTTTTTTTTTCGTTTCCAATGAATTTGTGACAGCACGACAAGGTTTTGAGGTTATAATTATTCCTTTTTTGAGTAAAAAATTAATTTATTTTTTATATCTTAATGGGAAACCTACCAAGTATTTTTTATCCAATAAATACATTTCATACTGTTAAATTCCGAAAACTTTTCTTTATAAAAATAATTAAGACTAAAAAGTAAAAAATAAAATATATTTTAAAAAAACTAAAAAATATGTTTCTAAAAAGTACAAAATTACGTAATACTTAATCAAAAAGCCTGGGGCACTTTGTCGAAATTAATTAAAAAGTACATATTTCTGCGCCCCATACTTTGATTAAGTATTTATTTAGTACTTTATATTAACTTCTTTTTTTTTTTTTAATACATTAACGTTTCCAATCACTAGCTTTAAAGCGGAGCGCTCTTTCTCCAGAATGTCGTATATAGAAAACAAATATAGGACAACAAAGTCGAACAATCGACTAAATTATTTATCAGTTCTTTCCATAAATTGTGATTTAACAAGGACTTATAATGTGATGAGCAAATAAAGAAATTTTCAGCGAAGAAATCCAGAAAGGTTTCTTTATAATTTTTACAACATTCTATTGCAATAATGTCTTCACAGTTGCTGTGTGTGTATCTAAGTCGTAATTTTTTCCTGAACGGTATACATCATTATAGAAAACAGTTTTTGACAAAATAGCAATTAGTTTTATTAATTAGGTAGACCCTATGCCCCAAAGTAGATTGTTAGCCCAGGGCCCAATAAATCCACGATCCGCACCTGCTTTTTATAGAATTCCATGTAAAAAATAGTAAAGCTGTCTAAATGCGAGCCGGGGCTTATATTCAGAGTCTTCTTGTCTTTCTTATATCTTTCAAAATACTTGAGATGATACTTGCTTCGATACTAATATAATTTTTCCCCAGGATGAGGTGGCATTCAAATAAATTAATAAATAACAACTATTAATTTTATCAGAAGAGTCCTTATATCTCATGTATATATTTTTGAATAAATTAATAAATAAAAAGGGCTCATTTTTCTTTTCGAAGGAACAATCCATTTCTAATTTCTTTTTTACATCTTTCCACAACAGAGAATAACTTACAATGAGTCCTCCCCACCTATGCAAATTTTATAATTTTGATCCGAAAATAAAATTTCATTTTCACGAAAATTATGTTTTTAATTATATAAGTATTTCATATATACATGAAAAATTATAATTTCGTTGTAATATTTCTAAAAAATATCTCTACACCATTCATAGTAGCGTAACTAAGCCCCCCTTGTGCCAACATTTTGGGCGCTTTTTTTTCAAAAACCTATATTAAAAAATATATATATTTTTATGATTGCGCTGCAATAATTTCTGAAATAAAAAAATTCTGAACCATTGGCTCTTACAACAAATATTATTAAGATATTAGTATCAACAATTTTTGGGGCATTTAGCGATCAATCATTTATTTCGAATCGAAATTTTGAAAAAAGTGGAGTTTTTTTGGCTTTTCTGCCTTCTAGCCATCAGCCATATTTATGATACTGTTATTAAATTATATCTTCTTAGTAGGGATCAGGTTTTTAGCCGGTTGCCTAAAAGTCGGATTCGAACCCGTGTCCCCTTGATTAGCAGGCTGGTACGCTAACTGCTCGACTAACCCGACCCCAAAAGTAGAGTTAATCTCTTTTGCCTGTGAACGGCTCATTCATTCATTCACAAATATTTTTCAGAAATATAAACAAAATTATATTTATATAATTATATTTTATGCATATTTAATGCAAATTTCATATATCTACTATTTATTTTGTAAATTAAATTTTTTATTCTTGAAGAAAAAACAAATCAGTTTTTTATACAATAATATTTTTGTTATTTAATCTTACTACCATACATAATTCAAAATCCTACTCAATGTACTAAAAACATCATTTCTAAAAAAAAAAGTATTATAAATCGATATTATTACGGATGGGATGATTTTGATGTTAGTTGCATGGATCATAACACATTTCTCTTTCAAAAGTGAGTGTAAACTCGAAATGTCGTCTAGTGTATCTAATATAATAATTTTTCGTATATTTTTTGACTGGATCCAACCAACATCCCCCTCTTCATATTTTCTCTTGCTCTCTTTTTTGCTTAAAGAACTTTCCACTTCATTTCAATTGAGGATGGATATATAAATATTAGAATTAGAAAGTTTCTTTGTACTCTTAGATGAAGCAAAAACTTTCCGAAAAATTGTTATATAATAGACAGAGAGAGAAAATTTCATGAATTTTATCAAAATAACAAAACATGGGTTTATATTAGAATCAGTTGTGATCTTTAAAAGTTATTGAAAAGACAAGTGTCCAAAATTATTGCTCTTTTTACTTTAAAGTCCATTTTATGATAATTTTATGTAATCCAAAAGGACTGACGTTTTACAGTAATGGCATATACGCTTAGACCAGCGAGGTCCGGGGCTAATTTTAGGGGCGCTAAAATTTTAGAGGTGCAAAATTTAAAGAACGATTAAAATTTAAAAATCCGTTTGGCATAGTTTTTACTCTGATTGTATGAACAAATTTCAGTAAAGTATTTATTATAATTATTAAATTGTTAAACAAAAGTTTCTTAAGAATTTTTTAAACACTCCATATTTATATTTGTAAAACTGAATTGTTTTTAAATTATTATTAGATTATAGAAAGCTAACGTTTATTTCAAATTAAATACCAACAATATTTATGCTTTCTTGATTAAGTGTGAAATATTAATTTTGCATTTATAATTTAATTTTTTATTTAGTGAGATTAATTTCATTCCATGTTGGGCGCCTCTAAATAAATTCTTTTTCAATTTTGAATGAAAATGACGTAAATTTACAGATATTGAAAATCTTTTTGGTAATAGTTTACAAGTGAGACTCCACCTATTTTGCCTATAAAATTAATCCTTCGTTAAAAAATTTAAGATTTTACAAATTAGTAACACCATATTTAATTCGTCGAGATTAATAAAGCGAGTTAAAAAAAAATAATTTGAAAAAAAAAAACTTGAAAAGTGCCTATGCAGAATATATTCTGATGAAAAGATGGTTAAAAATTCGATAGCGCCCGATTCTTACACTGAAAATCAGTAAATTATATTATAAAAGCAACACAAATATTTACAAATTGGATTATTTTTTATACTTTATTTCCACTAAAAGCGATTGTTAATAAGCGACTTCGAAAAAGAGGAGGTTATACAATTTAATGGAATGTCTCTTTTTTTTTTTTTTTTGTTTGAACATTTATTTCCTGCTTTACCGTGTGGACATATTTCGATGATTTTTTTTTGCATTGGGTTCAGTCTAGTTCCCGCCCGATTGGTCCCGTTTTTTCATTGGTATTGGACCTTTTTACTTTATTGCTATGTGTGTTTCACGCATAACTTCTCTGTTTATGGACCGATTTCAATTCTTCTTCTTTTATTGGAAAGGGGTACCTTAGGGGTGTCCCATATATATATATATATATATATATTGATACTTATTTATAATCCTGAAAATCGAAGAAAAAACTTATCATAGAGAGAATTTCAACTAAATTCCAAATTTCATACATTCAGCAGTCATAATAATGGCAGTTATCAAGTATCAGCGATATTTTTTCAAATTCAGATTTATGTTCAGCGACCCAAAAAACGCAAATAATAAAATATTCAGGTTATAGTATTGAAGAATGAAAAAGTTTTGACTAAAAACATTTAAAAATGCAAGAAACAAGTAGCTCCCATTTAAAATTTCAACTACCTGCTAGCACGAGTTTTTGTATTGCAAACAATTTTGTCTTTCGTGGACCTCATTTTTTAGGATCATGAAATTTATTTTGAGAGTGAGATTGTTAAAATTATGATCATTCTTCTGTCCGGAAATATAGTACATATACATTTGAAAGAAAATCTTAGATTATCTAGAGTTTCGAAAGCAGGTGGCAATACTTATCATATTGTTATTGTTTACATTGATAAATAAATATCTTTCCATAACATATTTAACAGGTGTTGTTTATGAGTTAAGTTGGAATTTGATGACCAAAAATTAGTTTTTTAAGAAAAATGAAATAGTCACCGCTGTAATTTCAAAATGGAAAATTTTAACTCAAATAACGTGAATTCACAAAGAAGAGATGCCAAAATCGATAAAAACCGTGCAGACATTGCCTCTTCAATTAATTGTAGACTTATGAAAACTTAAAAACTGGGGATCCCGAAACTTAGTTAACTTCAATGCAGGGAAAACTCAGTGTTGCCTTGATTTCTAGGCGCGTCGACAGAAACCTCCCAAACATATCATTCGACTCAAACTCACTAGAATTCGGGGATAAAATTTCAATGCTAGGCTTAACTCTAGGGTCTGACCTTTCATGGAATGACCATATCTCAAACACTGCTAAAGCTGCAGCGCGCAAGCTTGGTCTCCTATTTAGGTCTAGACGCTGTTATACTCCCAGTCAACTTCTTACTTCTTATACTGTATAAGGGTCAAATTCGTCCCTGTCTCGAATATGGCTTTCATCTGTGGAGGGGTGCCTCCAAGCATTCTCTTGCTACACTGGATGCAATTCAGAAGCGAGCAATTAAACTAATAGGAGACCCGGCTCTAACCAACTCACTCGACTCCCTGGCTCACCGAAGAACCGTTTCTGCCCTTTTCCTGTACTACAAATACTATCACGGTGTCTGTTCAGTCGAGCTGAAATCAATTATCAGCTTAATGCCCTCTTTACGAGCTTTTCTAACGCTCAGCATCCCTTCGCTGTCAAATTGGATAAAAGTCGAACAAGCGCTTTCGCCAACTCTTTTATCCCTATGACCTCCAGAGACTGGAACTCGCTCCCTGCCACCATCTTTCCCGCGACTTATAACCTTCAGCTATTTAAGACCTGTATCCACAGATACCTTCGAGCCCCCGCCCAACCCATAAAATTCTTTCTTCTTCTTTTCAAGTTGGAGGGGCCAACCCAGGCCTTTAGGGGTTGCACCTTTTTGGTGTAACTCCTTCTCTCATCATTATCATAAAAAAAAATTGACAAATGAACGACATCATGGTAACTTGCAACAGCTATTACACTATATGAAGAACAGAGAAAAATTAATTAGAACACGGTGCTATTAATAAATTGATTGAATTTGTTTAAAGATAACTTTTTTATAATATTACAAACGTGTATGGAATTAATTATGTTGAAAGGAGGGGGAAATTCCTATAAAATTTTTCATATAGTTAAATAAGGTAAAACTTCGTCGTGAAGGTCGATTAACTGAAAAGTATATTAGGTACTATATTTTGTTAAGGGAGAATGGTGTAGGTTCTTGGTGAAACATTTTAAATAAAGTAAAGACAATATTTGAAAAAATTTTATAAACTTTTTAATATTTAAAATATAAAATATCAGGTAGGTTTCACATAAATAAAAGATCAGATGCTTGTTTAGCACGACTCTATATATATTTCGGGGTAAAAAGCTCATCTTCAGGAGTTCACAAAGGACACTATATACCATACCCCGAAATATACTATGTAGAGTCGTGCTAAGCAAGCATCTGATCTTATATTTATGTACTAGTAAACCCTACCTAGTATTTTATATTTTAAATTTTCAAAAGTTTCTAAAAAAAATTTCTTTACTTTACATATCACTAGCTGACGACCGGGGTTTCGGCCTGGCATCACCTTACCCTTGGAGAGGAGCTTCTCGTTCATACCAATTTAATAATTGAAATTTAAAATGATACGGTAAGTATTGAAAGAATGTGCTGAATGAAATTGATTCAACAATAAGGAACAATAAGGAAAGATTTATTTAACACATTGGCTAATCACGATCACTATCTGACCAATCAAAATCCTTCTAATAATTTAATGCTTTGCCATTGGGTATGCAGTGGCCAATCATATCGTTTGGATCATACAAACATATATACATAATTTTTCATTATATATATATGTTACTATATGTTGAAAAAAAGAGTTCAGCTAGGCTAAATCTCACTTTAACCAAATTCAAATTACACTAAAATTATTTGTATTTAGTTATATTGTGATAATAAAGTTAATTTACTATTTTTTTATATTTAATTTTAGTTTTATTTGATATTTTTTGCAAATACATTCCATATTTTCGGACAGAGTATGTATTATTTTCCTTTTATAAAATAATTGTCAGTGGTCTTTAGGAAAATATATCTGAGAAGGGCTAGCCTATCACTAAAGAAGAAGGAAACGAATTTTTATTCTAAAATGAATAGAGAAATAGGTATATTAAGTAGAGGGTTCATAAATTAAAATTCAGCTATTTTAAGCAAAATAGTATTTAATTTAAACGTTCTTTGTTTTAATATAGAAAATTTAAAGTATAAATTAACAACGGTTATTCGAGCAGGTTGTATTTTATTGTTCGCCTAATACCAAATTCAATAGTCGAAAAGGAAAAACACTCTTGGGGTGAGAACTGGATCTATGCAACCTTTCATCTCATTAATTAGTGCCGTGTTTAACTGGATTATAAAGCCCGACACGGTTTTCGAGCCTATATCATCCACGGCTGCAACGCTAACTGCCGAAGAAACAGGGCCTCGGTTTCGCTTTACGATCCAATAATGCGGTTTTAATTAAAGTGAATTATCCCTAAGGGGTGAGCAGGGGGTGATCCTTGAGTTTAGGGTCTATGTCGTTGCGCCGCTCCACATTTTCAGTTAAGTTGTTCTCTCTCTTGGGGAAAGTGGCTTTATGTAAAAGCCGATTATTTACGAGATGTTGGTTTTTGTAAAAATACTATATTTACGAATAATTATACCTATTTGCCTCTAATAGAGCTTATTTAATTTTACGGAAATAAAATAAGTATTGAGTGAATATTGATGAGGGAGTCCAAAAAAAGAAAGAAGATAATTTAAACTATCTTTTTATTCATAAACCGACGTTTCGGAGGCTATTCCCTCCTTCTTCAGGGTTTTGAAAAGTCAGTGAAGGAAATACAATTCGACATTCCCCTCTGTCTCCTCTTTCAGTATCAGTAACAATAATATATTTTATTTCATTCTCAGGAGAATTAAAATGCAGTAAACGTCGTTTTATGAATAAAAAAATAGCTTAAATTATCTTCATCATTTTTTTGGACTGCCTTATCCACTCAATATCACTTACCAGTCCGTCTCCAAAAATTACTTCAATCTTATTAAAATAAGTATTTTTCCGAACTTAATTTACCATTCTCAAAATAATTAACCATTTGAAAATCAAATATGATTTTTGATCTCAGGGGAAAATAGACAAATTTCTTGTAAACTTCAAGTCTTATTTAGCTTACAAGTTACAATGCTCTAGCACAATTTCCATAGTGATCACCGACGCTCGGAATCGAGTACTTGAAGAAAGGGATTTAATATATTTTAAGTTTAACTTTATCTTTATTCATAGCATGAAATCTAAAAAATATATTTGGAAATTTTAAAAAAATTTTAATTTGACTTTTGTGATATCACAATTTATAAGATCCCCGGTCAGTTCTGTCACAATTTGTCACATGTCAAATCTGAGATGCCCCTCCCGCTTTACTGTGTGACGTAATTTATTGGTGGCTCCTTATATATACCTATTCATTTTTCCTGAAATCAAAAATTGAATTAAAATTGGGGAAGTTTGTATTTTTATTGGGAAAATAAAATATATTTTTTGAGATGTGAGGTATTTGTTTAAAAATCAACTTATGTAGAATTAGGCTTATTTTTTTCATATTTATTTACTCTAAAAAGACGGTCTGTGAGGGCTTAAGTGGCCATTTTTAAGTGATATTGTACATGTCGGTGTTCGCAGGTGGCTAAAATTTAAGACTATGGAAAATTCCATAATTTTTCCTTCTTCCTTTATCAACGACAAAAAGGGGAAGAATATATTTTAAAATTCATAATGTACGGAACCTTCGGTATGCAAGTCCGATTCGCACTTGTCTGGCTTATTTGAAACAGGGTTTTTTTTGTATAGACAATTATGCGCTCAATATCTATATAAAGAGTTTTAATAGAATTTCTCTCTTTTTTTTAGAGCCAAGTATGTCAAATTTGTCAAAAGTCCGCTCCTAGAATATTAGAAATTAAGAAATTAATCTCTAACAAGTGCAGACTTGTTTCAGACTAGTAGAGATTAATTTCTTAATTTCTATTATTCTAGGAACGGACTTTTGACGCTAGGCAAGAAAATAATAAATCGAAATAAATATCAGATTTAGATATTTATCATTTAAAATTATTAATTAAACGAAACTGCAAACAGTGTATCAAGTCTTAAGGTAGTTGTTTAGCGACAATACTAGCAAAAAGTTAATGCTAGTGTATATAGAACAGACAATAAGAATTCATAATTCATAAGCCCAAAACTTTTTGCTGTTTATGTAACATTACTAGCCAATCCCGTGCTCGTTTAACAAATCTGGCAACATTGTCCGAGCTTGAATAGTTTTACTATAGAAATGACAGATAAAATACATTATAAAGGTCGATTTATTAAACAAAAAGTTCTTAATAAGCGATTGAAAGCTGTTGGGGCAATGGCTGAAGGGAAAAAATCGACAAAATAAGTACTAAAATTAACCCACTTTTTGGGTTAAATAAATGCGTTGTTGCCAGCTTGCTTTTAGTGTAAATTTTTAATTATACTTCTTTCATTATTTATTCATTATTATCTCAGAAACTGTGTTGTATCGATGAATTAAAATTTTCAAAAAAACTGTATTAGTTATTGTTTAATATCGGTTTAGTTTTTTATAACAATGGTAAGAGTTTCTTAATTAAATTAAATATGTATGTAAACTTTTCGATATTCCGTATAGTGCATGTATAAGAGTCTGAAAAACTCTATCTTTGGAATTTAATATCTCCAGAACTATATTGTTGATAATTTTTTTGCCATCAATCGATTCAAAAGTATTTAACTAATAATCTGTCTATATTTCAAAAAAATCATAAGAAAACCCATATGGTGAAACAAATACCTTAAAAAATCTATAGAAACATTACTAGTTAAACTAGTAGTAGGCTCGTGGTCTTTTTAAAAACAAAACCCGTCATGACAGGTTTTCTTACATACGGTGGAATTAATTACGATATAGCAATAGAATTTAGAATTTGACTATTCACCAAAATACATACAAAAATAATTATAACCGAAAATTATGAAAATACATATTTTCAAGATTCAGTATTCTCTACGGCTAGAGCCACCACCTAGGAATAAATTTATTTAAATAACTTTTTATTTGATTCCTATTTAAAAATGAATTTTTTAAAGAGAAATTATAAGTATAGACTGTATGATCTTTTCAATCAGATACAAAATATTTCGCACAGATAAACATTTATAATTTTAAAATTAGATGCATTTTATGAATTCGATAATTTTTTTGATTTTCCCATTTCATTCAATTAAATATTTTAGCAAGTGTATCCGGAGATTGAAATTTTATTTCCAACGCTTGGTAATAAATATTTGATTGAATTTACCGGGCCATGTATTTAGTTTGATGGATTTGAAAGACTTGAACTTGAACCCATCACATGTGATAGGTTGTTGGTTTGGGTTGGTCCAGTTCATAGAATATACGCGTAACATGCAATCAATATCCACCAAAGACTCCAAAAATAAATCTATTAAAGTCAATTTTTATTAGGTAACTAGCAGCAAGGCCCGCCTTCGGCGGCCCTCTTGCTAGCCATGGGGCACGTGCCCAACCCCCGCCCCCACACCACCACCCCAACACTCCATCCCGCACCCCACCCACCTCGGACCCCCAACCCACGAACCCCACCCTCACACTCCAATCCCACCCACCACACCCCCGAAACCCATCCATCACCCCTACCCAAGCATCATGCACCCATGCCCAACCCCCTACCCCCACCCCACCATCCCAACACTCCATCCTGACCCCCACCCCCGTACCACCCCACTACGCCACTGGACCATCACCTGAACCTCCTACTCCACCACCCCGCACCCCCCGCGCTCTCCACCCAATACCTAGACCCCCCACTACGCCCCCTGGACCGCCCCACTCCACACCCTGCACCCCCTACTCCGCCTTACTCCCTCATTCCACCCCATTCCCTAACCCACCCCAATCCACGCCCGCACCATCACTCCAACCCCGCACCCAGTTTTTGCATTTCTAGTCTTCTAGTGACCCACAGATTATGTATACAAGATTTGGTTGAAAAGTTGTCAGAAATCACATCCCCTACAACTTTGCTCATTATAAAATTTGCCGTAGAGTTAATAGTTTGGGAGTTATTTAATAATTTTAATTCATGCCCCCCCCCCCCCAACCCACTTTTTGGGTCAAAATATCAAAACGTTATATAGCTAAAAACGTAAGTTATAAGACATCTGATACAAATATGAAATTTCATAATAATCCCTTCAGCCGTTTTGACGTAAATCGTGAGCAACTTTTCGCGGAAATCGCTGAAACAGACAGACAGACAGACAGGAATTTTGTTGAGGGTCTTTTCGTTCATAACTTTGCTTGAAACGTGTGCAACCGAAATTTGGCGTATTTGGAGCAATGTACAGACAAAACCTTAATATTATATATATAGATATTTGTTTTATTAGCAAAGAAAACTACTTTTCATCCCTTCCACGCATTCATAGAACCAATTTTTTCAATTTTTTTAATATTTACCCATGTTTTATTTTTTGAAATTTAAGTTGTTTTTCTACTAGGTATGTGACCGAGGCCTGACGGGCAGTCGTGTTCCAGTCTCTAAAATTGAAAGGAATACATGAGTTAGGGAATGTATTTTTTAGTATGGAATTTTAATTGTAATGGGCTGATGAATGTTTGAAAAATGAGACTTTAGGGGGATTGGAGACATTTTTAATTTTATCCCATCAGAACAATAGGAGTATTTAGATATGAAATTACACTACTTCACCCATGCTTCGCATTTGATAAAGTTAAAAGGCAAAGAACGGAGACGATTCTACGATAAGGCAAAGAATCGAGGTAGGCTCACACGAGTTTCTCAGAATTGCATCCGAGGAAACACGAGAATACGAAGAGTTCAGTAATCTTGACAGGAGCCTTGCATGAAGTTAAAAGTTGAGTGGGCGTGAAAACTTGTAGTCCTGAACAGAAAGCCAAGCTACAAATGTGGAAAGTTCAGACCCCAGAGTAACATCTAACAAGGGCTTAATTTTGACAGGAACGGTCCGGAATGGCGTTCCGGCCCTTTTATCTCAACCAAGAACTACGAGTGCTAAATAATATGAATTCACGCTAATATTATATAATATTAATTTTTATAACAAATTCAAATTTAGGGAACGAATAAAAGATTATTTTTATTACAGACAAAAGAATCAGCCGGGACTCGAACCCGGGATCTTTGCATATGTACTGCAATGCTTTGTCATAAGAGGTTTACCTCCCATATCCACTAAGCTACTGATCCCCGAACTCAAACTAATACCTTTTGTCTATATGAATTATGGAATTTCTTTTTTAATCCTCTCCTCGTTCATTTTTCGCAGCGTAGGCCTTGATTCATTAATTAAACAATTAATTAATTAATTTTTATATCTATCCTAAAAATTAAATTTCTGAACAACTCCAAAAATCCTGACGTGACCCCCCTTAACCCTCACATTCGGATTTTTTCAAGAAAATAAAGTTTTACTTTTAAAGACATTTTAAGATATTCCTATAGTATATGAGGTACAGAGCTCGAATATAATATTTATTTTTATATCTATCCTAATAATTTTTATTTATGAACCCCAATAAAAATCCAAAAGTGATTCAAAGGGTTCCCCCTTACCGTTCATATTCGTTTTTCATTTCAAGAAATTTTAATTTATTCTAATAGTATATTAAATAGAGAACTCGAATATATTTCGATATTTTTATATACGTGTCCAAAATCAAAATTGAAGTCTATTGAATTTTGTTGAAATCCTAGATCTTAAGGTGCGTTTACACATGAGAGTTTTTTACTCTCTAGAGTGGCAAATATACTCTCGTGAGTAAAAACCTCTGATGCGTAAATCCACCTTTATTAATAGTATCGCTATTGTTTTTAAATCTAGTTTTATTACCAAATTTTTCAAATTACACAAAGATGCGTAAATACATATATTCATAAATAATAACAATTTAAATTAATGCGTAATCCGAACTTGACGTGATTCACAAATTTTTTCAACCTGGGCGGAATATTGGAGAAGCACATTCTCATTTCTTTCTCGATTGTTTGAAAACGCTCTCTTTTATTATTTTTGATTGACATTCGAGCCGAAAATCAAAATTCACAACAATATGAAGTCGAGAATTGCAATAATATTGTGATAGCTCTTTTACCTAATTGAGGATAATCTGGATTTATATATATACAAAATTCATTAATATCAAATCCTTATATTTCAGTTTTTAATTTGTATATGCCTAACTACCAGTTTATATTTTTGAAAATATTTTCTTAATATTTTACTTTTCAAAGCTCTGGGAACAAATGAACGTGTGTGTCTTAAATTCGTATTTATTGTTTAACGGATTGAACAAATCAGGGCATGTCCGAGTCTTCCTGCTCTGTCCTTGAGAAGCTCTGAGAAAGATTGGACAACAATTTCTACTGCGCGAATGCGGTTATCTTGGAGATACTGTTTTCATTATGTTCAAGTTTCTTCATGTGAAAGTGTGTTTTGTCCAGGAAGCTATTAACCCACTACCTAGATCAATTTTATGACATATAATAATTCAATTACTATGTAATTAATTTTAAATTTAAATAATATGTAATTGGCTTTAATAATTAGTAGAGATTGTGGTGTTGGTGCAAGGTGAAACATCTTTAATAAAGATAAGAGTAAATAAATATTATATTTAATATTGATTTACTATGAGTTAAGGATAATAGGTCACATATTTCACATTAAAATTAAAAAATTTTATTTCTTTTAATTTTTTAATTTTAATGTGAAATAAGTGACCTAGTATCACTTAACTCATAGTAAATCAATATTAAATATAATATTTATATACTCTTATCTTTAATTGGCTTTATTATAAATAGAATAAAATAGTAGACTATAAAATCCCCACTTTGCTACTAATATTATAATTTCGGCAATAAGTTTGTATAAAAAACTAAGCAACAAATCTATCTGTGTATCCAATGCGAAGCATGGGAGAAAGTATTGTAATCGGTCGCGCGGCAAGCGCGACTTCAAAGGGTCCTCAGGTAAAGACTACGGAACCCATGGACTCAATTAAGGTCACAAATTGAAGTATTCAATGAGATTGAATTTTAGCACGTGACGGTTTTGCCAAAAATTACCTGGAATCTCGTCGAGAGGCCAAAAAGTGCCATTTTTTGGAAGTGCGTGCGGATGGATGGATGGATGTTATCGTTTTTTTCGTCCACGATTTTTTCCACACCGTTGCACTGATTGAATTGAAATTGAAAACCTACTATTAGTTTAACAAAATGAAGCGCTGATTAGTTTTTGGTACATATCGGCCTACAAACATTAGTATTATATAACATTATTTATTTCAGTACTTTTTTTAGTTTTTTCTAAATATCTTTAAAATGACTTAACCAATTTTGATGAAATTTAATATCCTAATTAAGTACCTTGGGGACGACAAAAAAGGTTAAATAAAGTTTTTAGTAAATTATATTTTAAAGTACTTTACTCTAAAGTAAGATTTTATAATTCTTTAAAATTTATTCATTTTATCTGTTTAATATAGGACTCATTTAACCTAAGTAAGAGTGGATAGGCTTTTCTCTGTGAAATGCTAAAAATTTGGGAGGAAGTAACCATAAGAACTGCGTTCTTTTCTTATCTGTTACCTTTATAGAGGAATCGATTTAAAATCAAAAACAGCTATTGATTCTCATCTAGTACTTGAGGAATAACCATTCTATATTGGATTTTTGACGCTTCGATTATTATTGGTAACCATTGCTGAAGACATGGAGGAATCGGCTTAAAATCAAAAATAACGATCGATTCTTATCTAATACTAGAGGAATAACCTTATTGCATTCCATTTTTGATGTTTTGACTATTAATGGCAACATCTACTGAAAACGTGGAAGAATCGACTTAAAATCAAAAAGACTAAATTCTTTTATGGCAAACAACTCAAACTTGAACATCAAAAATGAAATGCAATAAGGTAATTCCTCTAGTATTAGATACGTATTGATCGTTATTTTTGATTTTAAGCCGATTCCTCCACGTCTTCAGCAATGGTTACCAATAATAATCGAAGCGTCAAAAATCTAATGTAGAATTGTTATTCCTCGAGTATTAGATGAGAATCAATCGCTATTTTTGATTTTAACTCGATTCCACTATGTCTTCAGCAATGGTTACTAATAATAACCGAAACGTCAAAAATCCAATGTAGAATGGTTAGTCCTCGACTATTAAATGAGAATCCATCATTATTTTTGAATTAAAGTCAACATGAACTGCAAATGATATCTGATTAAAAATAAAGGAATAAACATATTATTTTTTTATTGTTAAAGTATAAATCTATATAATTAAGGTTTTGTCTGTACATTGCTCCAAATCACGCCAAATTTTGGGTGCACACGTTTCAAGCAAAGTTATGAACGAAAACACCCTCAACAAAATTTCTGTCTGTATGTATCTCTGTTTCAGTGGTTTCCGAAAAGTTGCTCACGATTCACATAAAAACGGCTGAAGGAATTATTATGAAATTTCATATTTACATCAGATGATTTATAACTTATGTTTTTAGCTATATAAAGTTTTGATATTTTGACCCCAGAAGGGGGTTTGGGGAGCGCTTGAATGAAAATTATCAAATAACTCCTAAACTATTAACCCTACTGCAAATTTTATGATGAATAAAGTTGTAGGGGATGTGATTTCTGACAACTTTTGTTTAAACAAATTTTCCCAAAAAATCACCCGAAGAGGGGGGATTGTGAAAAAATGTAAATTCTTGCCCTTGGAGCTAACTCAACCAAATTTTGTATTCAAGTAATCTCTGGGCCTCTAGAGAGCTAGAAATGCAAAAACTAACCACCTAAAATAGGGGGGGGGGTCAAAAAATGAAAATTCTTTCTCTTGGGCCAAACTCAACTAAATTTTGTATACATAATCTGTGGGTCACTAGAAGGCTAGAAATGCAAAAACTGGATGCGGAGGGTGGGTGCGGGTTTGGAATGGGGGTGGGTTGGGGAGTAGGCGGAGTAGGGTGGGGGTGCAGGGGTGGTCCAGGTTGGAGTCCAGGGGCATAGCGGGGGTTGGGAACGGGTGCATGGTGCGGGGGTGGGGTGCTGGACGGGTTTTGGGGTGGGGGCGATGAGGGTTAGTGGCTAAGGTGCGGAATGGAGTGTTGGGGGGGGGCATGATTCGGGGGTGGGGCATGATTCGGGGGTGAGGGGGTTAGTGGGTTAGGGTGCGGAATGGAGTGTTGGGGTGGTGGGGTGGGGTTGGGGTGCTTAGTGGGTGGGGGTGGGGGGTGAGGGTTGGGTTCAAGGGCTGGGGGTCCAGGGGGCGTGCCCGGCTAGCAGTAGGGCCGCCGAAGGCGGACCTTGCAGCTACTAATTAATATATCCAGTACACACCAATCCAGCAAAACATATTAAAATTTCAAATGAATTTGGATAAAGTTTACGCTGCAGTTTATTTCATTTGCATGGACCCCTTGTATGTCATCGTGGACTCCTAGGGGTCCATTTGGACCACTTTGGTAACCAGTGGTCTGGATGCTCGATGGCTAACCACCAGAATGCGTCATAAACATATTTCCTAAAAAATGGAGTTACCCAGTTCTTTCCGTGGGATCTTCTAAAATTAATTTATTTATCCTATTTAAAATAATGTTTCGTTATTTTTCTCTTCCACTATTTAAATTGAAAAAATTAAATCATCTTAGCTAAATATGTTAAATCCTTTTAGTTGAATTGGTTTGTCAAGATTTAACTGTCACCCTGTTAAATGCTATAACCGTCACGTTAAAATGAACGTTTCAGTTATGTCGTTGCACAGCATTTAAAGAGAATTAACATCATCCGTGGCAACATATGTTATTTTGATGATGGCAGATTTGGAACATTTCCTATGAAGATGTGCATTAAATCTAAGTTGTTACTTTCACCAAAATTAACTTCTCTTTTATTAAGTCCATTTCGCCAGAGCTTATTTTCTCGTTAAAATTGCTTCTTCAAGAAGTAAATATTTTTAAATAGTAGTAGAAATTATCATATAAATATGGCTTAATTTACAAATCAAATAAGAATGAATAAGTTGAATTGAAAATATTTTGTTTTTTATGTGACCAGCTCATCATTATTATAACAAAACAAAAACATCCAATTGAGTATATATAGTCATGAGAAATAACAGATAAAATATTTCTAATTAAACAAATACTAATGAAGAAGGTCAAACATTCGAAACTATAATCTCTAACAAATAAATTATATATATATTTATTTATTTTATTAGTTATTTTATGTTTATTTACATCAAGCAGAGCACATCATTGGTTTTTCTTTATGAATGAACAAGCTGCCCAAGTACTTGTCGTGCTCGTATATTGAGGGTTTGCTATTTCATATCTTCCAAAATAATTAGGAACTTAATTAGGAATTAATGGAATTAGTGGAATTTTTTAAATTTTAAGTTCAGAGTTTTGCAAATCCCGTAAAGTACAATATTCGTGTAAATATGGGTATTTAGACGCCAACCTACACTTTCATTTATTTTAAAAATAATTCAAATTAATTATATTAATAGAATTTTTACAGGAATACCTTACCACCCTACATACCTAACCCATAATATGTGGTCTGTGACTCAAAAGTATTTTTAAAACTTTTTCACTTTATATTATATTCAAACTTTCAAATATTACAATTAATATGTTGTATATCAGAATAACTAATAATACTTTTTTCGATTTGAATATCGAGTGAGCTATCAAGTGAATCATTTCCTTGAGTGCCGAAAGTTTTTTCTAAAAACTAAAAATGTTGTTTGTAATATAACCCAATAACATAACAAAACCTCAGTTTTCACTATCGAAATAATTCTCTAAAATAATGATTAATAACGTAGAAAATATTTTTTGCCATTCTTGTCAAGTTGGACCAGCAAGTTTTCAAAGAAAAAACTATTTGTATATTTGTCTGCACTGTACAACATATTATGATATTTTTAGGGCTTTTTAGGTTTATTCATTTTTTTACAATCATTTCCATTTTGAAATGAGGGTCTACTTGCATATACCCTACACCCCATAGTTAAAATTTTAAATTCTCTCTTTTCATTTACTCCCTTGATGCAAAAGTCAATTTTGACATTTAGAGGTTGTGATATTTTTTGCATTTCTATCATAAACAAAAACCGATAATGGAATTTCATTAAGACTCACAATTTAAATTGGAATAAATTGTAGTGGATGCGATTTACATGACTCTTAATACCTAGATACGAGGAGAAGTTGAAAAATAAGTTTCCCCTGTCGACTGTGGTCAGAGTTGTGTATGAAAGTCAAAAAATAGAATGAGACATTAAAGATATAACAAACCTTTATTTTTCCACATAGGTACCAAGTACATTGAGACATTTGTCATATCGCTTAATAAGCTTCAAAAAGCCCTCCAGGAAAAATCAGGGCTTTGCATACGGAAGAAGCGTTGAACGGCTTGTTTCACTTCCGCACCATCGTGCTGAGCGCTTTTCTGTATCGAAGAATGTCGTGGATGATGTTTTGAGCTCGCTCATGTGAGATTCCAAGTTCATCCGCTACTTCATCGATGGTGATACGCCGGTTCGCTCTAATCATGTCATCCACCTTCCTGACATTTGCATCTGTAGTGGCCGTGCGCGTCCGTCCAGCTCTCGGCATGTCCTCCACTTGCTGACGTCCACCACTGAATGTGCGACACCATCTCCGCACCATTTGCTTCGACATCACACCTGGCCCATAGACTTCCACGAGGCGGTTATGAATTTCTGTTCCTGATACTCCACGTGCCAATTCATAGCGGATAACCGCTCTCACTTCCTCCTTTGACCACGAATTCAAAACGCACCTTCTCTCCATACCTACCGGGGCTCAAATGAGAGGCTGGTCTCCGCTTGCGCAGGTACTGCAACAGCGCCATCTGCTTGATTTGCAGCGACCTCTACCCAATGGTGTATCGGTGACTTGCGCGTTTTCCTGCTGTGTCGCCTTTCGCCCATAGCCGTTCAACGCTTCTTCCATATCGCAAAGCCCTGAATTTTTCTTGGAGGACTTTTTGAAGCTTATCCAAGCGATATGACAAATGTCTCAACGTACTCGTACCACAGTCGACAGGGGAAACTTATTTTTCAACTTCTCCTCGTATATTAATATGTGATTTGCTTAGATACATTGGACAATTGCATTATTATTTTTTGTGTGTATGTATATATAAATAAATCCAATTCTTGTATAAAAAAGGTTCCGGGAGAATTTATCCCTTTATCAATTGAATTTTAATTGATGAATTGTAAATAAGAAAAACATACCTACTTATATAGTTCGATTATATTGTTACTTTGATACATGTTTCTGTTGGATTTATATTATTATTTATATATTTAAATAGCTACGTGAAATAACACAACATTTTGTTTGATATATATTGTGATGATTGTATTATTGTTGTTGTTATTATTTTTATTAGAATATTAATTTTTAAAAATATGGTTTCGTGCTCGGGGTGCGAGGGGTGTACAGCACCCGGGCGGCATCCTACTAGGGTCGGAAAAAATGAAAATACAATTACTCTATAATGTCTGATGTTCTGATGACTAAGGGCGGCAAAATATATCTTGCACCCGGAGCGGCTGATACCCTAGGTTCGGCCCTGGTTACGTGAAATAATGTATTTTATTATTTGCTAAGATCAGGGCTGTCCAACCCGCGGCCCAGCACTGCAATGAATGCGGTCCGACATAAAATTATAAATTTCTTTAAAACATTAAGATTTTTAAATAATTACTGGACAACATATCTCATACAAATTGAAAGTTTTTGCCGAGAGTAGCAGAATTTTTATATATTGAAGGAGACAATAAAAGAGTGTGTCTTCTGAATTCATAAATTAATTCCTGTGAATCCATTGTAATAGACTGATGAAGAGGGCAAGGCCCTCGAAACTATAGTCTCGTTATAAATAAATAAAATTTGTAATTCCAGCAGAAGACACACTCTTTTATTGTCTCCTTCAATATCTCATACAATTTGACCTAATTAATTTTTGTATTTAAAATAAGAAGAATTTGGACAATCTCCCCTATTTCCAAAAAATAAAAGGGCAGATTTTAGATTTTGAATGTGAAAAAATATGTATAAAGATTTCCAAAAAAATAATCACAATTTTGTCATATTTTGACTCCATTTTTTTATTAAATATAAATATCTTTAAGATAATATTACATCATTCATATCATCATATCCATAGTAAATTTATAACAGGAATAGTAGAGGTTAATTATATCCAATTCCCTACTATTCCTGTTATATATTTTTAAGATATTTTTGCTTCTTTGTCATGATGGATTTCATTAGTCTACTTAATCAACTCTTTTTTTATTAAAAAATATCAAGAGAATTAGGATTTTTTATCTCCGGCCTAAGCCATTTGTTTTTACTTCAAATCAGGCCCATGTAAGTCAAAAGGTTGGACACCCCTGGCTTAGATATTTTAAATTTTCAGTTTTACCCTAAAAATGTATCACTCTTGAATTACTTTTGTAAAGGGCGACCTGCTTCAGAGCATCACTAAATAAATAAATAAATAAATATATATATATATTTTATATGACTTTGTATGTTCAAAGCACCAGTTCCCATAGAATCTCTGAAGTTAAGCATCATGCGTCGGGGTTTGATCTGATGTAGGTGACTCTTTTAAAATATTTAGTTGTGTTAGCATTTTTACAGCATTCCTAATTTAGATAAATGGGAATGATTGAGAAGGCCTAAAGGGAGATGAGATAATAGTAGTTGCACACAGTGCTTAAAGAGAAGTTGCTCGTTAAACAACAAACATCGCCAGACATTGTACAACTATAGTAATCCTTTGAGAACCGTTGTTATGACGTGGATGCTAACGCTTTTGGTGCAGGTCGCGTTGCTATGTGTATTTTTCTCTTTAATCTTAGTGATTATGTTAACTTTCTCCATTCCCATATGCTAGTCACAGAGCATATTATATACTACTGTTTTTTTCTTAAATAATTAATAGTAATAAAGAAAAAAGAACATTTTGTCGCGTTTACGCAAGATAAAAAAGAAAGAAATTGTGCAATAATTAAAAACTAATTAGGAGCAGACTCGCTCATTTACGTTAATTTTAAATTAAGTAAATAAATAAAATTACATTATAAATTCTCATTAAATTTAAATATTTCTTAAGCGACATTAAAAAACATTTTTCTGTTACATTACATACCTACCGCTATCTTTTATAAATGGCAAAAGCTAATTACTATTATATACAAGAAACTGTAATATTATTTAATGTATATATAATAGTTGCATTTGATATTTAATTTATAATCATTGATATCAATTCGAGAAATAAATTACTATCACTGCTAGCTAGGTAGGTACCTATATTTTTAGAATTCCGTTCGGGGCCCTATAAGTGTCAATACAAAATGTTTACTGTATTGTAATCCCTCCCTCTGTGGACTGGGGGTAGAATATGTCTACAGTATTCCTGCTGAAGACGACTAAAAGGGGTTGGACGTGAGGCTAACAACCCCACTCCGTAAAAACCGCCCACTTACGGAGCCAAGATTTCGCCCCGAAGCCGGGCAGATTTCAATATAAAATTATTTGAGGATGGCGACTTGGAATGTGCAAATATTTTCTATTCTTTAAGCATTCTGAGAATTATAGAAGAGGCTTAAAAAATTATGATGAGGTAATTTGTAAAGCCAAACATAATTGAAGAAGAAACTAAAAAAAAATTAAAAATAAATAAATATAGTGGACTAGAGCCAAACCTAGGAACTTTTTAGGTTTCCAAACAAAATATTTATTTTATTTGACCTGGAGAATTTTGCTCATTTAAGTCATTAGCACAGTTAATATATAACCTATTAATACAATAAAAAGAGATCAAATTAGTTGAATTAGTTAAAACAAAGTCCCTAACTTGCTTTCCAGGCAGTTTAAACTTTTAATTTCTTAGTAATATTTTTCGCAAAAATATATCCGCTAATGAGGTTAGATTAATAACAAAAAAAAACATATTTTTTAAAAAATGAAAACTGACTTTATTTCAATTTTAATAATATTTATATATAAAAAAAAAAAAAAAAAATAATAATATTTATATTTACCAGATTGTGTTTTTTTTTTTTACATAAAAGTAATAAATTCATACTTAATTTTATTTTTCAGCTCTTCAGATCATCTATTCTTTGAAACTATGAAGAGAAGAAAATTTCTACTGTGATTCAGTTTTGTCGAGAAATGTAACTATAATAGTTACTTTCTCTATTATACCTTATATAAAAAATAATCTACAATATCTAATTCGATACTTTTAGATTATTAATTAATTTCTATATTTTAGAATACAGCGGGCTCCCACGAAACGCGAAAAAATTGGGACTAGTACTCATATAGCGCGATAAACAGTACCATACAACGCGTAAGATAAATTTAACATTTTCACATAGTTTCTGATTTTTGAAGCTGACGAAGCAGCGGTTTATAAAAAAATAGTATTAAATATACATTTAAAGACATAAGAGAGTTTCAAAACTTTAAAAGTAATATTTTTTCGTTGCAAATAATCTTCGACCTCAGGTACAAAATACTTATAAAACCATTTTAAGCAATAATACATGTTCATGAATATGGTTTCAAACCTGAACGAAAAATTTTAATTAGGGCATCATCGAAGACAAGCAAGGCTCGGCGTGCTTGAAGTTACATAATAAATTGGTCTGATAATGTATATCCCGTATAACGTATCCCCGCGTTATTCGGGAGTCCACTGTATATATTTATATTGTTAGGTACTGCTATTAAATAACTAAATTCACCATCTAATTACATTTTGGAGTGTTTAAAATCTAGTTGTATATCTAAATAAATGGAAAAAAAATTATCTGTACCGATAGCTGTACCTTGGTACAATTTTCAGCCTTATCCAATTAAAGAAGAGACAAGTATATCTTCAAATTCCAAATTTTTAAAATTGAAATTTTTTTTTAATCCGACTATTTGTACCGTTAAAATTTTATTTGAATTGATCCCAGTGCCCTAATTCTAGAAAAAATTTACAACAAATCTCTACATCGAAAACTTTTTAATAGGTTATATTAATCGTCAATCACCATGTATATTCTAATTCTAGTATTAATTTCTTATTTAGTTTAGAATAATTTAAGTATTTTTATTAGAATTTGCGACTAATGAAAAATACTGAATACTTTTCCAAATATTATCCCTCTATAGACACTAAAATTTTGCTATTTGAACTTGTATCTAGAAATGTTGTCCGTTTGTCTTAGAGAATTCCGATACCTAGAATAAATCAAGAATCGAAGTTGTCAAAAAGTTCGTTTTGGTGCTAATTTCTATTAAAAAATATTTGGTTAGATTTTGGACTTTCCCACTTCAAAACATTGATTTTCTCCTAAAAGTTAAAAACTCTCTACTCTTGACAAGAATATCTTTTCAAATTTATATATTCTATTCTTTATTTTATTTTTTTAATTAAATAAACGCCCCATCGCTTCACACATTTCTTTTTTTTCATAATTTGGATATACATTCAAGTTTTAATATCTATAAAGTCAAAATTATGTTTGACAATCAGCAAAAGCAAGTGAAAGGGGTTTATAAACATTTAAGCTTATAGAGTGGAGCCTTGAGAATTTGTGAAATGAAGGGTTAAAAGGTTTGAGAAAATCTTAATATTGAAGCAAAGAGAGCGGAGAGAGAGAGAGAGTAAGAATATAATCTCATAAAATCACAAGAATAAATGAATTTATGCTTTGAGCTAAAAGTAAAAGAGCTATAATTCTAACCAAATCTTCAAATAATTTCTGAATTGCATATTAGATAGAAAGAGAAGTGTTAAATTCAAAAAAATATATATATATTTTCACAGTAATTTCTTCTTAATAATAATAATAATTAGATTTATCTATTTTCATAGGAAAAGGAACAATAATAAGTCTTATATCAAATCATCAATTACGACGTTTCGCTGTTTTATTACAGCTTTCTCAGGCTTTTTTTTTTAATGCAATCGAATGCAAGAAGGGGTGCGCCAGTAAAGATGCAGCTCCTATGGATCTCGAAAGACCCTTGCATTACCGAAGAGAAGGGAAAGTTGACTAAGTGAGAGGGTGTAGACGTAGGTGTCTAGGCTCTACAAAGAATAATAATAACGGAAGGTTTCATGATGGCTATCTAAGTCATAAGAAGAAAGAACTATGAAAAGCATGTCCTCCAAATAAAAGTAGATGATCGATGTAGGAAATGTGGGCAAAAAGTCAATTGACCATGTCCTGGCTGGATGCCCGGCTCTTACAAACACCGCATACTTAGGAAGACACAATCAATTGGAAAAATCCATCGAAACTGGGATTCAAATACGAACTTCTAGACCGGAGAACAACAACGTTTTATTATAAATACAACCCCAGCCAGTTGTCGAGACAGGAAACATTATTCTTTATTGGGACAGGCCTATAGTAACTGATCAAACAATAGAATACAACCGTCCAGACATACTTCCAATCAACCAAGGTGAAAAAACAGCAACACTAGTTGAAATCAAACAACTTGAAGAAAACTGAAGCCGAAAAGCTAAGTATGAGCAACTCGCTTTCCAACTCAAAATCATATGGAAACTGGAAAGAGTTGTCATTATACCAATAATCATTTCAGCAGAAGGAGTACTCTCAAAGAAAACAACAAAAAACATCGAGAAACCTGCGGTCAACAAGAACATACTGAGAGTGGGCTAAAAAGCAGCCTTGCTACAGACCTGCAATGTAGTACGCAAGTGTCTCATGTGAAGATTATCCGGAGGTCCATGTGGGCCAGGGTGAATTCCCTTCCCACATCGGCTGAGCCTAATCCCAAATAAGACCTGAAGGGATAGGTGAAATTTTTCCAGCTCCATTAAAGCTCACTGTATTTTTTCTAAGAAGATATTTTATTTAGATCTAAACCGTCAATAATATATTAATCGAATTTAGGGAACGCGGTATAGGTTGATAGTAAAACATTAATAAAATTATTGAAGGAGACAATAAAAGAGTGTGTCTTCTGCTGGAATTATAAATTTTATTTATTTATAACGAGAGAGTCTCGTTATAAATAAATAAAATTTATAATTCCTGCAGAAGACACACTCTTTTATTGTCTCCTTCAATATATAAAAATTCTGCTACTCTCGGCAAAAACTTTCAATTTAATTAATAAAATTATATTACTTATTACATTAAAAGAACAATACAAGAGGTTATCATCTATTAGATCCGAAATAGAATTAATGATTTTTAATTTTATGCCACAAAGGTTGTTTTTACCTCCCTCGGGAATCAAGCCAATCTGCCAAAATTCGCGATTCGGACCAATTGACTATTCTGTGAGGTCAACTCCTCTGAAATATGTATGGCGCTAAATATTGGCATGGATTCCTAATTTTGAGACTTTAGTTCGATTTCTGAAAATTTGTGAAATTTTAAAAATACCTACTTTCAATAAATATATTATTATACAATTAATTCATTTAAAGTTATATAAAATTTAAAATTTATGGAGCTTTTTAACTTTAGAAAATTTAAAAAAATGAAAAAAATATTCCAGGTTTTTCTATTTTAATCACTTCAGCTATATTGTGGAAAATACTTTGATTTTATGAGGTTAAAAAGTGAATTAATTTACATGTACTCGTCCCATGACTTTCATTTAAAATCAATAAATTGCATAAAAAAATTAATCGTGAAAGATGAACTAAAAGATGTTTGGGCAAAAGCGAGGGGTGAACCGCGACCTAAAATCCTGTACACCTACTTCCACTTCCACTTTTATTTCCAAATATTTCCAAAAGTCGGGCAAAAGTATTTGCTTTAATGAAGTCCAATTGAATATTATCTCTCTCTATACCGAATATCGTTTTGGTCCGAGTGCAAAAGGCCATTCCTAGAATAATGGAAATTAAGAAATTAATCCCTAATAGTCTGAAACAGGATTGAACTTGTATCTGGCATCCTTGCAATACACCTTAATTCTAAAGAAAGAGAGATCCTTATATCCGCGCTCTTTGTAGTTATTTTAATCGATCAGATTCTAATGAAAGAATCGCTACCCGCACATTAAATAATAAAAAAGGGAAAACTGTTTTAAGTCTCGGTACACTAGGGCTTCCCTAGTACTTTTTAATAAACTTAAATATAAATTGTTCATTGCTATATACTACATGTAAAATATATAATATCTTTGTATCTCAGTCAGATCGTTGCGACACTTTTGCATGACTGATAATATTTCACGCCCTGCACAAATAATTGTTAGGACCCATCAACTTGGTGGGGGGCGCGGACACGCACCATAACGCACTCAACCGAGGCCCTAACAATCTTCTTAAAATCTCAATATAATAATTCAAAAAATATTTTCTGTCTTTTGATCCAGATATTAAAAAATCTAATCAGTAGTAACTATGTATTGATACAAAATAACTTTTTGACTTTCCGTTCTTGGGTTATCGTGGTTATCAGAATTTAGACACACAAAGAGAAAAAATCATAGTTGTAAAATATTTTGCTCAGCGTTTCAGACATTTTAAACCACAATGAGCAAACATTTATTTAGTACATTTAATTCGCATTATGCCTTCTACGAAAGTGTCAGTTTTCAACTATGAAAAGAATTGAAACACTACCAGAAGAAGCTGAAGTGAATATAGATTATCCGCTCTGTTTAAATAGCAATTTATAAAAAATCTAATGTTAAATTTGAAAAAAAATACTGACAAATTCTATAATGAGGTTATCGATACATTTTTCAAAAAGGAGCGAAGAATAAAATAAAATAAAGTCTATTTTTTGGACAGCATCCCCTGGTTGAAAACTGATGTGTATGTTTATTTGCATCAAGCATAGGACAATATTTTTGTTACTATTTATGAGTAAATTATTAATTGATTCTCAGTCATTAAATAGCCAAATCATTTCAAACAGCACTAGAACAAAATTACAATGAAAAATTAATTTTTTCCTATGGCATAAGCAAACCTTCTGGCTCTTTCTCTCTCAGGCTATCCTTACACAATTACCCTTTGATCTGATCCGAGTAAAACCACCCTCTTATCACCATCCCCCTTAGTGTAACCTCCTGCGAACAACCCCAATTTACTAGCCCAGAGCAAGCATGGCTTGGGTTAATAGACAGGTACGGGATAGTCTTGTCAAACACAGACCCCGGCCCCGCCCCCTCCCTCCATCATTCCCTATTGTCTCATAGAGAAAGAGCTATCTATGGAAAATTACCTTTGAATAAAATATTATAGACTTGATAATCGAAACTTGGAAGATGTCTCATTATAGAGCATACAAAGCGAAACGAATATCATTTTGAAATTTAAACAGCGAAGAATGAATGAATAGATGAACGAATGGATGGACGGACAAAATTCAAGAACTAATTAAACTTTGGGGCGCGGATGAATAGAATTTGGATGGGAAATATCTTGGGAAATAAAACAAAAACCACTGTTTACCTACATGAAATTAACAGAGATAAAAATAATTTGCCAATTATAAGAAGAAAAGTTTAATATAAATTATTAATCTGGCTTTTTATTATAATTTGACGTTACAAAATATTTATTAAATATTAGGGCGTTCTGCTCCCCCCCCCCTATAAGCTTGGAATGTTCAATTCCCGTCTAACACATTTCTCCATTTTTCGTTTTTGTTTTACATTTTTTTTGGCTTTTAGTTCATAATCTATCACGAAAGCTAAAAAGTTATTAAAAATTAAATAAATAAATATCTACTAATCTTTTATATAAACCGTTTATTTTAAATTACAACGTTTATCAATATAATTTTTAAAAAATAAAAAAAAATGAAATTCCTTTAAAAAATGAATATTAGTTATTCAATATACGAGTATTTAAACTATTTCAAAATTCCCTTAAAATTAGAAAATAAATTCATATTCAGTACCCAAATACTTCAAAAACTCACTTGACTAAATAGAAAAATGTGGATGCTTATTTAAATTCAATTTCAAATTAGAAGCACCTACGTTTTTATATTTAGTATATAAATTACTTACTATTAAATATCAATTTACTTCTATGTAATCCTATAAATATGCATTCTAATTAGCCTTGCTGTTTAGAAAAAGCATACCCTACAGGAACTACTGTAAAATGACATTTAATTGATCCAATATGTATCTTTCTATTTTATCCAAAATTATATTATCCTGTACTTGAATTTAGAAATTTAGATATATAGCTGAGATAATAAACTGAGTGAAAAACTCTTATGAAATGTCCTTGCTAATTAATTAATTAATTAATTAACTAATCAAGTCCAAAATCCCGATGTAGCAGCACATATCAATGAATCATGTCAAGTAAATTATTATTTAAATTTAAATTGCCTCCTTAATTATTGTTTTTGAATTTTCAAATTATAGCCCATATTTATATTAGTCTTCATAATACAAGAATAAAAAAAAATAATCCTCTAAATCACTTTAGGATTCATCTAGATTTAATAAACTTTAACCTAGATTATCTCGAAACCATCATCTATTGACTTGATCCACTTTACCTCCGAGCACCTCATATAACTAAGGTGCCGCAAAAATACTTTGAATTATTTAAGTAGCTGCGAGAAGTATTAGGTCTACAAATAAGTTTTGAGCGTTTTTTTTGTACATTTGAAGCTTTATTCAGAGAAATTGAACAATGTATTTTATTCAAAGTATTGCCAATCCTTATCTACGACTTTTCCCCATCTTTCAGGCAGCATACGGATTCCGCGATGAAAAAATTCCTCGTCTTTTGAGTCGATCCAAGAATTGACCCAATTTTTGACTTCTTCATAAGAAGTGAAGTGCTGCTCGGCCAGGCCATGAGTCATCGACCGAAACAAGTGATAGTCGGAAGGAGCAATGTCTGGTGAATACGGTGGTGACATCCCATTGAAACGCCTCCAAAGTTTTCTTGACGACTTTTGCAACATGTGGCCGAGCATTATCGTGCTGAAAGATCACTTTGTCATGTCTTTTGGCATATTGCGGGCGTTTGAGCTTCAATGCTAGGCTCAATTGCATCAATTATTGTTGTTCCCCAGTAATGGTTTCGTTAGGCTGGAGTAGCACATAGTAGATCACTCTGAGCTGATCCCACCAGATGCACAGGATTAGCTTCTTGTCATGCATATTCTGTTTGGCCCTTGAAGTTGATGGATGGCCGGCTTTAACCCACGATTTTCTGCGCTTTGGGTTGTCGTAGCGGATCCACTTTTCGTCCCCCGTCACGATTCGATACAAAAAACCCTTCCGATTTTGCCTTAGAAGCAGTTGTTCGCACGTGAAAAAACGGCGTTCATACGGAATCCAATTTTCTTGCTTTTGCACCATACCCATGGCCTTGAGATGGTTCAAAATCGCTTGTTGAGACACTTCCAAGGTTTCAGCGAGCCCCTATTGAGTTTGGCATGAATCTTGATCCAATAACGCTTCCAACTCAGCGTCTTCAAACTTTACTGGCCTGCCTTCACGTTCTTTATCGCTGGTGTCAAAATCGCCACTTTTAAAACGCCGGAACCACCCAACTAGCAAAATAGCTGTATAATTTTAGGTTATATAACTGTTATGTTGTGTTGCTGTTTTATAAGTGCTCCTCAATTATTAATAGCGCTTATAAAACATCAACAAAACATAACAGTTATATAACCTACAATTATACAGCTATTTTGCTAGTAGGGCAGCACTCGCATGTTTTTGTTGATGAAGCATGTTCCTCATATGTTTCACACAGCAATCGATGTCCATCAGCTGCACTTTTTTTCAAATGAAAACAAAAAGGCAGCGCTTCTTGCAAATTGAGTTTTGTTGGAACAAAGGTTGACATGGTTAGAGCACAAAGAAAGTATGTTGCTTACACTTCAGCAAAATGATAGATACTGATTCTTATAGGAAAATGATGACTCTTTAACATGAATATAGTTACAAGATGATCCGATGCGATTTAATGCTAGTTACGCCATCTTTAGTAAATTCCTCAAAACCTATTTGTACACCTAAGATGTTAAGAACCACATAACTAGATTAATTCTACTACACCAGAATATGATTTCATACTAATACTCGTATTATACTAAATACTGGGGTATTAAAATGAAGATAATTTCAGTGAGGGGGAAAATATTGAAATTAAGCAGAGAAGTGATTTGCACAACGGAAGCGGAAGGGGCTGGTCGGTCGATCAAAGCAAGTGGGTTTACTCAGGTTGCAATGTTTCGAGTGAAATCCTTTCAGCCATCCATCATGGCTAAGTTTCAACTCAAACAGACGCCTAGAGTTATTTTCAAGCGATTCACCGGAAACAACTTTTAGTTAAACTTCATAATAGGAAAAATGTATCGCAAGTAATACTAATTAGGTATACTGTATAGTGTATAGGAACTAAGTTTGAAACCAAGCGAGAAGATTAGAAAAGGTGAAGGGAATCGAAACAACATTACGGAAAATCGAACAATGCTTTTAATGAGCTACTTCCGTTAGATTAGATGCTCGCTGAAAGAGAAGTAAACGCATAACTGAACTCAATCATAATTGAAGCAGATTCGATAACAAATAATATTTATTTATAAACGTATTTCAAATTTGATAAGTATCTCTTGAGTTATAGTATTGGATTCTTTCAATTTTTTTTTGCTCATTGTGTTTAAAAATATCTGAAACAGAGTAATCATGATTTTTATCTCTCTCTCTCTCTCTGTATGGAATTAGATACGCATGATAACTTAAGAAAGAAAAGTCGTAGAAAGTTCGTTTTTAGGCTAAAATATTTGTATTTCCAATGCGTAGAACTGATTAGATTTTAAGTTTTCTAACTTTAGAATTTCTGGTTCAAAAATACAAAAAAAAGTCATTTTTGAATGCTTTTATTAGTATTTTAAGGCGATAAATGAAAAATAATTGATATTGATATTTAAATTATATTTAAATTTAGAAGTTTTCTTTTGGAGATTTATTTTTGGAGATGGACTGATACATATTTTAATATCTCAGGATTGGATGAAGGCCGGAAATAAACAAGAGACAGCGTATTTTTTAATTATACATATTGTTTTGCATGGGGTCAGTAGGTATCGTGTGGATATTAAAAATGTTTGTTCTTAGCAGACAAGCTAGTTAAACATTTAACTAGCTTGTCTGCGCGCAATACTAACCCCATGAAAAATAATATTAATATATACTTATTTATATATAAATATATTTGTTAAAATATGTGTGTATGTTTATTTACCCCAAGAAGAGGACAACCTCTTTGTATCTCTTTAGAATACTTTAAAACTTTCAATTATCAGTAGGACAGAGTAAATAAATAAAATTATATATATTTTTTTTTAGTTATTTTACATTGTTTTTAGGGGTCAAAAGAAAATGGGGGCCCTATTAGTGTCGCTATATTGTCGGTCATGGAATTGCAGATCGTAAACTAAATAAGATCCAAACTTGAAATTTACTACATACTACAAATTTATTTCTATTTCATTTTTAAATCATTTATTTTTAATTTTAATTATCTTGGAAAAAATGATATTGCTTTCTTTTCGAACGAATAGTTATAAAGCTTATTCTTCGAAGTCGAATTCTTCTTTGCAGAAGTTACGTGACCCTATTGACTCCACACGCCCACAGATTTTATTTTGCGGATCACCGCTCTCCATTTGGAACGATTGCGGGCCACCGTCGAAGCACCCTGGAAGCTCGCGCCGGTCCCCTCCCTTATTTGATCGGTCCATCTGGCCGGAGATCTGCCTCTTCTCCGTGAACCCTCAACTCTTCCCTGGATCACGATCCGCTCCAACCCATTACTGGCACGAGTAAGATGGCCAAAGTATCCCATAACCCTTGTGAGCACAATACTTGACAGACGCTGGTCAGCCCGCACTTTCTTAAGAATCGAGACGTTTGTTCGCCGCGCTGTCCAGAGAATACCTAACATTCGACTCCAGCACCATAGCTCGAAGGCATCAATTTTCCTGCGGTTGACCTTCTTCACTGTCCATGTTTCTGACGCCTATAGCATGACAGGAAAAACCAGTGAATTAACTATTAGTTTTTTAGTGTTGATAGTTAGGCTGTTATCCTGCCAAATTTTTTTTTAGTTTCGTCATCACAGATCTCCCCATCTGAACACGCCTGTTGATTTATTTCATCGTCACATCCGCTCTTGTTGGTTATCATGGACCCAAGATATATGAAGTGTTCGGCCACATCGTAACCACCGATTCTTCTAATGTTGGACATGTTGTTATTAGCTCGGTCGATAATCATGATCTTAGTTTTAGTATGATTTATCTCCAGCCCATACTCTCTGCTTACTTTTTCAAGTCTCCCAAAGAGCTGGACTAATTCTTCTTCCGAGTTTGCAAGCAGGGCTGTATCATCTGCATATCTCAAGTTAGTCAACTTCACACCCCCCACAGAGACGCCACCATTCCATCCCTCCAAGATCATCCGCATGACATATTCTCCATATATGTTGAAGAGAGTAGGCGACAAAATACAACCCTGACGCACCCCTCTGCCTATGCTAAACTCATCTGACAAACTGTTTTCAATCCGGACCACACCAGAGTTGTTGTCGTATAGACTCTTTATTAATAAAATCAGATGTTGTGGGACCCCCATTTTTCCTAAAATCTCCCAATGTTTTGGCTATTGAAGGCTTTCAAATGCTTTGCAGTAATCTATAAAGCAAAAATAAACTGGAATATAGAACTCTCCGTTTTGAAAATATGAACATTTTGGCACAAGAACAAACTTTCTAGGACTTTCGGTTCTTGTGTTTATATATTGTATATTGCGTGAATTCAATAATATCAGAGCCGGCCGAGAGGCAAGCTTTTAATTTAGTGATAATTATTAACATAATTCAAATTTAGGGAACGAAGAAAAGATTATTTTTATTACAGACAAAAGGATCAGCCGGGGCTCGAACCTGGGATCTTTGCATGTGTACTGCAATGCTTTGTCATAAGAGTTTTATCTCCTATATCCACTAAGCTACTGATCCCTGAACCCAAACTAATAACTTTTGTCTATATGAATTATGGAATTTCTTTTTTTAATCCTCTCCTCGTTCATTTTTTGCAGCGTAGGCCTTGATTCATTAATTAAACAATTAAATATTCCAGCGCCTCCCAATCGATCGCAGACCCCAAAGTTCGAAAATAATTTTCTCTTCACCCGGAGCGCGACCACGACGAGGCCGTGTAAAGACAATTAATAACAAAATTCATTATTAATATATTTTTTATAATCTATATAGAATTAATTTACGAATATCCCTTGATTAACTACTCAAACAAAAACTCGAATAAGGCGACTAAAATTCAATCATATTTTTATTTTATTTTTTAGAAAAATCTATGTTACAAATCGTTAAAAACTAATAAAAAATTATCGTTTTATTATAATACAAAACATTGAAAATTGAGATCAGTACATGTTTGCTATTTTTCTTAATTAGAAAATATCATAATGCGATTTTCTATTTCATTATGGAATAAAATTAAGATTAAATTTAATGAAAATAATGTTTGATACATTTGTTCCTAATTTAATAAGATACTAAAATGATAATATTGCATCTATATAGTCTTTCACTAAAATAGCATAAGCGTTAATTTTAGCTACGTAGCTATACAATCTAATGTTGATTTACAAATTGATCTATGTATATTAAATTGCAAGCTTTTTAATAGATTAATAAAATTCCATTTGGAGGAATATTTAAAAAATAATGTAAATTATATTTGAAACGTTTTAGAGAATTAATGTGACCATCCATATTTCTTACTTTCTTGTTTTAAATTAAATAATAATATAAATTTATTTTTTCTTACCTTTAAATTGGCATGGATTTATTCATTTTAATTTTTTGAGAATTCCCCTCCCCAATTTGTTTCACTATAAATTTAACGTGGATAGTAATGCTCGTAATTTTTTACAGGGCACCTATAGAAAATTTGGCACAGATCTAGCAACGGGTCAAAGGCCCGGTTTCACCACTAAACTTAAACTAAGGTAACTAACTTAAAATAACATAAATTAACATACCATGTATCCAACTTCAATGCTTTTCTCCCATTGGTGAAATATATTTATTTTGTTGATATTTTATTTATTGGGCCTCCGAGGAGCGGGCCGCCTCTTACAAGACAAAAGTCCATTACACAAATATTGGTTTTTATGTTAATATATAGGAAGGTACCAGTGGAGTACGGTTCAAAGATTCTGTGGATGAGGCGCATCCCTAAAATGTCAAACATTTAGAGTATTTTCATGAATATCAATTTCATAAATTCAGGAGGACCTTTAAATTTCTAAATTATTATCCGTTATTTCAAATATTTCTGTAAAAAACACTTTTTGTTTTGAAAAGTACTCGTATAATGGTTTAATGAAATAAAATTATTGCATAGTTTCAAGGGGAAATTAAATGAATGATTTTTCCAAAAAGAGTGCGGATATAAGGTTTGAAGTCCCTGCCTGGTAGTTATATCTTTCAGTTCAAGCAAGTCAAAGACAAGTCTAGACAAGTTTTGGTCAAATAAAAATTGTTCTCCCTGAGGAACTATTAAAATAGAATAAATAATACAAAAAAGGAATAAATAAAGATGATTCGAGGCTCTTTGGACTAATCCATTTCCAAAGGTGCCTTCCCACGGCCTGTTGTTTTGCGGGTCGCGCCGTACCGCGCCGATATATGCGGATGAGCACGCGCCAAAGGCAAGTCCACGACCAACCCTTCCCACGACGCGTATATGGTATGCCCGTGGCATGACGGGGCGTCTATAAATCTATATTAAATCCCTTTAGTTTAATTTATAAAAAAAAAGTATACAATTATTCAATTATAGAGTATTATGACGTCACAATACAGGGGGGGGCTCAATGAAAATATGACAGAATGTGACACATGGGGTCTAAAAGTCTTGAAATTCGTGTGACGTAATTTATGGACGCTCCCTGATGCCTAGTTTGATTTTTAGTGTCACTCAAAAATGTCGCATGAAGAAAACTACAATCTTTTAATTATTTAAACTTTAAATTCTTTCTTTTTTAATAGGTATTGGTTTTTAGTCCGAGCTGATTTTTTGAAAACCATTCCAACTATTTTCAAAAGAAAGATGCTCAAATCTTTAGTTTTACTCTACATTTAAATTTATTCTTGTTATAACTTTTTAAAAAATAAAAGCACACACACACACTTTGACTTTTCAAATGTATTTGTATTTGTGTTGCATAGCACTGTTCTATTAGCCAAGGATCCATTTCAATCCATTCAACAACATAAACAAAACCGTAAGAAATTACCCCTTACGCTTAGACAACCGCCAATCCATTAGATGGACCTATTAATCGTACATATTAATATTAGGACGACAATAGTATTTTTTTAATATTTAATAGAAAAATCTTCCATTGAGAAATTACAATAATTATTACAATTTCCTTTTGTTATCCACTTGGTTTCGACTACTAATTCTCTAAAGTCAAAAACAATAACTCTGAGGAACAAATAAGAATTTCTTTATTTGTCTCAGAGAGAAAAATATATGATTCGATAGTACTTTTTCTCCTTAATTCAAATATGAAATCGGTTTTTCATTTCCGACAGACAGGCATGTCACCTAAAAAGTAAGAAATGATGCTACATTTCCTCTGTGGAACATTCCTCTTGATGATCCAAGAATAATCGGCGAGCATACTAGGATTCCATTTTCGTTGATACTTCTTTTCCATAGCTGAAATATTGTGATGAAAGTGTTATCCGAGCTCATCGCTCACTGTCACGAGATTTTTATAAGATGTAAAAGATGTTATAAGATATTTAAAAATATTTTAAGATGTTTAAAGATATTTTAAGATGTTTTAAAATGTTATAAAAAGTTTTTAGCTATTTTCTTGAGAAATTTTCTTCAGAAATTGAGAATTTTCTTCAGAAATTGAGAATGATGATTAAAAATGTTTAATAAAGTTAAGAAAAGTTTTAAAAATTTTAATAAAGTTTTAAAAGTTTAATAAAGTTTAAAAAATTTTAAATAGTTTAAAAAAGTTTAAAAAAGTTTTTAGCTATTTTCTTGAGAAATTTTCTTCAGAAATTGAGAATGATGATTAAAAAAGTTTAATAAAGTTTAATAAAGTTTAAAAAAGTTTAATAAAGTTTAAAAAAGTTTAAAAAAGTTTTAAAAAGATTTGCAGCCGATTTTGTGTTATTTAGTGGATACCATTTAGTAAACCAAGAAAAAAAAAAGAAAAGACGTCGTGGTGGATGTCATCATTCAATAAGAGCCGGTCGATGTAAGTTATTATTGAGACGATAGTGAATTGAAAATGTGTCATTTGTCACAGACTCATGCTATTTTACTAATTAACACTTTTTACTTTCACATATATGGTATATTCTCTATTTCATGTAATGATATAGGATAATAATGTAATAATGTGAAGTATTGCAATCGCCTGCCGAGGTCCTGACTGAGAGATTCTATCTCAGAGATGAAAATAGTTAATTTCACTTTGAGACTTCTAGTTGGAAGGAATCGATGCCTTTAATAGTTTGAAACCGGACTTAGAACATATAACCTCATATTGTGGTCTCAAAATCCATTGGTCAGTTCATACGTACATACGTACATACGTACCGGGTGCTGGCATTTCCAAGAAAGATTTTTTGGTTTTTGTGATTTTTTCAATGTTTTTATTTTAAATTGGTGTATTTATTAAGTATCATAAGATGGTAGTCGTGTATAAATTGTAATCCGATTGAAATATAGAAAGAAGGGTGTAAATAAGGAGAGAAAATTTTACTAGTAACTATAGCATAAAAAATTAAAAAAAAAATAATAATAATAACAACTGCGTTGTTATCGTTCCGTTACTTTGAAGAAAATAGAGAGATATTGACTGAAAATTGAAAATGGCCATCGATTCTCATTTAATACTTAATAGTCCAAGAGCTGGTGACACATTTTTGAGTACGGATTTGACCCAACTAGAAATAATGACAATATTTTTTAACACATATGTATTTTTTACCGCACCATGCGCAGGTCCTGGTCCACCATCTACAGCCAGCCAGACTAGCCATTCCTTGTACAACTATCATAGACGGTACTATTACGCATTATTTCTAGTTGGGTCAAATTCGTACTCAAAAATGTGTCACCAGCTTTTGGACTATAAGGAATAACCAAGCTACATTGAGTTTTTGACGACTTCATTATTATTAGTAAACAGGGCTGAAAAAATGGAAGAATCATCCACTTACAATCAGCTCTCCCTTTAAGTACTTATTTATTTTTTATTTTTATTTTATTTAACGGATAAGTACTTCCAGTATTGAAACATTATGGTCACATTTCAAACTACATTACTTAAAAATCAAATTTCATTTCTGTGATTTTGAGATTTGTTCCCACCCTCCCACGCGGACCTCAATTGTCTAAAACAAAAAAATTGAATTTTTTGGATTCCACTATTTATATATGAACAAAAATAAAAAAAATGCAATTAAAATATTGACTAAAAAAACAAATGTTAACACAGCATATTAATGAAGTTCTAGCCTGATATTAGTTAATAAATTTCATGAGATGAATAATTTCTAATTCCCCATTTATGGAAAATAGCTAAATCGATTCTAAAAGTCACTTTGATTTATAAACATAGTCATAAATTATTATTATTGACAGTAATATTTGTTTAAAGAATTATTATTAAAGAGAAAGTGCTCTAGAAGAAACAGGAGGTGGCAAAAGCGCTAAAGAGAGTGATTTGCAAGCCTTGCTAGATTGTAATATAATAGTTCTATAAATTGCAAACAAGAGTTAATTACAGACATGTTAATAAACTTGACAAGAATTATGATTGGTGTAAATTTTCTCTCTCAGTGAAACCGAACATTCATATATACACACACTTCCTGGCATAAATTTTGTATATTTTTCTCGTGTAAAGACGTTCGTCGACGAGGAGGAAAGAGGGTAGTAGGGGGTGATTTACGCGACGACAGCATCCCTCTTTTAAACAACCTCATCCCTTAAAAACAGTTCGAAATGCGGAGGAAAGAATAAGGACATAAAAAAAAAATGAAAAAAAAAACCTGGGATGCAATTATGAAATTTGAAAAAAAACCATCAACCCTTTTTCACTTTCTCTTATATAAATATTTATATGTTAAAATAATTTTTGAAATCATAAAAAGAAATCAATCAGATCGAACTCAGCTTGATGCAAATAAGCATACAGGGTGATTCACGGTCGATAGCACGTTGGACATTTATGGAAAACGGAATGGAGGATTTTTCGAAAAATTAGCACCTTAAATTTTCTTACCTGTTCTATCGATCTAAAATATTTTCAGCATTGCGACGTTTCGGCTTCCATCGAAAAGTCGTAGCAACTTTATTTGTTTTAATGGAACACCCCGTATATTATCACGTTTTTAGAACCGCCCTTTTATTAAAATACTTTTTTGTTAATATTGTCCTATACTTATCTCTATCGGTTTTCGAGATAAAAAATAATTTGTGTTAAAAATGGTCCAAAACAAATTATTTTTTATCTCGAAAACCGATAGAGATAGGTATAGGACAACATTAACAAAAAAGTATTTAAATAAAAGGGCGGTTCTAACAACGTGTTAAAATTCCGAGTGTTCCATTTAAAAAATAAAGGTGCTAAGACTTTTCGTTGGAAGCCAAAACGTCGAAATGCTGAAAATATTTTAGATCGATACAACAGGTAAGAAAATGTAAGGTGCTAAATTTTCAAAAAAATCCTGCGTTTCGTTTTCCATAATCGTCTAATGTGCCATCGACTGTGAATCATCCTGTATATACCGAATATAATTTATTTGTTAGAGTCAATGGTTTATTTGCATCAAGCAGAGGACAACCTCATTGATTTCTCTTTATGAATCATCAACTATGCTGCTCTCAACAAAACAAATTATTTTCAATTTATTGTTTTTCTTAGTAAATAGATACAATTCTTTTATAAAACAATCTTAAATCGTGTATTAGAGATACCAACGTTTCCATCTGTTATTTTCCAGGTATTCAAATACCTGAATGGATATAGATAAATTCATGTTGTTGAAATCCAAACATTTCGGGAGAAATTCACTCATTATCAATGGAAATTTGGAAAAATATTTAGTTTCTTTAAAAAATGAAATATAAAACAACTATAAAAAATAAATATTTTGTAAATTGATATTGATATAGATTGTTTTGGAGATGAAATTACCTTCAATATATTTATGAAAAAAAATTTTTGCTAAAAATTTATAGTAAATATTAGAAAAACAAAGCTAAAGATTTGAGCATTTTTTTTTTTTGAATATAGTTGGAATGTTTTTCAAAAAATCAGAAAGAATTTAATTTTTAGGACAAATCTTAGAATTTGAACTAAAAATTAAATTTTTTCTCTATTAGAAACACAGTCCATATCTATCTAACCTATTTGTTTTTTGAATTTTTGTTCAAAATTTAGATCATTTGTAAAATTAATCTTTTTTCAAAATTCCATTCTTCGAGACTAAAAAATTATTTAAAGACTTTTTCTAAGATGATTCCAATCACAAACTTTTAGATAAAGAATGGAATTTAGAAAAAATATGAATTTTAGAAATGATCGAAATTTTAAGTAAGTAGTTAAAATTATGTTAAGGGAGTATAGGTTCTTGGTGAAACATATTTTAATATGGTACAGTAAAGAAAATTTAAAAAATATAAAATACTAGGTAGGTTTCCCAAAATACCTAGTATATTTTATATTTTTTAAGTTTTCTTCACTTTATTAGTCAAAATTCATTTTACATAAGGTCAGATATTGACTGTTTTTCTGATATTTATCAGAAAGATTGAAGTAATTTTTGGGGACGGACTGATAAGTAAATTGAGTGGATATTAATGACACAGTCCAAAATTCAAAAAAAGAAGATTATTTAAACTATCTTTTTATTCAAAAACCGACGTTTCGGAGGCTTATTCCCTCCTTCTTCAGGGTTTTGAAATGTCAGTGAAGGAAATCCAATGTGACATTCCCCTCTGTCTCCTCTCTTAGTGGCAGTAACAATAATATATCGTATTTTATTCTAAGAAGAATTTAGTGTAGTAAATTATCTTCTTTTTTTGAATTTTGGACTGTCTTATCAATATCCAGTCAATATATCAGAAACTTTTAGAAAACCAAAAATATTTTTCGAAAACATAGTCTAACAAATAAATTATATGGTATTTATATACATATTTATATTTGTCATATGTATGTATATGTTTATATGCATCAAGCAGAGGGCAACCTCATTGATTTCTCTTTATGAATCCACAACTCTCCTACTTTCGGGAAACAAAATTTTTCAATTAAATACATTGTATCGACACTATTAGGGCCCCGTTTTACTTTTGTACAACACCCTAAGAAATTGAGAATATATTTATCAAGTATGTATTATCAGTTTTTTTGTTGGGAAATTGCAGGAATACATTTTGTATATTTTTCTCGTGTACCATAAAGACGGTAGGTTGGCCATGGTGGAAGCTTGAAAGAGTGCAGCAGGGTGTGATTTACGCGATGACAGCCGCCCTCTTTTAAACAACCCTATCCCTGACAAACAGTTTGAATTGCGGGGTAAGAAATAAGGACATAAGGGGATGAAGAAAGACCCCTGTGCCGCAATTATAGCAATTGAAAGGAAAACCACCAACCCGGTCTTTTTTAATACAACTAATGCACATGTCATTGGCAGTGATTTACACAAATATTAGTTGCCAACCTCCCTTTAAGGATTTAGAAGACGATTTTAATCCATTCATCTTAAGCGGAAAGTTCTTTGAAATTGTTCAATGGATTATAGGGAAATAAGAAAAGGGGGTGGATTTCTTTATTATAAATTATTAAATATATATACCCAACAAGGGTTCCAGAAGAAATACTATTTCCCATGTGTGCCATTTAAATGATTACTTTGGATTATTTTCTTAGAAATGAAATCTATCCTTTTTTCTAAGAATATCTCAAGAATTTGTCATCTATTAGATGCGAGATTGAATGAATGATTTTTAATTATATGTCAGAAGGGTTTTTTACCCCCTGGGAATCGAACCCGAGCGCCAAAATTAACACTCTGGTCCAATTGTCTGTCAAAGGGGTTGACCTCGCATGGTATCTAATTGGCCCGGATTGCTAATTTTGATACTCGGGTTTGATTCCTGAGAGAGTAAAAGTAGCCCCTCTGGCACATAATTAAAAATAATTTATTCCATCTCGGATCTAATAGATGACAACTTTTTGTAATATTCTTAAAAATTTAAAGTCTATCTCTCTATTTCTTTTATTTGCAATTTGAAATCTTGTTCCAATTCCTTTTTAGCGAAAATCGAATGTATAATGTTTAAAATGAAATAAATATTGAAAAATATTTTTTTAACTGATAAATTACATCGATAGAGGCTAGAAATTTTCATATTAGTATAGAATGAACAAATATGCTGAATTAGTCAGATAATTTAGCAGTTCAAAGTATTTTCCTTTGGGGTAGCATTATTTTATTTAGAATATTCTCTTTACTTAGGGGATAGTTTAGTCAGAAAGAATATTTTACTAATATACTCCCTTGGTTGTTAATAATAATTATTAAAACTTGAGTAAAGATATTTAGACCAATTAATAAGAAAGTGACATGGCCCTAATATTTTTTTATGATCCTCAAAAAGGCTCAAATTTGATATTAGTTATTACGTTATTAGTATACAAATTTGAGTGAATAAAAGAGCCCGTTAAACCGCCAAAGTGTTTACTTTTTATCGACCTACCAACTAAAATTTCAAATAATATCGTATTAGCTTTTTTTACACTATTTTGGAAAGACCAATTTTATAATTTATCAAAATAAGAAGATCGCCTCAAATTTGATCTTTGTAGAAAACCATTTTTTTTTTTAATACAGAATATAGTTTTGTAAATCATTTCAAATAATTTAGGATTATTGGAAATCTTAAAAAAAAAAAATATTTTAGAGAAGAACTCAGATGATAAGACCCAAAGGTTTGGTTAGGGATATTTTAAAGGGTGAATTTTGAAAGAAAAGTTAAATCGAGTTGTTATTCTCCAGATATGTAATGAAAAATGGGACTTTTAGGGAAGTGAATGATTTTGTATGGGATAGAGTTGAAGTGGAGTCAAACCAATCTTAGGACTGTATAGGTACTATACAATACTGATAATAATTTGAAAGTTTATATTGGGAAAATAAGAACAAGTTTTTTATGTGTGACTTTTCTATTTATCCACAAATCCGTATAAGATACCCTGTTCATGTGGGAAATCATATACCGGACAGGCATCGCAATATTAAAAAAAAAAGATTAACACAACATAAATATGATTGTAGAGTGTCTAATATTTAAAAAAATGACAAAACTGTCCTGGCTACCCATCATTTTAATCTAAATCATCAATTCAAGTTTAATGATACATTAATATTAGATTTTGAACCAGTGTATTTTAAAAGAACAATAAGTGAAATGATTCACATTTCGTTAAATGATACAGTGAATTTTAGAACAGACTCCCAGAATTTAAGTGGCATTTATAGTTTTTTGCTAAACAGGTATAAGGATAAAAATAAAAAGTAAAAAATAAATGATAATAAAAAATTTCAGAAATAAATGCAATTAAATGTTGAAAACAAAAATAGATTTCTAATGGAATTTTTCATTTAATAATAACTTGACTGGTGTCATTGACATATATTTTATAATGTATAAGTTTAATTTAATCGAAGTTGAGATTTTTGTATATAGGGATAAAACGGAGAAGAAAAAGAAAAGTATTCTATTCTATTTTTATAAGAAGAACGGGGTTGCCTTATTTTGTATATATGTGATTTCTGTTCTGTTTTGTATTGATAAAGTTGTTATTATAAAGAGAAAAATTGTGTTTTTTGTGAATGTGCCAAATATCTTTTGAAAATTGTATTCTGATGCCCTTCAATGGTAACGAAGGTAATAAGAAAATTTAGACGAATGTGTGACATGACTATTTGGTAGGTAATCTATTGATACGTGTTTGTTTTTGGATTCTGACTGTACTTTTGTAAATTAATATCAAGAATGTTCTTATGATTGTAGAAGCCCTGAAGAAGTCGGCAAAGTCGACGAAACGTTGGTGGATAAATAAAAAAGTCACACATAAAAAACTTGTCCCATGAAATTACTTTTTGAAGTCGGTGCCAAACAAACAATATCTATAAGCGAGCCTACCCGCCAAACGTACTAAGTAAGATCCGTCAAGTGAGATTCATAAAATGTATATGTTTGACACCGACTTCAAAAAGTAATTTCATGTTAATATTTCATCGTTTAGTTGTAACTAAATAAGATAATTATTTTATACCTTTCAGTGGATTTTATTTTCTTTTTAAGTTATTATTATTTTATTTGTTGCATTTAAGTTTTTTGAAGTCGGTTTTATTTTTTTTATAAAAATTATTATTATTTTTCCTCTCAAGCTTGAGTTGTTTACCAAAAAAGAATTTAGTCTTTTTGATTTTAAGTCGATTCTTCCACGTTATCAGTAGAGGATGCCATTAATAGTCAAAACATCTAAAATGGAATTCAATAAGGTTATTCCGCTAGTATTAGATAAGAATCGATCGTTCTTATTGATTTTAAGCCGATTCCTCCATGTCTTCAGCAATGGTTACCAATAATAATCAAAACGTCAAAAACCTAATGTAGAATTGTTATTCCTCAAGTATTAGATGAGAATCGATCACAATTTTTGATTTTAACTCGATTCCTCCATGTCTTCAGCAATGGTTAACAATAAAAACCGAAACGTCAAAAATCCAATATAGAATGGTTATTCCTCAAGTATTAGATCAGAATCAATCACTATTTTTGATTTTAACTCTATACCTCCATGTCTTCAGCAATGGTTACCAATAAAAACCGAAACGTCAAATATCCAATATAGAATGGTTATTCCTCAAGTATTAGATCAGAATCAATCACTATATTTGATTTTAACTCGATACCTACATGTCTTCAGCAATGGTTACCAATAAAAACTGAAACGTCAAAAATCAAATATAGAATGGTTATTCCTCAAGTATTAGATCAGAATCAATCACTATTTTTGATTTTAACTCGATACCTACATGTCCTCAGCAAAGGTAACGAATAAAAACAACGCAGTTGCTATGGTTACTTATAAAATTTCCTCCCAAATTTTTATCATTTCACAGCGAGAAGCCTAACCATTCTTACTTAAACAAGTTTAATGAGCTATATTACCGATCAAATGAATAAATTTTAAAGTTTTTTCTTTTTAAATTTTGGTAAAATAAGGAATTTAAAAAAAAGTACAATCTTACTCTAGAGTAAAGTACTTTAAAATATTCTTTTACTAAAAACTTTATTTAACCTTTTTTGTTGTCCCCAAGATACTTAATTAGGATATTAAATTTCATCAAAATTGGTTAAGTCATTTTCAAGATATATAGATAAAACTAAAAAAGTACCGAAATAAAGTACTAATGTTTGTGGGCCGATATGTACCAAAAACTAATCAGCGCTTCATTTTGTTAAACTAATGGTAGTTTTTCAATTTCATTTCAATCGGCGCAAAGGTGTGGAAAAAATCGTGAACGAAAAAAACGATAACACACACACACACACACATATATACATCCATCCATCCCCACGCACTTCCAAAAAAATGGCACTTTTTGGCCTCTCGGCGAGACCCCATGTAATTTTTGGCAAAATCGTCACGTGCTAAAATTCAACCTAATTGAATACTACAATTTGTGACCTTAATTGAGTCCATGGGTTCCATAGTCTTTACCTGAGGACTCTTTGAAGTCCCGCTTGGTGCGAGAGCGATTACAATACTTTACCCATGCTACGCATTGGATAAAGTAAAAAGTACTATATTATCCTAGAGTAAAGTACTTTAAAATATAAATTTACTAAAAACTTTATTTAACCTTTTTTGTGGTCCCCAATGTATTTGATTAAGATATTAAATTTCATCAAAATTGGTTAAGTCATTTTCAAGATATTTAGAAAAAACTAAAAAAGTACTGAAATAAAGTACTAATGTTTGTGGACGGATATGTACCAAAAACTAATCAGCGCTTCATTTTGTTAAAATACTGGTAGGTTTTCAATTTCAATTCAATCGGTGCAACGGTGTGGAAAAATTCGTGGACGAAAAAAGCGATAACACACATCCATCCATCCATCCATCCATCCCCACGCACTTCCAAAAAAAATGGCACTTTTTGGCCTCTCGGCGAGATTCCAGATAATTTTTGGCAAAACCGTCACGTGCTAAAATTCAATCTCATTGAATACTTCAATTTGTGACCTTAATTGAGTCCATGGGTTCCGTAGTCTTTACCTGAGGACCCTTTGAATTCGCGCTTGCCGCGCGACCGATTGCAATACTTTCTCCCATGCTTCGCATTGGATAAAGTAAAAACATTTCAAAACCGGTTTACAATTGGCGGAGATATGAGGTAACATAAACAAAAAAAAACAAAAAAAACAAAATCAGTCGAATAGAGAACCTCCTTTTTTGAAGTCGGTTAAAAATAATCCTCCATAGTTAACAGCTTTGAAATTTATCCCAAATTACCCTAAAGTCTCAATTTTTTAGTTCACTCTCTACAAATCAAAGATTTAAATCAAAATCTGTACTTGAGATATATAACATACTGTTATATATTCTTATTAAAACTGGCGATTATAAATCTTGTAAATAATAAATAAATAAATTATTAAACTAATTTCAATTTTTCTGATACTGAATATGTTGTAACATATGATTCTAATTTGATCCGCAAATAAATAATCAGTACTTAATTATTTAGTAGCGAAATTTTAATCATAGTTTTTATTTTATTTATTTTTCAGTGTAATAATAAAATATATTTGTGTTCTACGTCATTGTTATATTAACGATTTAGTCATATATTAAATAATACGGTCTGTTTAATTCAAGAAAGTGCGATAGATGGCGGGCCAAGCATCATTTTAACAACCCCTGTCCATTGAAATTGACAATTTTATCAACAAATACCCGAAAAAATAAATTGATAATAACATTTTTGTCTTAAAAATATCAATTTATAACAATTAGATGATATTAAAAAAGTTTTTTTAAGACCCGCTGGGGCTTTCCGCAAATTTTAGTGATTTGAGAATTCTTCGTGCGTGAACGGTTCAATCTAAAAGTTAAAACTTGTGTGTAAAATTTCATCTCATCAGCTATATCTTTCATAAAGAGAAATCAATGAGGTTGTCCTCTGCGTGATGAAAATAAACATAGACGTATATATACCAATTATAAATATGTAAAGTAGTTTTTAAGGAATTTGGTGTTGGTACTTGGTGAAACATTTTTTAAATTATTGAATAAAAAATACATTGTAGGTTTCACATTAATGCAAGTATTTTTCATCCAATAATATAAATATGTAAAGGTGTATTTAATTTATTTGTTTTTGACTATAGTTTCGAAGGTTTGATATGAATCGTTCTCTTCGGTAATGCAAGGGTCTTTCGAGATCCATAGTGACTACACCTTTACTGGTGCACCCCTTCTTGCATTCGATTGCATTAAAAAAAAAAAAAAAAATGTGGCTAGCTTGCCAAGACAACAAAACGAATTTTCTATATCAAATTGGTAGGTAATTGACCCCATGAGAAATAACAGATAAAATTTTCTTTATTATATAAAGTAGTACAAGAATAAATTTAATATCTGATAATTATAAGGTTTTCATTATATATCTAATAAAACAATGTTTTTTCACTTGTAGACCTGAAGATGGCTTTTCTATTCCAGCCGAAACTGTGTGAATCAGAGCTTTAAATAGTTGTCTAAATAAACTTAATCCTGAAAAAATTAAAATTGTATTTAATTTAAATCGGCCTCTCCATCTTGCCCACATTACAATAAACTTATTGATCTCTCTAGCTTTAAAAATTCCATTTCAAAAATGAAAAAACAAAAATTTTTATTGAGATTTCAATGCGATGTCATAATATAGGGATGAATAAACAATTTATATTTAAGTTTATTATTAATTACTAGGGCATATCTAGCGACCAGAGTCTTGGAAATTTTTTCTCTTTTTTCTTAATCAATAATTCGCGATTCGTTTTAAATATATTTTTTTAATACCTAATGTAGAAATAAGAACTATATTATTTTTTTAGCTCATAGTGAACTTCTAATTTTACTTTTCGTAAATTTTATACTTGAAAATAGCTTCTCGTACATTTAAATACATACCTACATACTTACAAAAAGTAATATTATGTTTTAAAAAGAACCGTGTTTGGTAATATTATGTTTACCTATATTTTTTCATGGCTAAATAATTAGTATAAAATTTTAATAAAGAGACAATATTCAATATTTCTTTCAGATCAATATCTAATTGTTGTTCTAGAACATTCAATCAAAAAGTTTGCGATAGAAAATTTATTTCTAATGAAAATGGAGACGAAAATAGACCAAAACGATGATTATTTTTTCGGAAATCTTGAAATCTATCTTCCAGATTCAAAATTTAAAATTACCACTTTTATTTTTCGGAAACTTCACATTAGATTATCAGATTTCTTATTTTAGAGAAAAAAAATCATCAAACCAAATTGTTGTGTGTTTTTCAGTATCTAGATATAAATATCAAGGTTTTAAGGAATTTTATGACTTTAAATTGGACCACGGGTTGGACAGCCCTGGTTTAAATCGAATGGGATTAAAGAAGGATATGAGGAATGATAATTTTTTTAAAGGGTAATGGATATAATAATCCTTGACATGTAATAACGTTCAAAGATCTAAAAGACAAGTCCTGACAATTTTTAGTCCAGGAGAGAAATGATCAATTAATTGTGATTGTTCTAGAAAACTCCAATTCCTTTTACTTCCTTGTACTAGAATGATAACTATTAGACTTGGTTAGTGTCGTAGGATATAAATTACGGAAATAATAAATATTAAAAAAATGAAAATATGAGTAGAAGACGAATTTTTAAATATTCGAAACTTCATTATTTTTTTTATAATATATAGTTGAGCTTATAATTTTGCTTTTCAGTGAATTTGATTATTGAAATAAGTTTCACGTATTGTACAAATGTAAATTCATATTTTGAAAAAGGGAAAAAAAAATCTTTCTCTCCTATCTTCTTTCTTTCAATATATTTATTTATTTATATAGAGTGTCTTGTCTTCAAGCAATTCCAATAGCAAATAATAGTTTTATGAGCATTAAAGGGTCGTCTTGCGGTACTATAACCATTAATATCCCACTCTCTCATAAGCACTTTCCTTCCTTGCCCATGTCCTCGGTGAACATATAGGGAGCATTAGGGTAAAAAGATTATCATCATCAACTTACCATCCCTCCACCCCACTTGCACTTATCTCTTTGCTAGAAAGAATAATGAAACTAATGTCAAATATTTCTCTTTGCAATGGGCCTTCAAAACAGCCCCCTCCCCCCCTTTAACCCTCTTGTTCGCCCTTTTTGAAAAACATTTAAAGAGGGATCTGAATTCAAATATCGACTCACCCACGATATGATTGCTTTTAGTCATCTGTCAGTTTTTTTACTCTGAACTTCTTTTTCCCGAGAACCCATTTATAACTTGAATTTTACGCATCTGATGTGACATCTTGTTTTAAACATCGATTAGATTTATAGCACACGGTCGTTTTATTCTCGTTTATGCAAAGCCGGAGGGATTATAAATGTTAATAAAATACATAAAGGATGCTGTTTTTTTTTATTTCAAAATTTTTATCATATTTAAAAATACTACAATGCTTAGGAATATGTGAAAACTGAAGGAAACTACTGTTACATCACATTCAGGGACTACTTTCATATATCTTGTAAATTTAGCGTTACATAGTTCGTGGTTCAGACCATGGAAACCAACGGACTTCTAAGATCACAAAAAAGATTAAATAAAATTATTATAGTAAATACATAATCCCACAGCTTTGAAACTAATATTTTTTAAAATTATTTATGCAAAACGTTTGAAAAATAAATATCTTTATATGAAGGTATATAAATACAGTGGCGTAGACAGAAAATTTTTATGGGGGGGGGGGGTCAACCCACAGAGCAAAATATTTAGTGGTAATATTTTTTTGTTAGTTTGCCATAAGAAACGGTTTGTCGTTGCAGTCACACACCCCATGAGCCTGCCCTTGTGGAGGAGGGCTCTGACCCCCCCTGGCTACGCCTCTGAATATATATATTTTACAATATAGAAACATTATTTAAATAATTTAAAAAAGAAAATATAAATTTTTTGATTTAAAAAATAAAAAATATCTTGAAGTCAAAGGTTAAGCATTGATTATCCTAAAAATTTTAAAATTTGTATCCGAATACCAGGAGAGAACAGGATTGTACTTTCCTTCCCGCCAATTTAATTTTCATCGACTTTTTGTGAACAAAAATTATGTCGATCTCAAAAGTAGGTGAAATGAAAGAAATCAGTAATCAGCAGTAGAATCGAGTTTAATTTAACGAATCATCGTTTCTTTTCATATGGTGTACACCTAATTCCAATCGCGATTCACCCCTCGACTTCCCCTTAGTACAAATAATAAATAAAAAATAAGATTGTGTTTTAATGTTAAATTATAACTCAAGGTATTTGTTTCATTGAAGAATGGTGGTGTAAACTAATAGATATTGCATTTAGAAGAATTTTAATAGAAAAATAATTGTCCTAAAATGGAATTTGTGATTATTTTTAAAAGCAATTAAACAACCCTTCCGAGCATACTACTTTTATATGAGCTGCTGCACGAAGGCTAAATGTATGCACTCGATTTAATTTTTTTTAACCCTTAAGCGATTTTAAACTAGTTTCACTTAATCTTGTGTTTCGAGTTTTGTTTAATACTTTAAAAGTAAAATTAAAGAAAAATATTGTCTTTAAATAAGAATCTAATTAAGCCCCTTCTTTGACTGTAAAGCTAGAGAATTATTATGA